>CM053605.1:132513295-132528701 GCA_028646535.1 Procyon lotor
CACTGGCAGATGAATGAATAAAGAAGATGTAGGGTTTATATTTGACAGAATATTATTCAACTATAAAAAAAGGGATACTGCCGTATATGACAACACAGATGAACTTTGCAAATATTATGCCAAGAGAAAAGAGCCAGGTACAGGAGGATAAATAGTGCATGGTTCCACTTCTGTGAGGTATCTAAAATAGTCAAACTCATAGAATTCGAAAGTAGAAGGTTGCCTTCTGTGAAGACAGGGAAATGAGGAGTTGGTATTTAAATGGTATAAAGTTTCAGTTGTGCAAGATGCATAAATTCTAGAGATCCACTGTAGGACATTGTGCTTATAGTTAACAATGCCGTACTATATACTTAAAATTTAAGAGGGTCGATCTCCCATCACTTGTTCTTACCACAACAACAACAAAAAAGGCACAACAAAATTTTTAAAAGTTGACCTTCTATGATGTGTCTATGCTGCCTTGTTCAGGAAGATAGAGGATAAGACTTGTACATCCTGGTCCCAAATCTATTTCCTCAAAGGATAATGAGTATTTCAGTTTGATTTTCTCATATTTTAAAATCACTTACCTGTCACCTACTGCAGAGGGCACATGGTCACATGCAAGAAAATAATTACAGTGACAGCACACTCTTTGGACAATGCGAAAGATCCTTTGTTATTTATCTGCATTGTTCCATAACAGTAGCAGAACAAATTTAAATAAAGTTAGAGCTGCAATTATTTATTGTTATCTTTTAGATTATTTTTTACCTGGATAACACAGAAGAATAAACATAATCAGTTCCAGCTGGAAACACTTCTACACTGTGTCAAGGACAATAAGTTCACAAATTGACTTTACCTGCTATTCATGTGGTATATGAAAAGAATCAGGCAAAGGAGAATTTAATTAGTGTGTCTCATAGTAGGAATAAATAGAAAAAATGATAGATTACTGATTACATTGAAAATTAGTATCATGCTCGCTGTCAACAATTGAACAGAAGTGGTTTGTTGGCATTTCTTTGGTCACACGCATTTTGATTTTATTAGATTATTTCATGTGGAGTCTAACTTGCATGCGATTTTAAGTGTATTGGTAAAATGCAATTATATTATACTTATAAACTGGAGAATTATTATCAAAAATTATACAATGACAAGTATTTATACTGAAAAACTTAAATATTCTAACATTTGCTGAAGACTTTTATAGATCCAAAGCAAAAAGCAGAGGAAGATATAATATGACATTTATTTTTATATAGAGGCTCTCTTTCTCAAAAAATAGAATGACAAAGCAATAAATACCTCTGAATCAATAAAGCACATTGCCAAAAATATTTTATTATATACATGTAATTATCATTTGCTGTCTTATTAAAAAAAAAGGAATGTACTCACGAATCTGAAAATCAAGAACTTTATTACAACCTGGTTTGTGCTAGTAACTACTAGAGGTATAGTATAATTTTCATTGTGGAAAAATAAATTTGTATATTACCATAGCATTCACATAGAGTAAACATATACATATTAACAAGTCCTTAAAAACAAGATAAAATAATTTGCATTACTTGATATTACATTACATTCCTGCTATTTAAAATCTAATCTAACCTCGGCTTTTACTCATGTCCCTTATCTATTTTCTTTGAATTAGTAGACAGCCTAGTTCATGAGTCACGCAAAAATAGCTTAGTTTTCAGTTGGCTTTGTGCCATATGAGGAATCCAAATAAAATATATGCATGAAATTTATACATTTATTTCACAAAGCTTACTGACTTTCTAGTACATGTGACCATATTGAGCAATATGTAAAACAGTATCTTTGCCTAAAAGAAATTAAAATTATAGGTGACATAGGATGCTGTTGAGGTTTTCTCCTTCCATGGATGTATCAAATAAACGGCTACATATAGGTCAGTTCCCTCTGAGACAAATACAGAAACTAGTTGACTGATTCCTATATATTGGGCAACTGAAAAGATACCTACATTGAAAAATAAGAAAGCCTCAGACACCCTGTAGCCTTGAACTCCAACTCCAACTTTCACACAGCACCTTAACAATCAGGTGGGAACTTCCCACTCTCTGCTTCCCCCTGAAGAGTGAAGGAGCACTTGCACCACACATCTAGCACCCCACCTTTAATATTGCCAGCTGAGAAATGAGCTCCCAAGTCATCCAGCTCTAAAGCCAATGAGATTTGTATTTTCAAGTCTCATGGGACTCTAGCATACAAAGAGGTAGTTATTAAGTAGGTATGGGAGCACTGTCTGGGGCAGCCCCCTCCAGCACGGAGGGAGAAGAGGGAAACACACATCTCCCAGGTTTTCCATGGAAGGGATTTGACTGCATACTACTCAGATGTTACCTGAGAGTCTAGCTCTTGATTAGCCCCTATCTAGGCACTGAGTGGGGTCCTCTCTGGAGCCAGAAAGAGCCAGTGGGTGCTTCTCCTACTTTCTGCTCTTCGTTTACTTCAACAATAAGATCAAGTCTCCGGCTTCTCCCTGGAAGCAATTTGCCAAT
The DNA here is from genome assembly GCA_028646535.1 of Procyon lotor. Taxonomy (NCBI): domain Eukaryota; kingdom Metazoa; phylum Chordata; class Mammalia; order Carnivora; family Procyonidae; genus Procyon; species Procyon lotor. Next base: position 132,515,818 of record CM053605.1, read on the forward strand.
ACATCTAGCGCCCCAACTTTTGCAGCTGCCACCCAAGAGATATATCTCGAATCAACCTCTCTGGGCTAGCCAATGGAACTTTGCATTCATGACTCCCACAGGAACATATTAAACAAAAAAACAGTTATCAAATGGGCACACAAACACTTCTGACAGCTAGTCTCTCCAGGTTCGATGCAGAGGGAGTGGGCAAGAATGCCCAGCTACCGGTTCCTTCCAGAAAAGGGTTCGACAGCATCCTTTCACAGTTGCTGCCTCAAGATACAGCTCCTGATCCACCTGTAAATAGGAGCTTATTGGGATGATCCAGGAAGCCTGATAGAGCTGTGGACACAAAAGATACATAGATTCATAAATGGTGACACAAGTGCTGTATAATAGGGTGGTTAACCTGTTCTATTTGTAAATCTGTTTGTTCTTAGAATTTTAAGATAATTCCTACGTGGCATATGCTTTCATTTTGCATCACAAGAAAGTAGTGGAAATCCATAGGTGATCTCTGTAAAACTATAATACTGTGAATTTTGAACAGTTAGGTCATTACAAAGTTGAATCAAGAGGATAGAAATCAATTAAAAGGTAGCTATGAAAACTATAAAGTCACAGCAACTTTTCATTTTTAAAAAAATAGGAAAAATAATTCAGAAACAAAATGCAATAGGTAATGAAGGTTTCTGGTGACATTACAAGAATCTGGCAAAGATTAGGAAGGAATGTTAATAATAGATGCTAATGTTAAAACTAGCCATGCTGGGCTGAAATTGAAGAAAGTTATACTTATCTTGGATATTTGGAAAACTTTTTGACAGTAAGGTCAATCAAACTGTAGCAAAGTTTTACTAATGAGGTAGATATGGCAAAGTCACTAAACATCTTTAAATAAAGTTTAGCCATATTAGTGGAAATGGTAGGAGAGCTCTTGTTTGGACTAGACATTTCTTCCAATCACTGCATTTGCTTTTAAACTTATAACCTAGAATTTTCAATAGGCTACCAGTCTCCAGATAACGGGCATTTTCAGTGACAGTCCTTAATCTTTCTGCCTACCTCTAGATATTAGAAGCTCCTATTAAGAATGGTGAGAATCTTGGAGTCAAAGATTCAAAATCTTGGTTTACAGGGAGCACAAAATTTAACATAGTAAAACAGGAATACAAAGGAAACAAAAGCAAAATTTAAAGTAAATTATTTAATCTCCATAATCAAATTTCTCAGTTTCTAAATCTGAGAGTATCATATAGCATATAGATGCAACTCAAAACATACCTTTTTTAAAAAAATTCCTTTTAAAAAAAATTTCTTTCTGAGAGAGATCATTATTTGACTCATTTATTAGGATCAAGTTATAAATTTCTACTCTTTATGTAAAGCATAGCAGCTAGATGATCATGGATTATTGCTGTATCAATGTGAAAAATTATAAATTGTATATTACATAATTTTTAAGCCATACATTAGGGGAAAAGCAATTAGATTTAATAATGCAAATAAGGAGAATTTCATTAGCTCAGAGATGGGTCTTTCAAAGACATGAAGAAATTCACTAAAAGAGAGAAATGATTAGAAAATAGTATGGTTTACCTAACCCAAAGTAAAGGGAAAATTGGAAATTATTCAATTATTTTAAATAACATTATACTTTAGATGTGTAATTCAGAGATGAAAGCACAGTTTCCTTCAGTTATGTGGTGATAAAACAAGATTATTTCTTAACAGCACTTCTTATAATATTTGAACACAGGAAGACATAATCTCCAGCCAAAATTTATTAAAATTAAATGATTTCCATTAGGCCCTGGGGGTTGATTTATAGGCACAATACATCCATTCCAGCTACAACTACTTACTTACTAGAGTAAATTTTTTATGCACTATGCTAGGCACCATATACGTAAAGATGGAAAAATGCAAGAACCTCATAGAATTCAGCTGCGAGTTAGTTTTAAATATCAATCCTGAAGAAATTTTATCTATGTTCATTTAGGTATTCTTTCAGAACCCATTCTTTACTTCACCATTTATAGTTTATTTTCACATAAAAAATGTACAGTAATATTGACTAGAACATATACTGCATTTTTTATGGATTCCACACATACCCTTCAGGCAACAATGTTGCATGTGGGAACTACAGAATCCTCATTGCTTTTATATAGGCCACGCAGAAAAATATTTATACTACTCCCAGTAATAACTATGTAGTCAGACACAGTTGAATACTTGCTGTATATTGTACTCCCTATAGCCTTATGAGGTCCTCTCTATACGATAGGGTAATTGAAGCTAAGAGAGGTTTGCAACTTGCCCAAGGCTAAAACTGTGTAAATTGTCAGGGAGGGACATGATTTCTACTCTTGGATGGCTTGACTCCTAAGACCGCCCTTAACTACTTCACTATATCCTGTTAGTCATGAATTAACTGACCTCCCAGGAAAGTTCCCAAAGCAAATATGCCCAATATGTGAAAGTTTCCTAACACAACTATCTTCTGTGTGGGGTTGCTGTATCATTGGACACGTGCAAACACATACTTAAACAAGCTGTGTGGTTAGTTGGTATACTATGCTAGTCATTACGAAACAACTTTTGAAAATTAGACACCATTGTGCGTGATTGGTAAAAATAGCATTGACAGGATTATCCCCCCCCCCCAGATTATCATTTAAAAAAATATTTAGGGGCGCCTGGGTGGCTCAGTCGTTAAGCGTCTGCCTTCGGCTCAGGTTGTGATCCCAGGGTCCTGGGATGGAGCCCCACATCAGGCTCCTTGCTCGGCAGGAAGCCTGCTTCTCCCGCTACCATTCCCTCTGCTTGTGTTCCCTCTCTCGCTGTGTTTCTCTCTGTCAAATAAATACAATCCTTAAAAAAAAAAAAAAGTTTAACACTACTAAAATGTAAGGCAAGAAATCAGCCATGTTTATTCGATGGCTACAGGTGGACGGAGCTCTTGGATTGGGAGGAGGGCTGCTCTTTAGGAGAGTTGTTGCGATCTGCAATGCTGCTTCTTCACCTGACTGCACAACACCTTTGCCGCTCTGATTGCTCCACATTGGGCCAGTCTTTCCCCAGATATTATTTCCCAGTTTTCTGTAGCCATGCTTCATTACTTGAAATTGCTCTTCAATGTGTCTGCAGCGTCTTCCTTCAGCTTGCCCTATTTGAGATCTCCCCACTTGAGCTCACCATACAACAGCTGGCCAGGTATCCTGCTGTCATCCATTTTTTACACTTGTGCAGTCCAGTGGAGCTGCATTGTAGCAACTGTAACTTCACTGCTGTTGGATTGGCCGTATTCCCAGACTCAGTGTTAGTGAATATGTCCCCTCTCGTGATGCTAACTAAAATCAATGTTAAACATAATCGCCAATATTCTGCTTGGTTTTTAGTTACGGCATGTTGGTAAACATCTATATACCTTTATACTCTACATAATCTTCCTGATTAATTAAATTATTTAAATGTTTAGTCTGATACTGTATTCCTTTCACTGTGACTTAAATAGAACATTGTTATTACATTAGAAAACTGAACAACTGATGCACTTACCATCTCCTTAGAGGCCATCTGAAAGGTTGCATATTAATCCACAGTCTCTGGTGAATTATTCAGAAATTTTTGTGATGTGCAATTGTACAAAAAAATAACAAACTCCAACTACCCATAGAGAATATTAAGGTTGTGCTAGACAAGATACATGTAGAACCACAAATTGCTTATAAGTTTCCCATAAGATATGGAAAAATATTCAGAATATAAACATTTATTTTGGAAAGCTACCAGCAAGAAACCTGATACTGATAAAAAATATGAATCTAGTCACTAATATGTTTAAGATATTGGCTTATGTATTCTTTTGTGATCCAAATATAACAAAATATCTAAAAATTGTTACTCTTTGAGCTACTTCCTTGCATAAATGATCCCATAACTGACTTGGTATTCAGTTTCCACACACTTCCACATAAAATACTCATAAATTATAGGTAACATGAAATGGCCAAATACATTAAAGTGAACACATTAGCATTTTCCATTCATATTCAGTATATGATGAAGTTTATTAGTTTTCTTATATGGAAAGGCACCATAATAAAAACAGAATATGATTGAAATAGTTATGTTAGAAACTGTAAAGAGAGTACACAAGTACTAAAGGAAGAAGTACCACCAGGAAAATAAGTAACAAAGAAACAAAGTATGGTTACAAATTAATTGATTATGAGAGTACTAGGCAGACCATATTCGTATGCGACAAATCATTTAGGTATGGTAAATTATATAACTTCTTTGACTAAAAGCTAATCCTCATATATCATTAGTACTACATAATTTCAAGATTGGTTGTGTTAATAATTTTTATCTGAAAGGTGGGAGGAAAAAATAAAGGTTGACATTGCAATTGGTAAAGGAGCAGCACTTTCAAACACCTATATAATGTAAAATAAGAATGCTAGTTTAGTATCTTGCGCATGGCACCACGGCATCATTTTTATTCCAGAATAAAGGGCTAGAGCTTTTTCCCTTCTCAGACCCCCACCCAATTTTGCCATGTCATCATACTGTAATTCCAGTATAATACATGCCAATATTTGATGTAGCTATCAAAATGATAAAACTATGCACATGACGTGTATTTAAAAATAAATGCTAACTAGAGTATAGGTTACATGTATATAACTGGTAAGCACAAAGTCAATAAAATCATAAATAGATTGTATAAGAAATGTATTGTCGTCTTTCAAAAATGTAAATTGCTATTTTGTGAACTTCTGTTATGCACACAGCGGATTTATTTTCAGTCAATTCAACTTCTTCTCATCCTTCTTATTCTAGCTTGCTTCAGTTTTCTCTGCATGACTCAGTATTGCAAAGGCCTGAGACATTAGAAGACTGTTGTATTTTTTGTTGTATTATCATATAATCCTACTGATTTACACAGACTTACTTTTGCAGCTGATCTTTGGAATTCTGCCCATTTCACAATTTTCCCTCCTCACTCACACTGCAAAATGTGGTAAGGTTTTGGTGGCTCTTGGCACAAGTCTGTGGTACAAGGAAAACACATTGGAGCTAGAGAAAACTCTGGAGGCCACCTCAGACATACCTGTGTAGCAATTTGCAAAGATGTTTCTACTCATTTCCTATCACACTGGTGCAAGAACACTTGGATACTTCCGAGAGGGTAGGGGGGATGCTGCAGGGCTCAGGCAGGGGACCCGACTCTCAATTGCCATGTTATCTGGGTATTCTAATACCATTCTTTCTTAGAGTCAGTTAGAAACAAGGTTCTTAGCATCTGATTCAATCATTTTCTTTTTCTCCTTGGCTTTAAAATGAACTATTTGGGAGAAGATAGAGGGGTGCATGGTAGTATGTGGAAAATGACCTAGGTTAATACCCCAAAATTATTCTACCACATATATTTTTTCAATGTAGGAAAACTATGAGCAATTCAAGTTTATTTTTATTTATTTTAACATTGACTTATATCTTGTTTAACAAGAAGTACACTGATATGTACAACTTTTAAAATGTAAGTTGAATTTCATTATAATAAAATATCATTGTATTTTGAAGTGTGATATTTTAGACCCAACAATATCCACTTGTTAAAATCCTCATTGATGACATTATTATCAGTAGAATATATGTGTAATTTAAGGAACAGTAAGACATTTACTACATGATATTCTGCAGAAATAGTTATTCTACACAATAGAAATATTTTCTGTATATTGAAATAAAGAAAGAGAAAATATATGAAGTTTTTATTTGAAATCTTATAAGATATAAATAAACAAACTTTGTATACAGGACCACATGGAAATGGTTTAAAATAATTTTTCTTCAGGTTGCTTTTTTGCCTTCTTCAGGAAATTTTTTTCCCAAATTGTAAATCCTCCAGAGGAAAAAGTACTTTTTTTAAAAATTTTATTTATTTATTTGACAGAGAGAGAGATCACAAGTAGGCAGAGAGGCAGGCAGAGAGAGAGCGGGAAGCAAGTTCCCTGCTGAGCAGAAAGCCAGATGCGATGTGGGGCTCGATCCCAGAACCCTGAGATCATGACCTGAGCCAAAGACTGAGGTTTTAACCCACTGAGTCACCCAGGTGCCCCCGAAAAAGTACTTTAAATGGGATCACTGCTGGAACTTAAACTTCTTTTGAGTTCACCAGATGATGGCAGTTTAAGAGATTCACAGAAAATGCATTGCTGTTGTGGACTGCTAAATGCAGCATCGCAGAGCGGAAATTTTATTCAGATCTCTATCAGGAGTTCAAAGATGTGGTGCAGCTCTAAGTAGGTCTCATGACTTCTCAAAATTAACTTCCTTTTTGTGTCACTAGGATATTGTGAGAAAACTACTATTCTGGATGATAGACGATCTGTATAATCAGTGAATAAATGTGCTCCACTGAGAACCTCAGAATGACCTAAGATGATCTCTTCTTCAGACTAGAAACTTTGAAGTTTTGGTTGGCTTTATTAAATCTTTGGGTATTTTTGTCTAACGAAAACACATGGCAAATATGATAAACCTACAAGTTTCTATTTAATAATCTTAATAGAATTTAAACAGGACTGGACATTTTCTAAAGAAATAGCTTAAACACATATATTAGACATGGCAAAAAGAATTTTGAGATCTAAGAAACACAACTTTAGAAGATTACACTTAGCAACCCACAAAAGTAACATTTAAATTACTAAATTTGAACTTAAAAGGTGAAGGAAATATGAGGGCTATGATTATTATTATTATTCCATAAGACAGCAGGTAAAGGTAAGGGGCCATTTCAATATAATTTATTCCAACTGTTGTGAACATTGTCCAATTAAGTGTGAATTTACCTTGTGAACTAGATATGGAAGAAACAGTACCCTGAAAAGACCAGTGTGACTCTTCTTTGTATGGTTGAAAGTCATACTTACAAGTGATTTGCTTGCTAAATAGATGCTGACTCCATGATCCAACATTCAGTTTAGAAATATTTTATTCATGTCTGTGGAATATGAAGCAAGAATATCACAGTTTCATTAATTAAGCATAAATATCTAGAAGTATTTTTCTGAATTTGAACTTTTTAGGAAAACAATGCAAATCATAAAGCTTTTTAGGATGATTTGTCCACATCTGCATAATGGAACACATATTTGGGGAGTACAATTTACTTCCTCATTTAAGGTATACAATTAAAAAGATGACTAAAGTGATATGCTCATCCTAAAGTAGCTTAGCACAAAGAAAGAAAAGAAAAAAATCTTAGTTTTATGTTTTTACTAGTATGCACAGGTTTCCTTAAACATCCAAAGTAAAAGTTACAAGGACCTCTTCATTTGGGCCTTCAAATATTCATTAACAGCCTTTTTAAGAGAAAGCACTTATTAAAAAAGAGAGAGAGGGAAAGCACTTATTAAAAGTTTTCTAAGAAAAGTCACCATATCTTCCATGTGACTAAATATGGTTTCTCCATATAGTGAAGACAATTCACAATAGAAATAAAAGGAATTAAAAATTCTAAGATCGATGTCAAAGCAATCCAGTGTAGAAGAAATAAATAAGAGCCAGAAACTGTGTTGTATTTAAATGGTGAAAAAGAAAGAATGTAAACTATAATATGATCCCAAGGACTAGAAAATATTCACACAGATCCCTTATGTATATATATCTTTGAGAATCTAAATCAATTACAAAAAAAAAGAAGGAAAGAATGAAGGAAGGAAGGGAAGGAAGGATAAGAAGGAAGGGAGAAAGAAAAAGAGAGAGAAAGAAAGAAAGGAAAGGAAAGGAAAAGAAAAAAAGAAAAGAAAAGATGGAAGAAAGATTGGTTTTCCTTTAACTAGATGTTCTCTTCCTCTGTTGTTATTGCCCTTCATAAGGATCTTCAAAACTGAAGGCTTATACTATTACCACCTTCTACTCCATCGTGACTGGTGTTTGTACTTTACTTTCCTGCTATAAAGCTATTTCCTAAATCTTTATGACTGTATGTTCACTCACCCATTAGGAAGAAATAATAATAATAATAGTAATAATAATACCTATTCTCAGAAGAATCAGTGCTTTGTTCACATATCATCTCATTTGATCCTCTCTGAAGTCCTATAGGTAGATAAACCAAGTACTCTGTTTTCATTTGAAATGTTAGTAAACTCCAGTAACACAGTTTGTAAGTTGCTACTTCCTAATTTATTTCCAGTTTCTTAGGCTTATCAAGATTTTTCCAATGAAATTACACAGAGAATCATCTACAAATAAAAAAAAAAAAAACCTTAGGTCCTAATGTCAACCATATTCTGAGCCAATTCTGATCTAGAAACAGCAGCCATGTGTAACATCAGTACTTTTTTTTTTAAGATTTATTTTATTTATTTATTTGACAGAGAGAGAGAGATCAGAAGTAGGCAGAGAGGCAGGCAGAGAGAGAGAGAGAAGGGGAAGCAGGCTCCCTGCTGAGCAGAGAGCCCAATGCAGAGCTCGATCCCGGGACCCTGAGATCATGATCTGAGCTGAAGGCAGAGGCTTTGAGCCACCCAGGTGCCCCAACATCAGCACTTTTTACCCTCATTTCAGAGCAAATATAGTTAAACCTTTTCCTTGCTTTTTCTAATAAAGTCCTGTGCTAGATCATTCTACTGTGCATCCACTATGATGAGTATTGAAACTGCAATTCAGCATGTCTGGGGCAAGTGCTGAATGCCCTCAGAGGCTCTGCCTTATTAATGTAATTACCCTCCCCTTTTATGCCCTTGTAATCACAACTCTCACTGTCCTCTCTACCTCACTGCACCCCAATCCATCACCTTGTTCGTGCACTTGCCCCTCCACCGCCATATAGCACATTTAGGCATCACCTGGTTTCCCCCATCTATAGGATCAGCCACCATTTCATCACCTCTGCCTCACTTCCTTAGATTTGGATGTGTGTGTCTTGGGGGGAGGTGGGAGATTGACTCAGGACACTCCCACTTCCTGAGCCCTGGCAGTCCTTTGCTACCCATTCTTTATCCTAGATTCAGGACCTTGTTCTTATTTCTCTAGCATCTAATGGCTCAGGTGTTTTGTTTTGTTTTGTTTTGTTTTGTTTCACTCCAGTCTACAATAAATATAACTTATAACCTAGTGAGCCAATATAACAATTCACACACATACTTAGATACAAGTTTTAGGAAATAATAGTAATCCTTGGCAAGTGAGTTGATGTCAGCATTCTTAATTTTCTATTTTGTTCTACTTAATATTACCTTATTCTGTGCTTTATTTTAGAGTTTTATTTCCTCTTTAAAAAGGCTGATGAAAGTAAAATAAATGAATTTAAAATTTGCTAACTGGATCATGGCCCACAATTTGATAAGACAATGCTGTATCTCACCAGTAATGTTCCACTTAGGAGAACATTTACCCAAAAGATAATAGCTGCTGCTCACCAGGCCACCACAGTCTTTGGTCTCAAATTTAGGAACTGATCACCAAGTTTTAAACAAATCGCCATACCTTCCAGCAGAGTTTAAAAACACGTAACTATTATCACAGTTTGGCCTCCAGTTCATAAGAAAATTATGCTAAGAAATCTTCTAGCTTCTGTTTTTTTTTCCCTAAAATCTGTTTGTGAGACATATGAGAACAGATAATTTGCTTTATTAATTGATGTAGACCTTGTGTCTAGACAGATGCTGGCATATAGAGAGCACTCAAATATTTGTTGAGTGAATCGACCAATGAATCAGTGACTGTTTGGAAGAAACTTAGTAGATAGTTACTTATTCATGTATTTTCTCATTCAATGCGCATCTGATGAATACCCATTATGTGTTAGTCACCATGTCTGTTCCTGGTTACCTTATACAATTACTTCAAGCCAAGTCCCTATTTTTAAAAATCTCTCAAACTAGTAGAATATATCTTCAGTAAGTTTCTGAGTATTAAAGGACATTAATAATAAATTAATATGTATCCTTTGCTGTACATGGAGCTTTAGATATGATATGTATGCTAATTTTCTCCTTGTCAGTCAACAAATATTTAAATAACACTTAGAATGCGTCAAGTATATTTCTAGATGCAGGAAACAGAATGATAAAAAAGACAAATTCCCTTCCTTCAAGAAGCTCACATAGTTCAGTGAGACAGGATAGAAATACTATATAAACAAGGAAATAAGGTAAAATAAATAGCATTAAACAACATGAAGAAATAAAACATGGCAAAGAGTTAGAAAATGATTTGAGAGGAAGGTTAGGTTAGAAAGAAGAGAGAGCCCTACCATGGTATAGCTTCTAAACTCTTCTAGAAGACAGTGTGAAACAGATATTGTGGAAATTGTATCAGGAAAAGGCAAAAAGTACCCCCTCTCCTTTTTCAGTTCAGAAGGACACAATGTTTGTACTGTGCAAAGTTTGAAGTTTCATATTGCTAGCCTTTCATCCTCAAGGAAGAAAAAGATTCACACACAAAGAAATTAAGACAAGAAAGAAAAGAAACAGAACCTTTTCTTTTTAAGCAACCAAGGTTAGTACAAAATATTTTGCTGCAAAGGAGGACAGAGTGTTAAATTGAACCCATGTTTAAAGGGAAATGATTGTTATGACATGCATTTCTCATATCAAAGCAATTTAGATAGGAAATCACCGGTAAGCAAACATTCTGTATTATAAATGAAAAAAATCCTGAAAGGATTATTGTTGTCTTTTTCACTGAACACATCAGCAAGAAAATTATTCAGCCCCAGGCAGAGGAAACAAATATCATCAAGTACAACAGTGTTGCTGTTTGGATCCTTCTCTTATCCTCAAGGACTGTCATGTTTTCAATACTCATTTCTTGTATGTCACCTTTCAGTACAAGTCTTTATGTCTTGTACTCTTTCAGTCTGTTCATTTCTTGATTGTCGCTATTGTGAACTTCTAGAATTTTAAGCATACTAAGGACAACTATTTTCCTTGACGTAAAATTATGATGCGAAAACTAAAAGTAAGTACAATTGGAACACGTCTTCAGTAAATTTTTATAAGTAGACTGCTAAATGTTTACACTTAAAAACTAGACTATATTCTTGGAAGTCAGATATAGACACTTTGAGTGTACCTAGGTTAGTGCTACAGGTCATCTTTCAGTAAAAACAAGCTAAATGGAAAAAAAGGCAGTAAAGTCATTCTATTACAAACTCACTCGGAGAAGATAAACAGAAACACAGGCCCTTAACATCCGTTCCTCACTATTTGCTTCTCTACTTATAAGATAGGGTTCCCGACCGTAATGGTTCATTTTCCAAGCTCTCACATCAGTCCATGGGGGCCATGGTGGGAGACAGGGGAATGAGAGGAGGAAGAAGCCAGGGTTTCTTCCCTTTGCCAGCATTTTTATCACTGTGCCAGTGACACCTCCAGCAATGCCCAATTGTCCTAATTCTCACTAGACAGACAGCCTGAATCTAGCTGTCACACATAAACCACTTCCCTTAGCATAAGTAACATGGCCTCTTCTCTTTTTACTTCCAGCAAAAAAGAACTAATCACTCCCCATCGTTGCTGATGTCTACATTTTATCATTGTCCCCATTTTGCTGCTCAGCTTCTCCATTATTGGTGTGACCAATTCTCTTTATTACGTTCTCTCTGCTTTAAATGTGTTGGGTGGTTTCATTTTCCTAGTTACAACTTGACGGAAAGCAATATGTGACTGACTTCATACATATCTGCAATATTAAAGTGTTTCAATGTGTATACTGAAATGCATAGTTGTTTCATACATATTGTCATCAGTACATATCCCTGTATTCTTTTTGATTTTTAAATTTTATGTTAGGAATTTATATAAATGTTCTATAAATTGTTCCAACAAAATTATTTTATAATGCTCATCAATTTCTATGAGACAAAGGCTTTCTTATTCCATTGTGGGTAACACCAACTTGATAAATTTTAGTGGATCTCTATTATTCCTCTCTCCAGAACACTTCCCCATTTTGCAAGAGCAAACCACCTTTCTTGACATTCTCTTCTTCCTACCTCTTCCATATCATTTTTCCTAGAGTTGCTATTCTTTACCACAAATTCAGCCTCCTCTATTTGATTGGTCCAAACTAAACAAATGAAGGAAGAGGAGGAGGAGGAAAGAAACAATTAGTTTTTCTAGGAGTTTGAAACTTAGGATTGCTCTTTGTTTGGTTGGCTATGGTTTCTGCCTTACAAAGAGAAATAATGTGCAATGAAGTGATGAACCAGTATTTTAAGAAAAGCAGAAATAAGAAAGCAGAAATTAAAAATAAGAAGCAGAAAGAAAGAAATCTTCAAAGAAAGCAGAAGAAAGGTAGAGTTTAAGATTCTCTTCGCAATTCTTTTGAAGTCAATCCTCATTCTTGCCCTTTCCATCTTTTTTTTAAATACAAGTAGACACATATATGTATACATATGTATTAATTAAATAATTGGGGTTCATACTCTAAGCCAATTTAACCATTTTTGATTAAGCTAGGTTGAGTCCATTTTCTGTCACTTTGCAACTTATCATGTCCTAAGTAAGACAAATTTCATTTTATTATACTGTGTTGACATGTCATACTATTAAACCTGTTCCTTGGAATAAGGAGATTTCTTGTGTTAGGGTAATGAGGCTTCACATTGAAGCCAAATTATTCTTGTTATCTAGAATCCATTTTTAAAAGCTTGAAATCCAGAATTCAACCAAAATGGAGAGTAAAAGTCACAGGTGGGCTTGTAGAGTGGAAATTTGGCTTTTCTCAGCCTTGACCATGAATAAGACAAAATGTCTACCCATGTTGGGGGTGAATTTAAGAAGCTATAAAACAGACAGCAAGCTAGAAAGAAAAGTTTAAAAATGTGTCAGGGAAGTTAAGCCAGTTGCTCTGTCTATATATACATGTAG
>CM053605.1:132529201-132546131 GCA_028646535.1 Procyon lotor
TGTCTAAAAAGAATGAGTTTTAGCAAAATAATTAAGTAGATGCATTTGTCTGGTTACATTTTACTTCTCTCATTTCTTTTTTTCTCTCAAATCGTTCCAAGTCCATGTGTTCTTCCTTCCTCACTGGCTCATTGACTGTTTTCCTATAAATGAAATAGATTAAGACATGACAAAGATTTTGCCATTTCATTTTTTTTCCTCCCATTTCATTTTTACTGATATTTTAGGAGAGAGATATTTGGAGAGTGAAACTTTCAGGATTCATAATAAATAAATGTTTAGTAATAGAAACTCTACTCTTGATAATGTGCTGAGACAGAATTGGTCATGTGTTCAGATGGTTCACTGAGGTGAATCCTACTCCACTGAATTGCTGGTCAAATGTTGCAAAAGTGTGGCTGAAGACTATTAAGTTTCCTATTACAATGTTACGTTCACTATACATAAACAAATTAGCTTATCTATTGCTTATCTAACAATAAGTACATTTTATTCCTTGAAATACCAAGTTTATTCTTATTAGCTAGTAATCCTATCTAGGGATCAGAGGGCTTAGAGTCAATTTCATTCACTGGAACACAAAGTGTTTTTTGTTTTTTTTTTAATATTCTGTGCTTGTTTAAATTTAAGTTCTTTTTCCTAACATACAGAATTAAACAAGGTACTGTCTACTTCACAAAATAGTGATTACATCTATGTCCAGATTATTCAGGTTTTTTTATGTTTTTTAAATTTAATTCAATTAAGGTAAATCATGAGAGAACACTGATAAAGTTCCTTGGCAAGTTTTAAGAAAGTTTATTTGCTTCTTTAAATTAGGTCAATTTAATCAACATAATAATGTTGCAGTGAAAAAATAATGAATGTATCTAGTAATGGTAAGTACCAGATTTCACCCAGAAGTATGAATGAGTGATGGTAGAGTGGGAGTTTAATAGAGGTGTGCTTCTCCAATCTCAACCTTCACATTATTTCATATTTCTAGAAGTATTTTTCATTCTAGAGCTGTCCATTTCTTAAACTTATGCAGAACTTACCTTTTAAAAATAGTGCAAAGGAAACTACTACTGACAGCTATTTTTAATGAAAAATTCTTTGTTTGGGACCAAGTTTCATTTATCTTTGAAATGCTAGTCCTTGTTCCACCCCCTGATGGTGAATTATTCACCCATTAAAGCAGTAGCTCAAAGATTTCCTTTGCAGATCCTCACTATCGGCCTGCTGTAGTTCAACCAACCAAACAGCCAGAGCTATACCAGTCCCCTCAATTTTATGTAATTTTTAAAAAATCAATTAGCATAAATTCTTAAGTTATTTGCAAGATTGTTCATATAAATGATTTCATCAGTTAAAAATAATCCTTTGTTAGACCTCTGGTAAGGACTGACTTTTATCTTGCTAAATATGGCCTCTGTAATTATAGGAAGAGTTTCCTATCCTGATTAAAATACTTCTCTACTGCTGCTGCAGTTGGTCTTGTGGCTGCCATCAACTTGCTACTGTCTTCTCTTGGCTCTGCACCATCAGGTGTAGCATTAAGTTAAATGCTGTATCTCCTATTGCCATCTTGTTACCATCACTCTTAAGATCCCCCATTCTGGGTGTGTGGGGCTGAATGAGTGGGTGTGGGGGGTGGGTGTTTGCAGCTGACAGAGTTCCAGGTACTCCTGTCATTGTTCCCATTAGTCTTACCTCCCACTCTGCCATCTTCAAAACAAAGTGATCCTATCTTTGACTATACAAGTTGTACTATGGTGGTCAAGATGACTGCATAGTGATCACTAAATCTTTCCATTCTAATGGAATGTACAAATTGTTCTGGCTTAGTACTACATGCAATGTGATTATATGTTGAAAACTTCTGAGTTATAGATGTTAGCATTTTGGATTATTCACTTTTGCCTCTCATCTACATTCTGAGTATTAGGATAAAAAGGATACTTTCCAGGAAAAGTGTCACTAGAAGTCCTTGTAGAATCTGTTCCATAGGGCACATGATATTATACCTAGAATGATACATAGGATATGTCTGAAAGTAGAATAGAAAATTTGGTTAAAATAGAAATGTTCAAAAATGGTGAAAGATAAAAATACATGATAATCTATGCGATAAAAAAAGGTTAAAGAGGGAGGTTTGCATCAAATATACCAGAACAAGCATTTAATGTGCCATTTAAAAAAAAAAAAGATTTTATTTATTTATTTGACATAGAGAGAGACAGCAAGAGAGGGAACACAAGCAGGGGGAGTAGGAAAGGGAGAAGCAGGCTTCCCACTAAGCAGGGAACCCCATGTGGGATGGATCCCAGGACTCTGGGATCATAACCTGAGCCAAAGGCAGATGCCTAAAGGCTGAGACACCCAGGTGCCCCTAATATGCCATTTTGTGGGATAAAGTTCCATGTAATCTCAAGAGATGGTATCCAAAAAAGAAAGTAAAATTTCAAACAAATAAAACTGTCTTTTGTTAAGATGCAAGGATAATGATACATTTAAGAAGCGGAAATAAATTACTGCTTATGAAATATTATACATTAAAGGAATATGGATAGTCAAACCATTTACTAAATAAATCAAAGAAATCATAAAAATACTAAATTCTAATATTCTTTTTTATTTTTTAAAGTTGGAAATGGCAGTGTACAAATTAAGTAGACATGTTATCAGACCCAAAATATACATGGGTTATTTCCTTTGTATTCTACAATTCCTTGATTCTAAAAACACTGATAAACATATATGCAAAAGACTGTGTTTAGGGGTGAGACATAAAAAATGGAGTAGAGTATGGTGCTAGACTATGAAGTTGACAGTGATTGACTGACCAATTGAAGATTTTATTTATTTGAGAAATATAGAGAAAGAGAGGAAGAGAAGGAAATAATGAGTAGGAGGAAGGGCAGAAGGAGAGGGACAAGCAGACTCCCGCTGAGCTGAGAGCCCAATGTGAAGCTTGATCCCAGGACCTCGAGACCATGACCTGAGCTGAAGTCAGATACGTAACTGACTGAACCATCTAGGTGTCCCGAGAGTGATTTGTTTATGGCTAAAAAAGATCTTCCCATAAGGAAGTGAATTTTCAGTATGTAAGAAGGAGTGACGGCTATAAAGTCTGAAAAAATAACTTGAGAAAAAGTACAGAGGCTTGAATTGCCCATCAGATTTAGAAATTAATGAGAAATTCACCACTTCCAACTGCCGTTTCAAGTCTAATGATTATCCGACGAGAGAGGGCAGAACCATCTTTGATAGAAAATAATGTCCACAACACATTAGGAGCTAACAAGTGAGCACTTTGGTACTCTAAATAACTTTGGGTGTCTTGAGTCAGACAAATTAATTTCTGAGGTAGAGTAAGATTTGCATCGATATCACTGAAGCGCCGTTAACAGTCTCTGAGGAACTATGTTGAAAATAACACAGTTCTGAAAGCTGTCAGGCTGGCTAATTTGTGGAAAATGACAGACAGTTTAAGAATATTTTATCAAGCGGATGCCAGTGAGAACTTAGAAAAACAAGAAGGGAAGAGGTCATTAAGAGCTGGAACAAAAGCACAAGAACAACAAAGAACAAATCTCAACAAATACACTCATTTCCTCTTTTCTTTCTTTCTATTTATCATAACTAATTGGGGGAATGATACGTATTAGAGTTTTGCAATATTGACATTGTCAATACATATTGAGTTGATGATTTTTTGTTGTGGGAGATGCATCTTATATACTGTAGGATGTTTAGCAGTGTTCCTGACCTCAACCCATCAGATGCTAGAAGAATTTTTCCGTCTGTCCCCTCCTTCTCTGGGGAAACTGCCTGCAACAAAGGGGCCACCTCACGCCCGGTCATGACCCATTTCTGGAGTCAACCTATGTTTAGCAAAGGATCAATGCAGAGTTTTACAATTCTGGGTTATTAGTCACACACAAGTAGCAACTGGAACATGCCCATTGTTGCAAGTATCTGTGATTTTACTTTCAGTTCATGAATATCCTGTAAGCTACATATGACTTACGTGATTGAAATAATTCTCCTGGGTGAAATGTGTGCGTCTCTCATGGACCCTACTGAATGAGTTCATCTAAATGGAAGAACAGTGCTCTGAGTAGTGGCCATGGGGGCTGTGAAAGAGGATGAAGTGTTGACTTTTCTTGGCTGGCGAGGTTCAGGGTGTTTCCTTATTAACCGACATTGTTTGGAAGTTTTGAAAGTGTTATTTATTTGGCTGCGATGTCGGAACTGTATTGATAGCTAAAATAGGCACCCAAAGTGTCACGGTCTTCCCTTGGAAACATTTTCCACGAAAGGCTAAGTGACAGCTGATGATAGGAATACACTTACAATCCCCCAAAAGAAAAGCTAATGTAGTTGCTGGAACACTGATACTGTGAGGAACTCAAATAATGCACAGACCACAGCTGCCTCACACTCCCTTCAGCATCACATCTTTACTAAACATTTTCCTCTAAATTTTAGAAGGCCCTCCAAGTCTTTAGAAGACCAACCAAGTGCCTTCTGGTTGTGTTAAAATGAAAATAAATCTCCACGCATGAATAGCGAATCAAAATGACTCGCTCCTACCCATTTTGCATTTCTCCCGAATGTTGGCTGTATGGTTATTAGACTGACTCAGACCACTGACCAGAATGAGTTATCTTTTTGGCTGCAACAAGTGAATTCTCCTGTGCCTCTTCCCTGTTCCTTAGCACTTCTGTTTTGAAATGAGCTGAGGACAGTGTCTTTTCTGAGATGAGCCACAGTTCAAGTAGTCTTTACTTTTAAGTTTTCCCAATGCTTCTCTTCCTGGTGACATTTATTTAAGAGCATTCTTGATTATTATTAAATCTGGCAGGTTCATCCCTAATGCCTGCAGTGCACCAGTTCTTTTTGGAAAGCTGCAAGCAGGCGAGAGTGACTGCTGTACAGAGAAGCACATCCGTCTGGAGCTGCACTGAGCTTTTGACCTTGGCAGTTTTTCTTTAGCTCCTTCTAACATTTATTCAGAGTGGGCAGTGACTCATCGGCTCTGTCACTGCCGTGGTCATGTGGTATTAATTCTAAACCCGTGATGCTGCAGAGTTTCTATCTTTAATCCTTATTTGTGCACCGTAAGAGTTCAGACTTAAATACGCTTAACCTTCGGAATAAACTTATTTTGTGCTTTTAAACCTCTCTTGAAAATAAGGAAGTTCTGGTTATGAGGTAGCCATTCTAATTGTAATGTTAATAGAATCATTTGCCTGACGAGCTGATGTATGGCCACTGTATGCTGGGATTTGAAAAGTCGTTTACTAACTTTTCTTTCCATAAATAGAAAAATAAAATGTTCCTTTTTTTGTTCGTCTCTCCAGGTGCATTGCAGTAGAAATTTTATCTATGCACCTACATACAATATTAATTTCATACCCTATCCATATACGAAAGTAATGACACTGAAAATATATGTATATAAGTAAATATGTCAATGCTTAAGTCCATTTATACCATTGGAGTTATTTAAACTAGTGAAGATTTATAAGATAGTAAGGTAATAAAATGTGAAAATTATCCACCCTGTGTGTTGCCTATTCCAGTCGTGACGTGTGTGTGTGTGTGTGTGTGTGTGTGTGTGCGCGCGCACGCACATCACAGGCATAAAGGCTTGTATGTTGTAAAATTTATTTTGATTTGGGAAATAAGAATTTTGGAAAAATCTCCCATCCTTCCTCTAATATGATATAGGTCTGAAAAAAAATGCCCATTTTCATTGAGGCAAAAATACAAAGATAAGCATTTAGTATTTAAAAACGTAGTGCTACTATGGCTAATAAATAGCACAAAGTTTATACAAAAGTCTGTATTTTCTGCAACTACCAAACACAAATTAACACATAAGGAAAACTAGACATTTTATGTCATTCATGGTAGAAAAATAGACTTTATTCCCTACGGCAGAATTGCAAATCTTAAGTAGTATCAGAATTACATCTTTCGACAGAAATACCTCTCCGATTTTATCCTTGAAGTATAGCCTTTAAATGTTATCTTAATTAAAATTAATCATTTTCTATAGTGAGTTTACCATTTCAAGTAAAGTGCATTTGATCATTTATTTCTTTTGAATAGCGAGTGAGTAAAATTATACACTTCCTCTCTCACCTTATCACATGGTTATATTTGGCAGTACCTCTCTTTTATTGTTCTTCATCAATTGAATTAATGAACTGTGAAATCAGTTATTATTCTGTGTATGTAAATTATAATTTCTAAATCGATGCTTCCTTTAACCCATACCCATCTGGGAAATGTTTTTTTTAGAAGTTCTTCAAAAAGAGTTAAATAAACAACAACAAGATAAAAAACAGCTGTTCTCGCATGAGAGAGTGTAAATCACTAGCTGCATATGTGGTTTTAGCTGAGGCGTTGTACCCTATATAGCAAGCTACAAGTAAATGGTGTTGAAAGTTCTCTGTCAGGAAGGATCTGTCCTCTGGGTCTCCACCGAACATAATTAGTTTCATGTAAAATGACTGGTTTTCAAGTTTATTATATATGAATTTAATATACCAAATAGATAGAATACAAGAAATGATAAGTGGAAAAATTTCAGAAGATTTATATTTCTCTAGTGAGCCCCAAAATAGCCTATCCTGCATTCCTCCTAGTTGCCACAAGATGTGTATTACTCTGACTTTCCCCACAAGTGAAGTGATTAACTGTTTTGTGAGGGGCTTTTTACTCTTTCATTTTTTTCCTCTGTGGATAAAAAAGAGAAACCCATAAAGAGGATACATGACTGAGTTTGCGAAATTAAAGTGTATGCAAAAATGACACCTCCCCCGTATAAAATGCTTGAATTATAAGAATCCCTGAATGATAACTTCAGAAAATTTGATAGGTGCCTTTCAGCTCAGTACATCTAGTTTATTTGTTATTGGTAATAGGAATGCAATGAGGAAATTCATTTGATAAATTTGCTTTGCTTGTTTGCATTAACAGGGACTTCCGCAGCATTTTATCTTTATTTTATTTTCCCTTAGTGTTGGACATGTGTATTCTTCTACCTAGAAGTAGGTGTTTTTTTTCCTACCATATTTTCTTTCCATTAAGAGCTATACTTAATTAAAACAAAGGCCTTCACAGCCAGAGACAGCTCGCTGTAGACCGTATATAAGATGGATCAGAGAACATCATAATGTACAACATTTTTTGTTTGTTCAATAGGACTTAGGACATGGGGGGTATGTCTGTATCTTAAAGAGATCAACACCTCACATTTTACCTATATTTTATTGAGCTACTTAAAAAATACATCTACCCATGGGGGTGTTTGTCAAAAAAAAAAAAGAAAGAAAAAAGAAAATATATAATCTGCATGTTCTAATGCCACTTCTTTAGAAATCCCTTCTCTGACCACTTGTTCTGACAGTCCCTCAGTTATTTCCTAGCATATCTTTCCATTTCATTCTCTGAGGTTTACTGCCCTTTGGCACGTGTTCTTCATTTACTTTTTCCTGATATCTTTAATCCCAGGTTTTTTTCCCCAGACATCATTTCCACACACTCAGTATTAGTGTTCTTGCCTAACTGCTTTATTTCTCTGTCCTTCGGACCTAAGATTTTACCATGTACCTATAAAAATCAAGAATGTCACTTCAAAATACTCTAAATATCAAAGACAAAAAGAAAATAAATAATATATATAATACATATTTTAAGCGTCTGTCATGAGTTTAGCAATAAACTAAAAGCCCATGGGGTGTATGTGTGCTCATGTGTGTGTGTGTGTGTGTGTGTGCATGGAAAGTGGAAGTGGATCTTAAAATGATGTTCTGCTGAGATATTTCCAAAAATGTAGTGCTGACACCATGATCCAAAAATTTCAATTTCGGGGCGCCTGTATGGCTCAGTGGGTTAAGCCTCTGCCTTAGGCTCAGGTCATAATCACAGGGTCCTGGGATTGAGCCCCACATCGGCTCTCTGCTCGGTAGGGAGCCTGCTTCCTCCTTTCTCTCTGCCTGCCTCTCTGCCTACTTGTGATCTCTCTCTCTCTGTCAAATAAATAAATAAAATCTTTAAAAAAAATTTCAATTTCATATGCAAAAACCAGTTAGACTGAGGAGTGTGGAGATTGAGAGAAAGAGCAAAACAAACAGAGACAGGTATTGAAAACATGTAGACAACACAGGAAGCATACATTAAGGTATAAAACACAGGTTTATCTTTGGCTCCCCTGTGCTCCTGTCTACTCAACATTCTGTGAACATGTTCTGTACATTTACAATTTCTAGTGCAGCATTTTATTTCTTCACCTCGAATGATTGCAGCCTCAATTTTTCTTCCAGAAAGATCATTTAGACTCTTTAAGGCTTAGCTCATTTGCCATGGCTTCTCTAAGTGTTTTCTAACCCCACCAGACCATCACCCCAATGTGCAAGTGCTTCATTAGACTTTGGAAGATATTGTGTAATTCATATCTGTTTTCCCTGCTGGATTTTAAAGTCCTTCATTATAGGTGCACAATTTATTGATCTTAGCAACCCGGTGCAGAAGAGGATATCACGTGAGTAATTTCCTGGACATAATGAAATGCAGTATACTAAGGTGGGAAGGGTGTGAGCTTGGAAACCGGAGGAGAAGGTGCTGTCTGCCAGAGAGCTTTTCCTAATGCCTTCCAGTCAGCACGTCACACACTAGCTCTGCCCCCTCTGATAGGAGAGCTAAATTCCCTAAGATTCCCTTTCCTGCTTATGAATTCAGAACTTTAATGCTCATCTCATGAAGTTTTTATAATAATTATGGGACCTGCCATATGTAAAGAATTAAGGCATTCCATATATTACAGCTGTTATTGTTAATATTTTAATAATTGTTCTTTTTAATGGGAAACAATTTAGTTAGAATGTTGACAAATACAGTCATAAGCAACTGGGAGCTGATTCCTTCCAACCTTGGTTCAGTGCATTTATTTTCCCTTTCTGTGTAACAAGTCGCCACACACTTAGTGACTAAAACAACACTCTGTCGTTGTCTCATATCCTGTGGATCAGGAGTCCCGGCAAGCCTTAGCAGAGGGACTCTACGCTGGTTTCCATAAGCCTGCATCGAGTGTTAGCCATGAGCAGGATCTCACCTGAGGCTCAAGGTCCTCTTCCAAGCTTGCTGGTTGTTGGAAGAATTTCCCTCCTTGCTGCTGTGGAATTCATGGAGGCCAGCAGGAGAGTGTCTCTAAAGTTTAACCTTTTTAAAAAACTTATCTGGTTATATCAGGTTCACCTAAGATAAGTGTCCTTTTAATTATCTCAAAGGCAACTAATTACTAATGTTACCATGGGTATGACATTCCACCCTAACCACAGACTGAATACGCCTTCAAGGGTATGGCATTATAGAGGATGTGTACACCCAGAAATGAGAACATGAGGGGACCATCTTAGAATTTTGCCCACCACAGTTAAGCTAGAAAATGCCTATTTATAGTTTTGTATTATGGCAATGTACTTGTATGTGGATAAGCAAATGGTTTCACAAATCTTTGAATACACGAAGTGAAGTATTGTGAAGATCCTAATGGAGTTCCAGTATGTGAACAGGTTAGACCTTAGGCACTGAAAATCAGTTACCTATGTGAAAAATAAGCATATTGGTATTACTTTTAAAAATTCACAATTATCATTAAAATAGTGGTAATGTGTCTTCAGGATAAAGATGAATTAATGTTCTATATTTCAATTAGTGAGGAAAGAAAATTCTGGTAAAAGTTATAAACATACACACACACAACACAGTAAGGAAAAGGTGTTCAATTTGGTAAGGGAGGACTTTGGTCTGAGCGGTCTTTGGATAGCACAAGTAAGAAAATCAATAAATGAATGTTTCAAGAGAACTAAGGAGGAGGGAGAGAGAGGAGAGAAGAGGATGGAGACAGAGAGAGAGGAGAATGGGGAAAAAGCACACCCTATTCTGTCCCCTTCACTACAATAAAGGCAAAAAAAAAAAAAATGTTGAAAGTGAGCATCAGGAAAGTCACCTAAGGCCTCAGTCGGTTCAGCATCCGACTCTTGATTTGGTTCAGGTCATGATCTCAGTCTCATAAGAACAAGTCCTACATCAGACCCCTCACTGGGTGTGGGGCCTGCTCCAGATTCTCTCTCCCTCTCCCTCTGCCCCTCCCCCCAGCATGCGCTCTTGCACTCTCTCAAAAAAATAAAATAAATAAATAAAAGTGACCTAAAACCTAAACTTTATTTTTCTTACTTTTTAAAGGATTCATTTATTTATTTTAAAGAGGGAGGGAGAGAAAGAGAGAGCCCGAGCAGGGGCAGAAGCAAAGGGACGAGCAGAGGAAAAGGGAGAGAAAGAATCCCAAGGAGACTCCCCACTGAATTCGGTGGATCCTGCAACCCTGAGATCATGACCTGAGCTGAAACCAAGAGTCAGGTGCTTAACTGATTGGGCCACCTAGGCGCCCCTAAAGCCAAAATTTTAAAATATGTTGAAAAAAGTACATAGGAAATTATTCAGGAAACTATTTCAGAAAGAAATTATACATTTAATTATAATGTATTATTAATTTATAAATCTCAAACTGTTTTAAACCAAAAAGCCTATATCATGGAATTACTTCAACATTGTTTTTAAGCTTCGAAAACATCACACCTTGCCCAACTGCTGCCCACATACTCTGGAAGCAAACAAGAGATCTTTATTAACAAACAGTCACATTTATTTTGTGTCTCTTCCGTGGCATACATGAATAGATTTTAGGCCAAATTTTGCATTTCTTTTTGGATATCATTTCTCCGAAGCAAAAGTTGAGGTAAGATTTTTTTTCTAATCAGATTTGAATTTCCAGTATACTAAATGTGTTCATTCCTTGAGCATGTTCCCTGTAAAACTCCGAAGTGATGGTAATAAATTAAGACCACATATCCATATATTGGTATAATTCCACACTGAACAGACAAGTTTGCATAGTGTGGAGACTGGATTCTGCTGGGAAGGGTAATATAGGAGTGTAAGGCCTAGGACTCAAAATGGATTTTGTATGCTTTTACTTAATAATAGGTAAAAAGGCCTTTTCTGAAACTTGCTTGCAGCTACAATATTTAAACACATCCCCTGGGACATTAAAAGTCAAATTCAGAGTCTATTCAGGGATATGTCCCTGATACAGATCGAACTGTTGGAGAAAACCATGTACATCTCTTCAGGGTACTTTAGACATTGACTTCTCTAAAAGGAGAAGATGAAACAACATTGTTATAGATTAAGGTTTACTTTCTAATGGAATTTGATAGTTTTTATGTGCAGAGATACAAGAATAATCAAATCTTGCCCTAGATGGGCACTGATTCCAAAAGAGTATTTGCAGAGAATGAATCAAACTACCATTTTATAAATAGCATTTACATACTCTGTATACCACTGAGCTCAAGAAAAGTCTACTTTGTGGGGCACCTGGGTGGCTCAGTTGGCTCAGCTTCCAACCCTTGGTTTTGCCTCAGGTCATGATCTCAGGGTCCTGGGATTTAGCTCCACATTGGCTCTGTGCTCAGCGGGGAGTCTGCTTGAGGATTCTCTCTCTCCTTCTCCCTCTTCCCCTTCCACCACTCTTTCTCTTTTTCCTATTCTTTCTCTCTCTCTCAAATAACAAATAAATCTTTTAAAAAAGAAAAGAAAAAAGATCTGCTTTGGAGTGCTGAGCTAGAAATAAAGGTTAAATGAGACAATTTGATGTTTTCCCTTCCTCAGCAGTACTTTGGGACACCTGTTATCAGACAACTAATGATGAGAGAGAGAGAGAGATCTGTGGTGAAAGCCCTAGCTGGATTAAACCCGCAGAATGCTTGCAGGATTTGGAAAGTAAGAGAAAGAAATGACCTTGAAAGCCCAGGAAGGACAAGGAATGAAGTACTTTGCAGATATTCTCACTTCATAGAAGCATGTAGCTCAAGAAAAAGAATGAATTCCTGACAATTAAAGCTTACAACCTGTCTTCTTTAGTGAAATTTAGTTTGAGGGACAAAGAGGAGGCTTTGCAAACAGGTCCAATCTGTCATGCAAGATGCCCTGCCGCTTGGTTGTATGACTCAGTGAATACAATGATGCTACAGGCAACCATATGAGAGAGAGAAGCTGTTTGAGGTCTCCGGAAAGCTCTAATTGGAGCGTCTCAGTACAGATGCTAGTGTTCCGCAGCAAAGCCATGTCTTCGACAGCAGAGAACTACCCTGTGTGTGAAAAATAACTCCTATTATCCAGATGAAAGCCTGACCAAAGAACAGCCTAGATTCTGTTCCACCAATGTCTATTCTGCAGTTCCCCACTCTGGTCTCACGGCCTCATGGCAGACAGAAGCACAGTTCACAGGTGGCTTGAAAGCTGAGGCCAGGCAGACATGTAAAGCTGCTGTAGGACACAACAATGAGGATTTTATTAGTTTCCTTGGGCTGTCATAACAATGTACCACAAGCTGGGTGACATGAAGCAACAGAAATTTATTCTCTCATAACTCTGGAAGCTAGATGTCTGAACTCCAGGTGTCAGCAAGTTTGCATTTCCTCTGAAGGCTCTGGAGAAGAATCCTTTCTTGCCTGTTCCTAGCTCTTGATGGTTGCCAGAAATCTCTGGGGTTCTGGGTTTTACATCTGAATCAATCCAATCTCTGCCTTTGATTCTCACATGATGTTCTCCTTCACTTGTCTCTGTATCCAAATTTCCGTCTCCTTTGTCTTATAAAGACACCAGTCACTGTCTTAGGGGCCACCCTAATCTGTTAGGAACTCAACTTGGTAACATCCACACAAACACTGTTTCCAAAAAAAAATCATATTCACAGGTGCCGGGGGTGAGGACTTTAACACAAAATTTAGGGGAACACAATTCAACATATAACAAGGAGTGGCAGTAAAGGGCAGTGACAAAAAAAATCCTCATTATAGGCAGAACTGGGAGGGGTGTACTTGGTTAGTCACTTGGCATAAAGGAAGACCTGACGTGAGATGAGGACACACATTGTGTGGGAAGTGACAATCACTTGGCAGTTCATGATGAGCATAAAAGGAGTGAGGTTAGAAGTTCAAGGTCAAAGAAGTTGAAGAGATCAGTGCATAGGCAGACTTATGGGAGTCAAGATTTTTGTGTCTCGACTTAATGGCCACTAAAGTTGATATACTACAAAGAACACATTCAAAAACCAAGTAAACAGGATAAGCCAACCAGCAGACATTAGCCAAATTATGCCTTCAACCACCCAAGTGTTTGGGGAAGAAGTCATGGGTTCAAACCTGTGGTAACAGGCATGGAAATTATGTGTGGGCCCAGTGATTTGAACCTCTTCTCAAAAAGCCAGATATACCTTCCATGTATGCTTGGAAGTCTGTAATTTTCGTAGCAGGGACCAATGCTGAGCCTATGAATGGTCTCATCCTACCAGAAAACAAGTCTCGTGTTTTGTTTGTGGCAAAGTAATTACATTATGCACTTTCATCCTGGGGAGTAGCATTTCATCCTAAATAGGACTGAGTCTTCAGTACAGTTTTGCCTTTCCTGCTCATAGTTTTTGCTAGCACCGATATCCAAGATTTATAACATGTGGCCTCACCCCAGTCTACAAGATCCATTTTACAGAGAAGGTAATGTTTGAATGAGCATGTGAATATGAGATCCACTGATTCAACCTTATGCAGAATGACCTGGCATTATGGAATAATAAGATGTCTTAATAAAGGATCAATGAAGGTAGCATTTCTGACAAAACATTTCTCAGGGTTGAGATGTTGTCTGCTATGATACAGTGCATGCATTGAACTGAGTTCTTGAAATATTGAGTTTATTTTCAATAGCTTGCATGCAATAACATGGGGCAGGGATTAGGTAGGGCTAGCCTCTCTCACCATCACAGCCAGTCACCAATAAGAAATTTATATTGCCTTGCCCAAAATCTTAGATTCTGATGAACTAGATGTTCTGGTTCCTGAGGGCAGAAGGCTGGGGCTATTTATACTAGGGAGCATGGGAGAGCTTGGTTCTCAGACACGTACTGGAGTCAGGGAGGAGTGTGGAAATCAGAAGATCCACTTGGGCCCCTCTTGTGTTTCCATGTCTAGCACTATAATAAAAGGATAACTGCAGGAATTACAGTTATGATCAAGGTCTCAAGGTTTATAATTCTCAGAAATGAGGGTCTGTGTCAACCCATCAGGCAAGCATCCAAGATCAGATGAAATGTTGCTGGAGCTGGAGGCAGAGCCAAAATTGGTGGTGGAGAAGGGAGATGAGAAATATCACTAATAGCCTTAGGGCCAGTTTCAGTAAAGAGAACTGTAGCTTATTCTACTACCCCTTGCATATTAAATCCTTTGGAGATACCTTGAAGACTCAGTAGCATAGTGGACTTCATGCAGCACACATGTAGATGGTGTACAGGCTGGACTTCTCCTCCCTCTGTTACCAATGCCCCAGACTCGTATCTTCTAGGCTTCTCCCATGATTTCTGCCAAGGTAGAAGTAGAAAACACTCACAGCATGGGCACCTCAGAAGTATAGGCATAAAAACTCAAAGCAGCAATCTTTGATCAATTCCCATGTGAGTTGATAGACAAATGCTTTGATTAGACCATCCTGGAAGGCATTTCATATGCTTCCCAGAAGCATCCGTTGCCTATAGCAATGAAATCAATAATGCACCTTTATACTGGTTTTCCTCTCTCTCTGTTTCACTCTCTCTGATTTTTCTCTCCTACTCTCTGGCATCACTTCTCAAATTTTCTGCATGCAAGTATTGCTCCAAGTCTATTTTTGAGGGCACCCAAGCTAACACAGGGGACATTTTTTTCCCTCATTTTGGTATTGTTTAGATGATGACAGCAAAGATATATTCATTTATAACACCTGATTTTTAAGATGCGATTAACAGAAAGAGTTGAATGTGCCCCATAGCATAGACTATGAATACAGACTAACATTCTTTTGATATTTCTGCAGTTTTTTTCTCATTACAACATCAGTATCAGTTAATAAGACAGAATTGTATATGTTCTATTTTGAACTCCTCAAGAATGATTAATAAATTATCCATTATAATACAGTGTACAGTCACTTAAAACACCTATAGCCATTATTGAAAATTATTTCAAAGCCTGATCTCTGCTTTATTTCATAAAAAGAGACAGCCAGAAGAATCTGGGAAAGTGGTACTTGGAGGAGGTTTTCTGAAGTAACTCTAGAGAACATGAACACTACCCTGCTTGTTACCCCTAGAGATTTCCATCCATCCATCCAACCACCCATCCATCCATCCATTATTTTATTCAACTTACTAATATTTTGATCTCTGTTATTTTCCAGGCAGTCTTGTAGATGCTAAGACTTCAACAGTGAAGAAGATAGAATTCTTTATCTTCTTGGAACTTACACTCTATTTAGTAAACAAAATGAAATAACAAGTCTGCAATATATGCATATATATTATGGTAGTAATATGGTAGTAATGCATACCAAGAATAAAATGATTAGGAGCATAAAGGGATAAAGAGGGGTAAGTATTGACATTTAGATACAGAGAAAAAGAGATCTCAAGAAGGAGACACTACAACAGAGTCTGGAAGGAATGAGAGAATGGGCCATCAACTATCTGGAGACAAGTTTCCAAGACAGAAGGAATAACAAGGAAAAGAATCTAAGGCAGAAGCATGCAGGGCACATAGCAGGAGAGTGCAGAGGCCACTGTAGGGTACAAAGGGGAGGGAAGTAATCAGGGGCCGATCATGTAGGAGCTTGTAGGTATGACCTTTGAGATTTTTTTTCATAGTGTGATGGAAAGACACTAAAGTGCTTTGAACAGGGGCATAATAGGATTTGAAAAAAGTTTTAAATGGCTCTCTTTGGCTGCTCTGTGGAAAATACATTTTTAATGAACCAAGTAAAGTTGTATTTTAACAGAAAATCCAAATCCTGCAAAGAAAATGGGAAACTTGAGGATAAATTAAAATGACTACATTAACTTGTTGGAAATGTTCACAGACCTAGAGTCATTTTGTTAGTTTAGACACATAAATATTTATTATATGTAAAACGATTTAATATGCTTTTGGATATTTCCTACTGTTGCTCTTTCTCCCCATACACATTAGCCCTCTACTGTGATCTTTTTACCTTTTAACAGGAAGACAGGCAGAAAATTAAAAAGAACAAAAATCTGCCCCAAAGAAGCTATTTGCTTCCACTTAAAGAGAGATCCTGACACATTATCCAGCAGCCATAGAAACTAAGAATGTCCAGGTATAAAATCAGCTCGGTGTAAACAGATGGCCCTGGCGGTGGCCCATGTCCCACAGACAGTGAGGTGCCGAAACTCCTGAGGGGAATCGTGAAATGGAATGTAATTTTGGAAAATGTTGATTCATATTGGTATCTGCGAAGGCATAGTACATAGTACATAGCACAATTAAGTACAGAGTTAATGCGTAATCATTACAGAGTGAACTGAAAGATGAAACTAAAAGAAGAAGAAGCATGTCAGAATGTCTACTTGAGCGGCTGTTCTACTGGAGAGAGGGCACAGATCATGCCATTTATCTTTGCTTCAGAAAGACCAGCATAGCACTTAGCAGGTCACTGACAGGCGTATGCTCTTGGCAGTGCAGGGTGGAGCCTGCGATCCTAGTGAAGCCGGGAATTCATTCCAGTTTGAAGAGCCAATGATCGTGGAGGGGTGCCCGGATTAGAGGATTTTCTGAGACCATGGTGCCACGGACTGTTACTTGTGGATAAAGAATTTGGCATTTTCTCTCTCATGTTCCGGGAAAACTTGACACAAAAAGATGAAAATCCTAAGTGTGGATCTTGACTCTAAGCAGGTAGGGTCTGAATGGAGTGTCAGGGTTCTCTTAACCATCAAAGGAAAACAAAGTTCATTGGCAAGTTAAACACTTTATAAAACAATTTGAAG
>CM053605.1:132546631-132606169 GCA_028646535.1 Procyon lotor
TGTGATTGCCTGTCTCTAAAAGCCTCACAGAATGCGGAAGGCAAGGATAATGCTGAGCCTCAAACCTCAGGGATTGCTTTGGTTAATTGCAAAGTTTATTTTTTTATCTTTTTATGATGCTGTGTCATCTAGGGGTTCCCAGCCCACTCGCATGGGTTCCGTTGCTTAGCTCCTCATGTCTACTGAACAGCTGTGAAATGTTGCAGCCTGGCGTGCTGAGACCACGAGTCACATTTGCAGCACGTGTTACCACATTGCCATCATCATTTCACATTTTTAAAGGCTATCAGCTGAAAATGAGGGGTCAACTTTCAAAAAGGCATTATAAAACCCATTTAGATAGATGGAGAAAGAGATAAATGCATACGACCTCCTATCTATGCAACCTGTATTTCATATAAAAATAAAAACAGCTAATTAAAACTAGAATTATTCATTGATTCAAAAATTCTAAAGTGGTTGTATAACAGGCACTCTATTTTTATATATCATTATACATTTCAAAGGGAAAACATCATTTCTATTTTCGGGAAACCAGCCTAAGGTTTAGAATGTATCTTGTATACCTATGCCCTTGATTTTTTTATTTCTTAATTGAGAAGATTTAGGAAAATGGCCTTCATGAAATTCAATTACCATTTCTTAATGTGCCAGGGTTTCTAGACAATATTATTATAGTAAATCCACAGAGATTATCCCACTGGCCCAATGGAAGGTGTGTTCAGAGGAGGAACATGCCGCCCAATTTGTCCTCAAAAACAACTTATCTACCAAAGGTGGTCTTTATGGTAAGCCCACAAGCAATTACATGATCCCCACCCCATCCCAAGAATGGCATTGGTTTTCCAACTCTGCACTTCTGCCCTGTGAAATCACAGCCAAGGAGAGAGAGAAGCGGGTAAAAATGGCAGCCTGAAATTGTGTGTACCAGCAGGTGTCTAGTCTCAGCCTCTGTGTTCTAGCATATTTGAGTTTTCTAAGCAACTATGCTCCCTAGGAAACTGGTTAAACTGCTTCTATAGAAACTATTAACTGAGAAATTTCTCCTTCAAACCAGCTTTATGGAGAGAGTACAAGAAAATAATGGGAGAATATTTTCCACTTACTCAGTTCTCGAGATTTTCTTGTGGAGTATTTCAGAACTATACTGGATAAATATGAGCCCATATTTCTCTAGGTTTTCATTACTTTTCTACTTATTTCATTGCATATAATACAGAGGAAGGATGTTGTTTCTTCATTTGATAGTTTTGAAGAACTAGGAAAATTCCCCAGTTCGCTTTAGACACTAATTTGACCTTTTCCTCTCCTAAACAATGGCATGTAAATGAAAATGCTGTAAGTTTGGACTCAAGAGAAGATTGCATTAACCTGTCTCATAATGAATTACATTCTACTCTTCCTAAATTGAGTCACCTTTGTACATCATCATGAGAAATAACAGGTACTTTTTAAATATAATAAAAATGAACGTGTTTATCTAAGTACACATATACTTATGATTTCTCTTTTTATTCACATTTTTGAGAACATTAAATTTTATCACTAATTTAATCTATTCAGCCAATCTTTAGATGTCTCGTATGTTGCCTTTTTTTGTTAACTCTAAGACAAGGTACGTTATGCAGTCTAGGAGTAAAAATTATCTTGGGTCAAGATACTTGAGAACTAGCAAGAAGAAGAATCATACAAAACAAATCTTTATATATAGAAATCCTTGATTCACATAATGGTGCTTACAAAGTAAAAAGTAAAAAAGGTAAAAATAATGCACTTGTTTTGAGATCTGTTTTATCCATTACAATATCAGGCCCATAAGGGCACATATACAGTCCTCATTCCTAATTTCTTACTCAGAGAAGACAATCATGAATGTCCACTCAGTAGACCTTTCTAAAAATGTGTGAGTATAGAGTGAATTGTAGATATCAAAAAATATCTAGAAAAACTGAATCAGGTCATTTATTCACAATGAAAAGATCTTGTTGCTTTCCTCTGCATCAAACTAAATTTACAAATATTAGTAGATGAAAGAATGTAAAATTTACCTAAATTCTCATCTCTGTAAATTAAGCATCATATAGGGACTATATTTGCATCCATCTCTGTATGCAGATGTATATGCTCTGCATACAAACATATGCATGCTTACTTAAGGTAATATAGTATTATTTTTATCACATACACATTTTTTTAAAATATTTTTCTTTATCTTACCTCACTTCTCTATACCTTTCATTTTTGGTGTTTGTAAAATTAATGCATAAGAGTCATATATTATACATGTTAACATTAGAAATAACAGATCAATTAGTGTTTGTTAGCTTATGATATCTCTTGCCATTTGAGTTTTTTTTATATAATCAAATATTTCTGTCTTTTTTTCTATAACTTTTAGCTTTCCAGTATTTTTTGTCCCCAAAGCTGTATTATACATACGTATTTTTATATTCTTTTCAAATTTTCATTTTTATTTTCTACATTTATCTCACTTTTGAGGATAGAATTTCTTTTTATTCAGTGTAAAACCAGAGTCCAAATTTATTTCCTTCCATAGTGAGCTAAAAAGAAAGAGAGCTCCTCTATTCCATCATATACATAGACAACATAGGGCTAATTAGCCATACAGAATCCTTTTAATCTTGGAAATTAGCTGTTGTTTATCATTGAGTTTCCAGAGAACATCAACACCTAAATTACATAATAATGTTACAAATAATAACTTCTATGTAAATCCTTCTAAAAGACACTTCACATTTTCTTGTTTTGTTAATAATGTTGACTTGGCATAACAATATTTTATTAACAGCCAGGATTATCATTATAGACCTCAGTACTTCCATTGTTCACTGGTGACCTTAGCCATTTTCTGCCTTCCTTTTGCTCCTGACCATAGAATTGAGCTCTGTTTACCCCTCCTGCCTTAAATATTCTCTTAACTTAATGTGGTGAAACACATGTCTGACTGCCTAACACTCTAGAATTTTGTCAATGCCTTCACCCTAAGAAACCCAAATGCTGACATTTTTCAGCTGTTCTTTGCATGCTTGTTTTTTTTTCTTTCTCTACACTCTCTTGATAGGTGATTTATGGGTTGAATTGTGTTCCACAAAATGATATGTTGGAGTCCTGACCCCCAAAACCTGAGAATGTCACCGTGGTTAGATATAGTGTCATTGCAGATGTAATTAGTTAGGGTGAGATCAGACGGGAGTAGTCTGGGACCTTAATCCAATGTATCTGGAATCCTTAACAAGAAGAAGAGAGAGATGGACGCAAGAAGCAGAATGTCCTGTGAAGACACAGAGACACACTGGGAGGATGGCCAGGTGAAAATGGGGGCCTGGATTGTGGCCCCCCTGCTGCAAACCAGAAACTGGAAAAGAAAAGCAAAAATCTTTCCTCAGAGGCTTCAGAGGGAGCTTGGCCCTGGAGAGGCCTTGATTTATTTCTTCCTGCCTCCAGAACTGTGAAAGGGTAAACTTTTATTGTTTTAAATCACTCCATCGGTGCTTCTTTGTTACAGCAGCCGTGGGGAAACTAAGAGAGTGACCTGTTCTCTCCCTAAGGTTATATTCTATTCAAACTTTTATCAATACCGGTCTCTCTCTTCATGTGCAAACCAAACAAATGAACAAAATATTACTTTAGGATTTAACATACCCAGTAGTAAACTCTTTTAAGTTTCCCCTCTCGACTCCTCCCCTCCCCGTCTCACAAACTCCAGGCACTCACATCGCAGTGACCAGGTCTACTTGAGTCATTCAAACCAAAAACTGAGGAATCACATTGGGTTCCACTCTCGCCCTCCCAGAGGACCCCATGTCATCACTGCCAAACTGCTGCCAAAATCAAACTTAGGTTCTCTCCAGCGTCCTACCTCTCTACTGCACTAGTCCTCACCACCAACACTAATCTGGCTCATTTTAGGAGAGCACTTATGTCTCCCCCTTTCAATCTTGCAAAACTTCCGTGCAGAGAAAAGGTATTTGTAAATATATGCTTATAACTGTAAAATGTAAATAATGTAATATAATTGTAAATAAATGTAAGATAAATCTTGTACCACCTTTGCCTGGTATCTTCTGTGTTTCTCTGTGACACCCATATGGGAATTCACACTCCTTAACATAGATCGCAAGACCTGTCTGATGTAGCCTGAGCTTATTTCTCCAACTTCAAGCCAGATCACTCTTCTACTTAATACCATCTATCCTCATAGCCCATTTTTCACTGATCTGAGTCAGACTGTTTATGCCAGTCTCTTGAGTGAATCATTCTCTCTCATAAGCACACTCACTCTTTTCCATGGGTGTCTCCTTCTCATTGCTCAAGTATCAGTTTAAAGTACTTCTTTCTCAGAGAAGCATCCTTTACTACTCTATCTAATGCTCTAGCCGCACTCCATCGATATTAATCTATTGCAAAATCTTTGGCCATTGATTTCACTGTTGCCACAATATACAATATAAAACACCAAAAGGCTATTTGTATACAATTTTGATAGTTTCCAGTCTCCCCCTTGGACTCTAAGTGACGTGAAGAAAAGGATTACAATTACTGCATCATACACCGTATCCCATGTCATAGCATAGAGCCCAGCAATGAAATAGCAATCTTTAGGGAAAGAGGGAAGGAAGGCAGGAAGGCAGGAAGGCAGGAAGGAAGTCACCGACCACAATCTTTAAATCATATATTTATAAAATGTACATTGTCCGTAGGTAGTTGTTATAAGGAAAAGATTAAAATATTAATTTCAAATATGTGTCAAGTATAAAAAATCATGTTTTAATGAACTAATTTCTCTGGTCAAACTGCCGATTTTAGAAAAAAAGGTATTTGGTTCTTACGGAGCGTGGATAAAGCAGGATGGGAGAAGTTACCTGAGTTATGCTAGTCTCTGACTTACGCTAGTAACGTAATTGCCTAGTTAATTTTTTTATAAATTGAAATAATTATGAAAAGATTCAATATTTTCCATATACATGGATTAGAAAGAAGTGATAGGATTTACTCCTACAATTTATTCCTATTCTCATTTGTTCTATTTCTGAGATGTAAAAAAAAGAAGCAAAGAAAGCAAAGCAGATGAAAACAGCATTTTATAGTATTTTAGAAGTCTACCCCTGATTAACTAGGGAGCTATCATTCAGGAAAGTTCAGAAAGTATATGGCATGTCCTCAGAACACCTCCATGAACTAAGGTAGTAGAAGGAAGCAACAGAAGGTTTCAATGCTTTAGTCATGAGTGTTTTATTGGGAGGTCTTAGACAAACCAAAGGCACTGAGCTTTACAGAGCCCAGAAGTCGTATTTATTAGTCAAATATAAACTTTTCCGCAATAAAATAAAAGAAAACTAAAGAAAATTAAATAGCACTGATAGATGAATTTAGTGGTCTTCTTGTTTATGGATTCTGATTATGTAAGCATTAAGAATCATAGACAATGTACTTTTTCTGGAAAAGACAGCTTGAGTTGATCTAATAAGTCCTGAAAGCTCTATTAAATATAGATTCAGAACAAGGTTGACATTATATAGCTACCACCAAAACAGCAAAAGTCTGAAAAGTAAATGGATCTAAACTCCTTATCTCTGATTTATTAATACTTTCTTCTATTGCAGACAAAATGTTTCCTCTGATATTTTACAGTTTCTACATTTTTCCACGGTAGGAAAAAAATTACTAACGCTACTTATCTCACGGATCCATAATGAATGCAGATTTAATGTTTAACAATGTCGATGAATGAGAAAATGTAATCATTCTTTTTACAGAAACTTCTAATTTAGGGTATCTCCTAACAAACTGTTGGCAATTTCAAAAAATTAAAATACTCAATCTAAAGACTGTAAAACTATCTTGGCATATGTATGGTAATGCTAGACTTTTCCTCATAGACTTGAATTTAGAGCTCATTTTCTTAAAATTCTTTATGTTTCTTAGCAAACTGGCAGTGTATTGGCAGAAAAAAATTGCTAAATTTCAGAAAAGACCATGTGTCTTTTCTTTTAATGTTCATCATATGTATCTTTTGCGGGAAAAGTAGTTAAAATTTGGCTCCTACATTCGTATAGATGAAGAAAGCTTAGAGGCAATTTGGTCCATTCTTCAATGTTAAACAATGACTATTTCCACTGAGCAATTTCAGATTGATAAAAATCAATCCTGTTTGTTGCCGATGTCTAT
Source organism: Procyon lotor (assembly GCA_028646535.1). Classification (NCBI taxonomy): domain Eukaryota; kingdom Metazoa; phylum Chordata; class Mammalia; order Carnivora; family Procyonidae; genus Procyon; species Procyon lotor. Next base: position 132,552,821 of record CM053605.1, read on the forward strand.
AACAAGTGAGGGTGAGGTCTCTTAACCTAATAAAAATGTGTGAATATCTCCATTGTATGGAGATTATTTTTCAGTTTATCTCTACCATTACAAAGCCATAAAGAAATTCCAGGGATAATTTATTCACCTTAGTGTTTTCATGTGAGAAAGTAGCTGAATCATTAAGATCACTTTGCTGTCTATTCTCTTTTTAAAGGTCTTTGCTTGATAGCTTCCTGAAGAAACATCACACATATTTGATATCATAGGAAAATAGTAAGAATTTTAGGACAGATTCTGAAGGCAAAAACACTGAATCCTACCCAATTTTTAAACGTATGGTTCAGGACAAGTTATTTCAATCACCTGATACATGGCTTTCTCATTTGTAAAATCACAGTACTAGTACACTCTCATGTGTTTATTGCAAGAATTAACTGCCATGATTCATGTTGATTCTTTAAAAAGCATGGTGTATATTTATAATACTGCCATAGTCTTTCTAACAAAGATTGCACCTTCTAAAGATGTGGTATCACCGAGTCTTCTGTATGGGCAAGCTGGGCATTAATCTATGAGATATAATTTAGGGGGAAAAAGGTTGTAGAGCTTAAAAGTATTTTATACTTAAATCATAATTATGACACTGTACTCCAATAGGGAATATTAGTAGTTTGAACCAATTAAATTCTCGAAGAACATAATATATAATTTGTGAAACAGATTACACTTTTCAACATATATAAAACAGTATGTCATATGATCATTCACAGAAAAGGATTCCATAGTTACTTACATTTAAAAAGCATGATTTCTCACTGAGGATTTGTATAATGTGTTATTAATTTAAAGATTAGGGGAAGATGTACATTTAAGTTGCAGGATTAACTTTACTCAAATGCCATTTACCATACTTATTGGACAATAGAATCTGTTTCCCCCCTTAGAGATAACAATTAGTGTCCTTTGGAATTAACATTTTGAGGACTACTTTTTCTAAATGTTAGTCTAAATGCTAATTTTAGGCAAGAAACTAGTCTGTATATTTTTTTAAAAGTGGCTGTCCAAACTCTACTTGAAATTTTCAAGGGTGAAGAACTTATTACCTTTAGAAACACATGATTCTGATTTTTCACAACTATAAATATTAAGTTTATGGTGATATGTACTTGCAGTTTATTTTATATAATTTCTACTTTTCTGTACTGATTTCAATCTTTTGACATCCTGATACTCATTGTAATATTTGAAGATGTTGTCATGCTTCCCTCTCTAGCTTTTTCTTTTCTTTTGAACTAAAACATTCTAACTTGGTCATTTGTACCTCTCATAATTGAAATTCAAATAATCTCATCATCACATTAATCCATGAAATGTAATCTGGTTAGTTCACCGAACACAGGAGTTAAGAGCTAGGAATTGTTCTTTCCTTCTCTGATCCCCTTCCCTTCCTCAAAGACAGGGCTCTAGCTACATCTTTGTTTATGTCTATATATTCTACAGGTTTGGGCTATAAACCAATCTGAGTTATTATATTAACTCATGACAAACATAAAGTATTGTGTGTCCTAAAGGTTATTTGCTTTTTAAAGGGAACCTTATAAGCAAAACCCAATAAAGTACAAAGTAATTAAGCTCTAATAATGAACTTATATGAGGAGGTTATATTTTAGAAACATACAGTTTAAAACTACATCAAATCACAACATTGAGAAAACTTCTGACTCTAACTACCCACAAGGGGTCGTACTCTTTTAAAGATTCATTGAGACAGACTCTCAATCTCTACTTTTCCATAGGAGTTGTTTTAGATTCAAGAGCCCACGGCCAGTTCAGTCAGAGAGCATTGCAAGAGTATGGGATCTTTGTGATTACCTACTCAACCCTATCTTTTTTATAGCTGACAAAAGTAATGCCCAGAGAAATTTAGAAATTTGCACAGGGTCATGCTATCAGTTCACTGAGAAGATGTGTCTTAACTTAAATCTAGTCTTCCTGAGTATTATGCCCAATTTTTCTTTTCTTTTTTTTTGGCTTAGACCTTAGAAACCACTCTCAGTTGATGTTTGTGGAGATAGGGCCCTGTTTTAGGCAGTGGGAAACTTAGATGTAGTCCACACATAATCTACTTATGCATGGAGAGACCAGTTTCATTTCTTTTGTGTTTTATAACACATATTACTAGAAATTTATATGTCCTAATGATGATATTAGAACCATCCAAGTTGCCTTTGAAATATCTGTTTATCCTGTTTTTGAGAGTTAATTTTATGCAATCACAAATTTAATTTGAACTTAGAATTAGTAAGCAGGTGTCTGCCTTAGTGAGCCATCCAAATTCAATAGCATTTAATGGCTATTTGATTGGCATCATCAATACAATATATCTTTTCAAGCAGAAACCTGTATCATGCATAGTCATTTCAAAAATCAACACAAATTATGTTTTAAGCCAAAGGGCTAATCATTGTTCCTTCTTTCAAGATAGAATTGAGAGTAGTTTTTCAGGCAACTGTGAGATCTGTTGTTTGGTGCCTGGGTTACTGTGATTAAAACAATGGCCTTCAGTTTGCACTGCCATCAGCCTGGTACATGTCACTAACACTGAATCCATTTTTTAGAGCAAAGCCATATACCCATCTTCCATTGCAATTACTGCAGAGGAGGAGAGATTGAGAAGTAAAAATGAAACATTTCAAGGATGAATGGGCACTGAAAATTGGTAAAGTGTCAGGAAAGTCCAAGTTTGAAGAATGAAGAAGTGAATGTACATAGAAAAAGCAGTTTGGAAAACACGAAAAAAAATGATATTTTGCAGAAACATCTGTTTGCCGTTGCTGAAAAATTTTAGCATTTAAATGTTCTCATTTGGGCTCTGAAGTTAGCACTTCCCTGAAGTAGTTCACACCTTTCCTAGTGCTCCTGCTCAGCTACAGATCATTTTATGCAAGGCTGATTTAACAAGAAAATGGCGCATTAATTTACAGTGTGTTGAGTATTTTAAAAGTGGCAAAATCTAGGCCTTTGTGAAATTTTAGAATCCGAAGAAAATAGAAATACTTATGTAAAGCTCTTTAAAAATACCAGAATGGCTTCATGCACAAGAAATTACACCCTGATTAAGATCATTAGAAAATTCAGTTATATAAAAAACATCAACCTCTAAACCGGTGGATTTTCTATGACTCTACAGAGTCTCTATTTAATAGCAAAGTGGATATAATCTTAGACAATTTTTGGAGAGACTTTTTCATATCTTTCTCTCTTACCTGCTTTCTTTCACTTTCCCTTCCCTTTCTTTACCTCCTTTCTACCTCTGCTCATTTCATTGTTATTTCTCATTTTTCTCCTTTCCTTGCCCCTTGGTCTAGTCATTGCTCCTCTTCTTTTTTTTCTGTTTCTTACCCTTTTAAAAAAATTTCAAATATTTTAATTGTGTCTCTATTAATAAACAAACTTGATAATGGCAACCTGTTCTTTCTCTCTTTCTCTCTTAGCTCCCTCATTAGAGTAGCTGATATTTTGGAGTCAAATATTTCTGAACTATCTTAATATCTTATATGCAATTAAGCAGTGGAACTATCTGGGCATTATAATTGTATCTTGATGTATGCATTTCTTTCAAATACCAAACTAAAAGGCCAAATTGATTCAAATTTACAAGTTCTGTTTTCATTGTGGAACTGAATAAAGTTACTCCAGACTAAAACCATAAATATGAAGTCAGACCATTTATTTTAAATGATAACTATTGAGGCTGTGAAGGACCACTTATCTGATATGTTAATTACTCCCTCTTGCCAATAGTAACATGATAATTGAGTAACCAACAGCTTTATTAACAACCCATATAGATTGATTTTTTATTTTATTTAAAAATAAGATTTTACTTATTTTTATTTGAGAAAGTGAGCACAAACAGGGGGAGGGGCAAAGGGAGAAGGAGAAGCAGACTCCCTGCTGAGCAGGGAGCCCTGCATGGCGCTCCATCCCAGGACCTTGGGATCATGACCTGAGACAAAGGCAGACACTTAACCGACTGAGCTACCTAGAGGCCCGTATGGATTGATTTTTAAACTATTTTCCCTTAGCTGCAAGGACAACACTTATATACTCTGCTCTGGAATATTGGGACTCTGGAAAACATTTCAGTTTTTCCATCAAACTCCTTGCAGAATTCTGCTAACAGAGGGCACTTGAAGGAGAGAGAAGGACACCCTGCTTCCTGCAAAACTCCAGCTGTAGTTCACCTTGACAGTGGCAGTTTGTCCCTCGAGCAGCAGTTTCCAGGGTGAGCTTTTCCGTTATTCTCAGAATACAAATCATGACCCATTGAACCCCTTCTCAGAAATCTAGCACCCAGCTCCACATGGTAAGCCCCTTCTCCAAGTTTGTGAGGCTTAATAATTCCAACCTCTTTTTTACCCCCTTGGTGGTAGTTATCTCTTATATATACTACCATAGTCTTTCCTTCCTGTGTTTTCATTTCTCTAATACTTGTTTAAGAAGTATATTAAATTCTCTTTGTTAAAATAACAGTGTTGTCTCTGATCTCCTGAATGGATGATGTCTGATATACTATTTCTTATCTCAGGCCACTAGCTCTTAGCTATATGTAGTTAAGTGGAAATAACTGGAGAGATAAAACTGGATGTTCATTTCTCCCCTCAACTCCCCTGCATGTACATTTTCCCTTAGAAAACACGGGGTCATAAGACTGATTTATAGTATTTTCCTCAGGTGGAAAAAAACCACATCTTACAGTTACTCTACTGGTTTTTATTTCAACATACATCATTGTTATAAAAAAAAGTACCATTTTCATTATAATCTATTGCAAGTAATTGTATTGGAAAAAAGATAGATTAGCATTTATAAAGTTACCACAGTGAGGTATATTTAGAGAAAAAAAAATATACACTCACTGAATAAGAACCTTAAGCAAAGCAGTATTTAAATCACTCATTCATTCAAAAATAAGCATTGATTATGTGACAAATATGTTCCTTTGGGAGATTAAAGACATGGTTCTTATTTTCAAAGATTTTATATTCTATGTAGCAGACAGCTTGACACCAGATCATATGAGGTTGAAAATATATCAAACATATATCATAACTTTCTTAAGTACTAAGCCAAAAGGAATATAAGATGACATATGGGGGGAAAATCAAAAGAATTTGAAAGGTCATATACAGAATTAGTGGAGGCATCAAAAAGGATGCAGTTCACTCAACAAACAAACACATTGATGCTTTAATGGTGATGATAATATCTGAGAATATAGTGTAAACATCAGAAATAGCCCTCCTTCATATAGCCTACTTCTAAAGTAATTTGTGTGGAGATTTATTCTTCTAGTATTATTTAATGCTTCAAAACAAACAAAACCTAGTGGCTTAAAACAACAGTTATCAATTATTTTGCTCTCAGGAGCTGAGAAAATCTGCAAAAATCTGCAACTGAAGACACTTCATCCTTGCTTTAATCAATTTGAGATACAACATCTTCCCTTGGATTAGAGGAGAACTTCTAAAGTGATTCATTCATGTGATGGGTAAAACGGTGCAGGTAATTCATCTGGAAGCCTAGTTGTGGTTAGCAGCAGGAGCTGGGTCCCCTTCACTGGGCTCTTTTGCAGAGGGAAGCTTGAGCTTCCTCACAAGATGGTGGCTAAATTCCAAAAAGGAGTATTCTAAGAGACAGGAAGTAGAAGCTGCCAGTCCCATAAAGTATCATCCTGGAAAGAGGCACAGTCCATTTTCTCTGTATTCTCTCTGGATAATTATCCCCAGGGCCCTCAAAGATTCAAAGGAGGGGTTTGGCACAGACTCTACTTTTCAGGGGGAGGATTGTCCAAAGATATGAAGCCATCTTCAGTGTACCATATATTCATTCTGTAATGTCTGTACTTACCTCTTACTTATTTTAGCATATATTCAGGTAATAAATTTAAAATTTAAAATGTCAACATCAGGGGTGCCTGGGTGGCTCAGTGGTTTAAGCCTCTGCCTTCAGCTCAGGTCATGATCTCAGGGTCCTGGGATCGAGTCCCGCATGGGGCTCTCTGCTCGGCAGGGAGCCTACTTCCCCCTCTCTCTCTGCCTGCCTCTCTGCCTGATTTTGATCTCTCTCCTCTCTGTCAAATAAATAAATAAAACCTTAAAAAAAATAAAATAAAATGTCAACATCAAAACATCAAGAAGAGCTCACAATTAAAAATTATGGTCAGAGGTCGCATCACTTATTTTAAAAAGTACATTACACCTATCCCTGGCCAGTACCACTAAAAATGGGCGTGGGTGTTGACTGCTACATCTTGAAGTGGTGACTCTTCTGCATCTACCCACAGATGTGTTAGAAGACTTGGTCATAAATAAGGAGTCAGGATTCTTTTATTTCAACATTCTTGCCTTAGTACTTTATTTATTTTATTTTTAATTTTATTTTTCAGTGTTTCAAGATTCATTGTTCATGCACCACACCCAGTGCTCCATGCAATACCTGCCTTCCTCAATACCCACCACTAGGCTTCCCTATTCCCCTACCCCCTTCCCCCCAAAAACCCTCAGTTTGTTTCACAGTGTCCACAGTCTCTCATGCTTCATCTCCCCATCTGATCTATCCCAATTCACTTTTCCTTTCCTTCTCCTAATGTCCTCCATGTTATTCCTTATGCTCCACAAGTAAGTGAAACCATATGATAATTTACTTTCTCTGCTTGACTTATTGCACTCGGCATAATCTCCTCCAGTCCCGTCCATGTTGATACAAAAGCTGGGTATCCATCCGTTCTGATGGAGGCATAACATTCCATTGTATATATGGAACATATCTTCTTTATCCATTCATCTGTTGAAGGGCATCTTGGCTCTTTCCACAGTTTGGTGACTGTGGCCATTGCTGCTATAAACATTTGGGTACAGATGGCTCTTCTTTTTGCTACAATTGTATCTTTGGGGTAAATACCCAGTAGTGCAATTGTAGGGCCATAGGGTAGCTCTATTTTTAATTTTTTGAGGAATCTCTACAGTGTTTTGCAAAGTGGCTGCACCAACTTGCATTCCTACAAACAGTGTAAGAGGGCCCCCCTTTCTCCACATCCTCTCCAACATTTGTTGTTTACTGTCTTGTTATTTTTGGCCATTCTAACTAGTGTAAGGTGGTATCTCAATGTGTTTTTGATTTGAATTTCCTTAATGGTTAATGATGGTGAACATTTTTTCATGTGTCTGTTAGCCATTTGTATGTCTTCTTTGGAGAAGTGTCTGTTCATGTCTTCTGCCCATTTTTTGACATGATTATCTGTTTTTTGGGTGTTGAGTTTGAGGAGTTCTTTATAGATATTGGATATCAGCTCTTTGTAGTGTTATTTGAAAATATCTTCTCTCATTCTTTGGATTACCTGTTTGTTTTGTTGACTGTTTCCTTTATTCTGCAGACACTTTTTATCTTGATGAAGTCCCAAGAGTTCATTTTCACTTTTGTTTCCTTTGCCTTTGGAGACATGTCTTGAAAGAAGTTGTTGTGGCCGATGTCAAAGAAGTTACTGCCAAGTTCTTCTCTAGGATTTTGGTAGATTGATAGTTGAGGTCCTTCATCCATTTTGAGTTTATCTTTGTATTTTTAAAAGTTGCAGCATGTTTTTAATATATGGCTTATCATCACTGTTATTTTCTTATTCATGTCTATGTACCTTTCTATGTGTGAGTTCCAGAATGGCAAGATATATCTTGCAATATATTTCTTAACTAATTATATTATTAAATGGCTGAGGTAAAATTAATAATCATAATGAATTATAGTAGGTTGACAAAATGATAATTATTCCCAATCAGTGATTCTAAGGAAGGGAAACAGTAAATATTCGATATGTATACACACTCAAACTGGGTATTATTGTGGTAGACATACATATACATTTTCTTTTGACTTTCTTCTGACTAATATCTTTGTTATTCACCATAATTCTAAACCACCATAATTCTATCCTCCTTTTGATTTAAGAAACTTTTATGACACCTTGGATTTACTTCAAATTAATTTTGGAAGAGGAGAAATGGGTGGAAATACAAATGAAACAATATTGGCCATAAATTGATAATTGGGGGATTAGTGATAGTATTCATTATCTTTTGTATATGTTTGAAGTTTTTCATAATAAATGGTTAAATGCAGAAGTTTTACTCATGAAAAAGGTTAAGATAGATAAACAGAATTACGAGTACACTTACTGTGATGAACTTTGGCAACACAGATATGTTGAATTACTATATTGTACACCTGAAACTAATATAACACTTATGTTAATTAGACTTCAATAAAAAAATTAAAGTTTAAGAAAAGGCATATGAGTACTACTGCTGGGTTTGCCTTTCTGATAGAAAGTTGTTAAATCATACTAATCCTGAAACAGTTTGAGAACATCAGTTTTCAATCTTTGTCAGTTTAATGATGCTCTCTTATAATTAAGAAGAAGCTGATATGTATTTTTTAATCAAAGAAAATGATCTTCAGACATACCAGCATATTTCATATCTAACAGCTATTTGAAATCTATGGATCCTGACCATTTTCTCATATTCCTTGCAAAAAACCTATGCTTAAACATGAAATTTTAGTCCCCTTCAACAGCAAAAAAATAATCTCCACTATGTAAATTGATGCAAGACTGTCACACTAAGCCTGCAGCCAAATAGACTAAAACAATATGACCAAAGGTGATGTTATATTTCACATATTAATGAAGCGTTACTTTAGGAATAAAAGAGGAACTACTTAAATATTAACACCAGTGATCCAGTATATTGAAACAAACACCTACCCTTCATACATATTTAAAGTCTGGGAAAGAGATAAACTATTTCAACATTGGGCTCTATTCTTCCTGAAAGAGATAAAGATCACCCTTCATAGAACTGGGCTGTAGAGATTTTCCCTTACTGAAGTTTCTCCAGTTGGAACGGACTGTAACACTTAGATAGAAAATAATAGTGATTTGTGTTCTTTCCTAGAGAGTAAGATAATATATTTTATAGCCATGCTCAAGAAAAATCTACTGTATTTATTTAGCTACTTGTGTTTATATACTACTCACGTAAACTTCCTTACACCTTAGCTCACTTGGTAGATCAAAATTGTTGAATGTTCATAGTATCTACAGTATTATATTATCTGCTTTGGAGAAGAAATCCTACTTAACTTTATAAAAATAATTTAAAGTAACAGAAAAAACATTAACTTTATGAAAACTAAGCTGTGCTTTTTCTATTTCGCCATGTCTATCTACTTCCTGGAGCTTCAGATTCATCAGAAATATATGAGAATTGTGAGATTATATGGCTACTAATTGCAATAGCTTCTGTAGGTCCTGTAATTGGGTAAGAAGATAAATCTCAGTGGAATTTTTTTCTCATTCTTTGAGCAGAACAGTGTAGGTTTTTAGTAAGCAACCTTCTATGAGGCGATTCAAGGAATCAGGTTCCTTCCAAATCTTGTCTCCATCATCAATGTTTCTTCGAGTCACTATTTAGTGAGTAGTAATCATGAGAAAGGTAGGCTCATTTCTTAAGAACTTCAGCCCCCAAAATGACACTTATAGCATCTTCAATACCCTCAAATAGAAGTAGAAATTCCATCAGAAGTGGATAGAGGAGAATGAGGTTCCCAATATAGCAAAGTAGGAGACTCCAGCCTACATTCTCACACAAAGGTCAATACTTACACATCTATACACAAAATCATTTCTGAGAGTGCTCTGGAACCTACTTAAGAACTTCAGCAATATGCTGAAACAAACAAAAACTTGAGAATAACAGCATAAAATAGGGGAAAAGAAGAGCTTCATTTTGTCTGTATCATTCCATCCCCCAGTCCAGGACTTCTTGTTGCAAAGAGGGAAAGCCCCAGTGCAAGGGCTTTTCTCACTGGGAAAGGAAGAGTGGGGTGAATGAGCAGCTTCTCCAGCTATTAGGGGTACCTCACAAAGTATTCACTTTGGTTTCATCCCACCTAAAATGTGACAAAGCAGAGACATATATAATGAGTACTAAAAACAAAGAAGAAAAGTAGGGGCTACCAATGTCGGTCATGAAGTGAAGGGTTTCCAGGGTTAACAGGGTTTCCAATAACATGCTCTGAAGATAACTCTAGCAGCTTTTGCCACTGAAGAAATCAAGAGCCAGCAGAGCCAGCAGAGCCACCACAGACTCCCTAGAGATTTCATCATCTTTTGCCCTGTCTTATCACTGGCTGCACCACTACACTCACCTGTACCTAGGCTCTGCAGCTGTGCACCTACACACCCTTAACCAGATCCCTGGCACCAGTCTTTACTGCTATTTACTCATGGAAAGACCCAGAAGCCATGATAGTACATACTGGCATCCAGGGCTCCTACAACAGCCAATGTGCCCCCACAGTTGGCCCTAGCCCTTGCTGCCTGCCATGGTTCTTGGTACTACATGTGTGTTTGCAACAAGACCTGGTTACTATACAAGCATTACAGCTGGTTCCCACAGCTGAACTTATGCACATCCACTGACTGCAGCCACTACTACTGTTTTCCCTGATCCCTAGCTACTGGACCTAGATGCACCTAAACAGTCTCCTACAGCATTTTCCCAGGACCACACAGTTGTTGATTCTGTGGACATAATGGTCTGGGCCAACAAGTCACCATGACTTCCTGACCTGGTCCTGTCATTTGTTCCCGCACTGGGTGCCCTGCACTAAACATAGCAAGCACCAGCTTCACTCACAAGTAAAGACCTTTCCCTACTGAAGTCAGTCCATTAAGTGTGAAAGAGGTAACTGCTTCTTAAAATGCAAAAATACCTGTCGAAAGCTACAGCTATAGGGATCAGAGAGAATCAGTGAAACATGGCTTCACCACAGGAATATGGTATCTCTCCAGTAACTGGCCCCAAAGAAATGGAGGACTATCCACAGAAAGTTCACCTTGGTTGAACACTTCAGGTGTGGAGTGAGGAAAGAAATAGACTCTCACACCAGACAGCCCAGGTGTGGGGAATCCACACAAGGAAGACAAATCCCCACAACATTTGGCTTTGAAAACCAGAGGGACATAATTTTTAGAGTCCTTGAAATCGGTAGGACTTAACACCCCAAATTTTAAAACTCAATGGACTTAGCTCTGAGAGACCCAGGAGAGCAAGAGGAAACTGAGTCTCCACCCTTAAAGAGCCAGCACAACAAACAGCCCCTAGAAGATACAGCATAGAAGGAGAAGTTTGGAAAATACCTTGGGTATACAGGAAGAAGATTTGTTTATGAATCAATCTCACAGTGTGTGCTGGAGGGGCAGGGATCTTTGGGATACTTTTCTAGGAACACAAGAGCTGGCAGACACCAATTTCCTCCCCCAACCCACAGCCTAGATACACAAACTGTGGGAACCAGCTCAGAGACAACACTCTCCATACAACTTGCTAACAGTGCACTCTGCCCTCACACACTTCTATAGATCCACCACCTCCAACCAGGCTGGCCTTGGCAAGAGCTTTGAGTAGCTGCAGGTCTCCTCCTGCAGTGCACCAGTGGACCTTGCTGGAACCACACACCTTGCCCTCAAGTTCTTTTGTGGATCCACCCCCTCCAACCATGTGGAAGGACTTTTCTGAAGATCTCCTCCCACAGCAGACTTACACAAACCTTCCTAACAACTCACACATTACCTGCATTACCTGTCTTTTCTTGCAGACTTGCCCCTTTTAACACACCTATGGCTGAGACCATCTAAGAAAGTGTCATAAGCCTGGTGGTGCCCAAATGGCCCCAAGAGGGGCAAGCACCACTCCAAAGTGACTCCTGATACAGGGAAAGGGGAAGATAACCATACACCAGTCTGACTGCTGTCCCAGCCATGTCTGGGGGCAGATATCTGATCTGAATGCCAGCCTTGTCCTCCAATAAAACCTTTTCAGGTCACAACACAGGGAAATGCCCTACAGTCTGGCCCTAACACATCTTTGGCAAATGCCTGGTCTGACTGAACTCAGTCCAAGGCAGCCTTGCACTGGCCCACTAACAACTGATTCCAAATGCTTCCCACAACAAGCAAAGAGAGACATTGCAGATGTCTTGTCTGAAGGTAAATGTGCTTCAGCCACAACAGTAGGGACACACAACACACATATAAGACATCCCAAAGTGCCAGGTTCTCATGAACAGGGGACATTGTAATGCAGAGCACTACAGAACCTCTTCTTCATAAAGCCACTACTTTTAAGAGCAAGAGACATAGCTGACTTTCCTAACACATAGAAACAGACACAGAATTAGACAAAAATGAAGAAACAGGGGAAATATGTCCCAAATGGAAAACAAAAACAGGAGAAAATCATAGCAAGATATGTAAATGAAATGAGATAAATAATATCCTAATAGAGAATTCAAAGTAATGGTCATAAGGATACTTACTGTACTTAAGAAAAGAGTGGAGAAACCCAACAAGATGCTTAACAAAGAGATAGAAAACATGAAAAAGAACCAATGAAAAACTCAACAAACTGAAAATAAAAATACACTAGATGGAAAAAATAGCAGACCAGATGAAATAGAGGAATAGATCAGTGACCTGGAAAATAGAGTACTGGAAAGCAACCAAGGTGAACAAAGAGGAAAAAAATGAAAATAGACTTAGATAACTCAGTAATGGCATCAGCAAGTATAATAACATTCATATTACAGGTATCCTAGAAGGAGAAGAGAGAGAAAGGGGGTGAAAATTTTATGTGATCAAATAATAGCTGAAAACTTGTCAAATCTGAGGAACGAGAGATATATTCACATCCAAGAAGCACAGAGAGCCTCCAACAAAATTAACACAAGGAGGTCCACCAAGACACACTAAAATGGCAAAAAGTAGTGGTAAAGAGAGAATTTTAAAAGCAGTAATGGAAAAGAAGTAAAGTACATACAAAGTGAACCTCATAAATCTAGCAGCTGAGTTTTCAGTAGAAACTGCAGGTCAAAAGAGGGACATGATATATTCAAAATACTGAAAGAAAGAAAAAATTAGCCAAGAAAACTGTATCCAGTAAGGCTATCATTAAGAATTGAAGAAGAGATAAAGAATTTCCCAAACAAAAGTTAGAGGAATTCATGATCACTAAAACCACTAAACAATCCTCATGACCAGCCCTAAAAGAAATGTAAACAGGGACACTTGGATTGGAAAGGAAAAACCAGAAGTAGGAGTAAGAAAAGTAGGAAACACAAAAGCAGTAAAAGTAAGTATATCCATAAAAATTAGTTAAGGGGTTCGCAAAATAAAAGGCTGTAAAGTATGATACTGTATACCTAAAATATAAGGGGAGAGAAGTAAAGAATGGGTTCAAACATAAGGGACCATAAAATTAATATAGATTACTATATGCATAAGATGTTATATACAAACCAAATGGTAACCACAAATCAAAAACCATTAACAGATAGGCAAAAAATAAAGAGCAAAGAATCCAAGTATTTCACTAAAAGAATCCAGAAAACATGAGAAGAGAGCAAGAAAAAAAACAAAAACAGAACTACAAAAATAACCATAAAACAAGTAACAAGATGGCAATAGGTGCATACCCACCAATAATTATTTTGAATTTGAATGGACTAAATGCTCCAATCAAAATGCATAGTGTGACATAATAGCTTAAAAAAAGCAAAACTCATCTATATGCTGCCTATAAGGAATTCATTTAAGACCTAAAGCACCTGCAGATGGAATGTAATTGAATGAAAATCATTTATCTTACAAATGGAAGTGAAAGAATACCAGCATAACAATACTAATTTCTGAAAAAATGGACTTTATTTCTTTTAAAAATTATTTTATTTATTTGAGAGGGAGAGCAAGTGAGAGAGAGAAAGCATGAGCATAGAGAAGGGCAGAGGGAAAAAGAGAAGCAGACTCCTCACCGAAAAGGGATCCTGATGGAGGGCTTAATCCCAGGACCCAAGGAGGTGAAGGCAGATGCTTAAGAAACTGAGCCACCCATGAGCCCTCTGACAAAACAGACTTTAATACAAAGGCTATAATAAGAGACAAAGAAGGATACTATATAATCATAAAGGAAAAAATGCAACAAGAAGACATAACAATTATAAATAATTAGGTACCCACCATGGAAATTTGGGTACATATATTGCGATCATGTATTTAGGCTAATACATAAAGCAGTTAATAACTAACATAAAGGAAGTAATTGATATAATACAATAATCATAGGGGAATTTTACCTCCCCACTAACATCAATGGATGGCTTATCCACACAGAAAATCAACAAGAAAACAGCAGCTTTGAATTAACACATTGGACCAGATATATTCAGAATATTGATTCCTAAAACAGCACAATGCACATCCTTTTCAAATGCACATGAAATATTTTCCAGAATAGACCACAAATTAGATCACAAAACAAGTCTTAAGAAATTCAAAAGGATTGAAGTTATATCATGCATCTTTTCTGACCACTATGTTATGAAATTAGTAGTCAACAAGAAAAAGTCTGGGAAGAGCACAGATAGATGGAGGCTAAATAATATGCCACTAAACAATGAATGGATCAACCAAGAAATCAAAGAAGAAATAAAAAACTACATGGACACAAATGAAAATGAAAGCATGATTGTCCAAAATCTTTGAGATGATGCAAAAGTCATCCTAAGAGGGAAATATGTAGCAATACAGGACTCCCTCAAGAAGCAAGAAAAATCTAAAATAAACAACCTAAAGTTTCACCTAGGGAGCTAGGAAAAGCAGAATAAACAATACCTCAAATCAGTAGAAGAAAGGAAATAATAAAGATTAGAGCAGAAATAAATAAAATAGAAACTGAAAAAAGCAACAGGACAGAACAATGAAACCAAGAGCTGTTTCTTTGAAAAAAAAGAGAGAGAGATGATTCAGTAAAGAAAATCACAAATGAAAGAAGAAAAATAACAACCAACACCAAAAAAATATAAAGGATTATAAGAGAATATTATGAAACATTATATGCCAACAGGTTGAACAACATAGAAGAAATGAATAAATTCCCAGAAACATATAACGTCCCAAAGCTAAGTCAGAAAGATATAGGAAATTTGAACAGACTACCAGCAATGAAACTGAATCAGTAACCAAAAAGCACCCATTGAAAAAAGTCTAAGCCCAAACAGCTTTACAGGTGAATTCTACCAAATGCTTAAAGAAGAGTTAATACCCACTCTTCTAAAACTATGCCAAGAAAACAAGAGCAAGGAGAGCTTCCAAATTCATCCTAGGAGGCCAACATTATCCTGATACCAAAACCAGATAAAGACACTACAAAAAAAGAGAATTATAGACCAGAGACCAGGATTTCTGAAGAATATATATGCAGAAGTCCTCAACAAAATATTAACAAACAGAACCCAATAATAAATTTAACAAATCATTCACCATGACCGAGTGTGATTTATTCCCTAGATGCATAAGTGGTTCAATATTCACAAATCAATCAACATGATACAAACACCAACAAGAAAAAGGATAAGAATCAAATAATCATTTCACTAGATGCAGAAAAAGCAGTTGGCAAAGTACAACATCCATTCATAACAAAAACTCTCAACAAAGTAGGTTTAGAGGAAACATACCTTAACATAATAAAGCCATATATGAAAAATCCACAACTAACATCATACTCAATGGTAGAAAAACTGAGAGCTTTCCCCTTAATATCAGGAACAAGATAAGAATATCAACTGTCACTTCACTTAACACACTAATGGAAGTTGTACCCATAGCAATCACACACAAAAAAGGAGTAAAAGGCATCCAAATTGGTAAGGATGAACAACGTCACTCATCCTCGGGGACATGAAAATCAAAACCACAATGAGATATCAGCTCACACCTGTCAGAATGGCTAAAATCAAAAACACAAGAAACAACAAGTGTTGGCAACGATGTAAAGAAAAATGAATCTTTGTGCACCATTGGTAGGAATGTAAACTGGTGCAGCCTCTGGAAAAAACAGTATGGAGTTTCCTCAAAAGTTAAAAATAAAACTACGATATTATGAAGTAATTCCACTATGGGTGTTTAACCAAAAAATATGAAAACACGAATTTGAAATGATATATGAACCACTGTTTCTTACAGCATTATTTGCAATAGCCACACAATGGAAGCAGCCAATGAGTCTTTCAATAGATGAATGAAGAAAGAAGAGGTGAGATTATATATATATAATATGCATTATATATATAATATATATCTTGCCATTTGCCATTTGCAACAACATAGATTAATCTAGAGAGTACAATGCTGTGAAATAAGTCACTCAGAGAAAGACAAATACCATATGATTTCATTCACATGTGGGATTTAAGAAACAAAGCAAACAAGGAAAAACAGAAAGAGAAACTAAAAAAACAGATTTTTAACTAGAGAAAAAAAAGTGATGGTTGCAGAGGAGAGGTGACAGGATGGGTGAAATAGGTGAAGGAGACTAGAAGGACACTTATGATGAGCACTGAATAATGCACGTAATTGTTGAATCACTATATTGTACACCTGAAACTAATATAACATTATATGTTGACTATACTGAAATTAAAATTTTAAAAATTAAATTAATAATAATAAATATTTTTTTAAAAAAAGAATGGCTGAGAATGTCCCAAATCTGAGAAGGGATTTGGACATCCATGTTCATGAAGCTAATAATTGATGCCTAAATTTCAATTTAAAACAATCTTCCCCAAGACATATTATAATAAAATTGTCCAAAATCAAAGACAGAGTGAGAATTAAGAAAAAACAGCAATAGAAAAAAATATTTATCTCATACATAGGAAAACCAATAAGGCTATCAGTGCATTTCTCAGCAGAGACCTTGGGCCAGGAAAGAATGGGATCTAAGATTCAAAGTGCCAAAAGAATGAAACTGCAAATTAAGAATATTTTATTCAGCAAAGTTGTCCTTCAGAAAATTAAGGTGAGATAATGACTTTTCCTAAAAAGAAAAGCTGATAAAGTTCACTACCACTACCCCTGACTTAGAAGAAATGTTCGAAGTTCTTTAGACTGGAACAGAAAATGCTACCTAGTAATATGAATACATGAAAATAAACAGCACTCTGGTAAAGGCAAGTATATAGTCAGATTCAGAATACTCTATTACTATAAAATATTGATGTATTAGCCACTTAACTTTAATATAAAAGTTGTGAGACTAATTTTTTAAGATTATTTATTTATTTATTTATTTATTTATTTATTTATTTGAGAGAGAGTGGAGGGGACAGAGTATGAGTAGGGGAAGAGGCCGACTCCCTGTTTATCAGTGAGTCAGACACCAGGCTCCATCCCAGGACCTCAAGATCATGATCTGAGCCAAAGACAGACACTTTACCAGCTGCCATCCAAGTGCCCCTGAAGGGACTAATGTTTTAAAAATAGCTATAGCTAAGATAATCTGTTAATGAATACACCATGTAAAGAGATATAGTGTGACATCAAAAACATAAAATGGGGGGGCGGATGAAAGGGTAGGATTTTTTATGCAAAGTTAAAGTTGCTATCAGGGTAAAATAGACTGTTGTATCTACAAATGTTTTCAGTAAGCCTCAAGATAAAACAAAAACTCACAGTAAATACAACACAAGATAAGGAGAAGGAAATCAATGTATCCCACCACAGGAGATTATGGATTTGCAAAGGAAGACAGTGAGAGAAGAAGAAAGGACAAAATCAAAACAGCCAGAAAACAATTAACAAAATGGCAATAGTAAGTCCATATCTATCAATATTTACTTTAAATGTAAAGGTATTAAATTCTCCAATCAAAGGCCATAGAGTGGCTGAATGGAAAAAAAAGAAAACAAAACAAAACAAATGGAACTTAAATACATGGTGCCTACAAGAGACCCATTTTAGCTTAAAGGACCAATGGGGCTGAAAGTGAAAGCTCAGGAAAAGTATTTTATACAAATAAAAACCAAGAGAGAGCAGGCAAAATAGATGTCAAGTCAAAAACTATAACAAGTGACAAAATGATTGTTGTAGAATAATAAAGGTGTTGATTCTTCAAGAGACTATAACAATTCTAAATATAAAAGCATACATTAGTGGACCTAAATATTTTAAACAAGTGCTAACAGATCTGCAGGAAGTAATTGACAACAATACAATATTAATAAGGGACTTTAATACCTCATTTTTAATATGGATAGACTGGGCAAATGGAAAATCGAATAAGGAAATGTTGGACTTGGACCATACTAAAGAACAAACAGACCTAATAGATACACACAGTACATGCCTTCCAACAGTAATAAAATACACATTCTTCTCAAGCACACAAAGACATGCAATGATTTTTTTTTATATAACACCAAAAACATAACAAAAGCTAAAATAAACAAGTGGGACATCAAAGTAAAAAATAAACATTTAAAAAAAATAAAAGGCAACCTACAGAATGGGAAAAATATTTGCAAGCCCTTATTCTGATAAGGACTTAATATCCAAAATATGTAAGAAATTCATACAACTCAGTAAATGAGAAAATGAAAATCAGATTAAAAATTGGCACAAGACTTGAATAGACTTTTTTCCAAATAGGATACAAAAATGGCCAGCAGATCCATGAAAGGTGCTCAGTATCACTAATTATCAGGAAAATACAAATCAAAACCGCATTAAGATATACAAAATTACAGCTATTCTGGAAAACTCTTTGTCAGTTTCTTTAAAAACTAAACATGTACCTTCCATTTGGTCTAGCACTTGCATTTCTGGACATTTATCCCAGAGAAATTAAAATGTACACTCACATAAAAATTTATAGATGAATGATTATAGCACCTTTGTAACAGCCAAAATAGTTTTTCCAAAAACCTAAAACAACTCAAATATTCTTCAGTGAGCAAATGGTCAAACAAATGGTGGTCATCCATGTCATGAAATGATACTGGGCAAATAAAAAGAATTGGTTATTAATGTACACAACAGTTTGGATGCATTTCCAGAGAAGTATATTAGGCATACTATGTGAAATAAGAAAATCCATAAAGGCAACATACTGAAGAACTGTATTTCTATAAAATATTCGTAATTACAGAATTATCGAGATAGGAGAGTAAGGTGTGAGCGTGACTGCAAAGGGAAACATGAGGGAAATCTTTGTGGTGATGGAATACCTGGTTATCTTGATTGCAGTGGTGAGCTCCATTTGTGATAAAGTGATATAGAACCGTACACACACTTGTTTCAGTGTCAGAATCCTGGTTTCAATCTTGTACTACAGTTAGGCAAACATTACCACTGAGGAAACTGGGTGAAGAAAACATGGGACCTGTTTCACTATCTTTGCAACTACCTGTGCACCTATAATAATTCCAAAATTAAAAAATCGTAAATGGTTGGTCTATGTGATTTATTTTCTTCAAACTGTTCCATATACAGTAACCATACTCAAAGTCCTTTCTTATACACACTTTTGAAATCCATTTTATTATGTTTCACTTCCTTGCCTCCATCTTCACCCACCACTCTTAATATGTGATACTTACTTTAAGTCACCTGAAATAAAGGCTGAAATCTTTAACAGTGACTTCTAATCTGAAACCATAAGCTTTAATCTTTTCTGTGATATAAGTCATTTGCTTAAATGAAAAGTCTTATAAGACCTTTGTTGCTCAAGACCCCTTCAGTCCTCAGCCATTAACACCGGTAACACAAATGTACTTACTCATAATGGTCAGGCAGTGTGAAAAAAACTGATACCAGAGTTTGAAAAGCTAGCCATCTTAATCATGAGCTGACACATTTTTTGGCAACTCTTCATTACAAATAACTTGAAAGGCAGACCACATGCCCCTTGAGCTTGAAGTTTTACTGAAAATAGCAGTAAAGAGCCAGACTTAGAGTCAGGCTACTGCTCTTGGTTGAGTGGTTTTCCCCCCACCCCCATAGATATCAACTAGTATGCTTTTTATTTGGCTTTAGTATTTTAAAGATGTCATATCTTGTTTATACCATAGCAGATATCGCTTCTAAATGTTAATCACACTATTGCCAAGAAGCTACAGATTATTTCAAGTAGTCTTAAATACTCTTTCATGGGATGATCATTTACATGATAATGTAGCCATATTAAAATTACTATTTGTGTCAATTATATTTTCTTGCAAATAGGTTAGTTATTTTAAGTAAGCTTTAGATATAAAAGATTTATTATCCATATATAGTTATTCTAGGATAACTACACATAGATCAGAAGTTCCAGAGTTTGTTCTGTGGATGGATCAATAATGTCAGGAATCTGGGTCAGCTTCTCTGCAGAGCTCTTGACCTTCTCCTCATGGTTACAAAATGCCTTATAGCATCTCTAAGCCATATAAAAATGTCTCAAACCAAGAAAGAGATGTGAGATGAAGTATGGTGAGACAGCTTGCATAGCATTTCTCTCTCTTTCTTAAATAAATATTTTTCCGAAGTTCTCTCTCCCTGTAAAAATTCCCCTTAAATTTCTTTGCCAGATGTGGTCGTATAATCATCCCTTAACCAGTCATTAGTGCAAGGAGTGCATTCTCTGGAAATTATTATTATTATTTTTAAAGATTTTATTTATTTATTTGACAGAGAGATATCACAAGCAGGCAGAGAGGCAGGCAGAGAGAGGGGGAAGCAGACTCTCTGCTGAGCAGAGAGCCAGATGCGGGGCTCAATCCCAGGACCCTGACTGAGATCATGACCTGAGCCAAAGGCAGAGGCTTTAACCGACTGAGCCACCCGGGCGCCCCTCTGTAAATTATTGTTCAATATGTGACAAACTCCAGAACAAACGCTGCAGTTTTGTGGGTTTTTTTATCTTCTTTTTGTTGTTGTTAAGATTTTAGTTATTTCTTTGAGAGAGAGAGAGAGATGAATAGCACAAGCAGGGGAAGGAGTAGAAGGAGAGGGAGAAGCAGACTCTCCACTGAGTAGGGAGCCCAATGCAGGACTCCACCCAGGACCTTGGATCATGACTTGAGCTAAAGGCAGATGCCCAACCTACTGAGCCACCCAGGTGCCCCCAAACAATGCAATTCTTTTAGCCAGAAAAAAGGAGGGTTAGATCACCAACAGTGGCTACCACAAAATGACAATATAGAACTAAAGGATAGTTATGAGTCCTAATAAAACTCTGTGCACCTTAATAAATGTAACAGAAATTGTGAGTGGCAAATGCATCAGTTTTATTAGAATTGATTAGAGTTTCATTCAGATTCCACTACTTAGTACATAAGGAAGATTAGAGTCTCATAAAATATTTGGTATTTCACATTTTTTCCCATTCCATGTCAGTCACTACATATGACCTTGAATGAGGCGATCTTATCTCCATCTCACTTTTCCCTGTTGATGGGAGACTTGAGGGACAAATTGTCATTTGTGATAAACATAGTATCGGATCTACTTTCATAATCATAATCTCAAATACCCCATTTTATTAATCCTTAACATAAGACCAGATTTTATTTTATTGTATTTTTAAGGATTTTCTTTATTTGTCAGAGAGAGGGAACAAGAGAGCACAAGCAAGGGGAGTGGCAGACAGAAGGGTAGGCAGAGAGGCAGAGCAAGCAGAGGATGAAGCAGGCTCTCCACTGAGCAAGGAGCTTGATGGGGTATGAGATCCCAGGATCCTGGGATAGTGACCTGAGCCTAAGGCAGATGCTTAACCGACTGAGCCACCCAGGCACCCCTGTAACACTGAATTTTAGATCAGCTCTCCTAAATATAGATTTCATAATCTTCCATAAAGAGTCTCCATTTAAGCCCACCCAACATACCCATGGTATCATTGACCACAATGATTTCTAAGTTGGTAGAGGGAAGAAAGGGAGAGAAGTACGTTGATGGAGAAACTATTTTATCGTCCTCTTCAGGCAAGTTGAAAATTCATCATGATAGTTCAAATGAAATACTAAGGGGATAAAATTTTTGAATGCTTATTAAAAGAAGATATTTAAGTAATAAATATGAAGATTTGCTTGTTATTTTTCAAAAACATATTGTGTAATTACTATACGTTGAATGGGCACTTATGAGCAATATGGGATATGATCACTGAGTAATAGGGAGATATTTTTTAAGTTTTTATTTTAATTCACTTTAGTTAACATGAACTATTCTATTAGTTTCAGGTGTATAATATAGTGATTAAGCAATTCAATACATCAAAACAACAACAACAAAACCAAAAACAATTCCACACATCACCTGGTGCTCATCACCACAAGTGCCCTCCTTAATCTCCATCACCTATTTAAACCATCCCTAATAAGATTTATCAGACCAGAATATTATCTTAAAATGCTTATATTCTAATACAGACTTTAAGTTAGTAATAGTAATTCAGTGGTTCAGCATATTTCGGCTCCAGAAGAGGTGAAAGTCCTATAATATTCAGAGAAATAGAAGCTGTTCTTCCTACCTTCTGTCTTTTCCCTACTCCATTGAGGACGGTTAGGGCAGAGAAAAATACCAAGAAAATTTCAAGGGTCAAGGAAATCTCAGTGTTACAAGAGGCATTTTATCAGAATTTTGAAACTCAGGTGAAATTTGTATTTGCAAAGATAGAGATAAAAGAATCTCGGATGGAGAATTCTACATAAGATACATGATAAACTTAGGGGCACCTTATAGAGGAGCATAACTTCTAGCCTAAGTTGTTTGAAATTTATATAGTTCAAAAATTGGACTTTACGTAGTTCAAAATTCATGTTTAAGTACACACTACAAATTCAGCAGGAGCTATGCTGAAAAAAATCTGTCCAATGGAGATATGCGATGAGCAATATGCCAGGATATTAGAACATGACTCTTATTTGTTAAATAATGATTTTATTTTTTTCTCCCTTTTTCAGTCTCTTTACTTCAACTTTCTGCTTTGACATGTGCTGTCTTTTACACCCAAGTCTTTTCTTTTCTATTTTTTTCTAATCTTTCTACCTGTAATAATACTCAACAATATTCAAAGACAGGTGATAAATTACCTGTGTGTAAGAGAATACTGGGATTTTTTTTTTAATTTTATAAATAAATAAATAAATAACTCCTTTGCAATAAAAATCCTACGTGAATTCTTATGCTAATGATGTTTATTCATTTGGTATAGTTATAAATAGAAAATAGTCAGAATTTTTATTTTTCCAAAGAGTGAAAGTTCAGGCTGGCTTCTTAGGCTTCTGTTTCCCCTTTAGAAACCCGTTTTCTGAACATTTGGAGGACGCTCCGCCCTCTTCACTAATAGGTACGGAAGTGATGGGGAGGGGCAATTGGGAGTTGGAAGAGGGTTGACTTCTCCCTGGAAGCAGCTGGACAGGCAGGGACATCATTGGGCTGATTCTTTTTACTTCTCAGCATAATGCGACAGAAGTGCACAGCATGGAGGAGTGGGAAAAGAGCAAAATATGAGGAGCAAGGGAGCTGCTTCCCTATCCTGTAGGTTTAAAAGCCTGTAAATTGGAAGAAAATCTAGTAAGAGTGGTTTCTTGAGGAATTTAAGGTGCCACACAGAACTAAACCCTAATCTATAATCACTCCCTCAAGGGAAAGACGTAGCTTATACATTTTTAATGCATGGACTAATTTTAACATGAGGTTGAAAGTAATTTTGGTTGCACTACATATATTTTTTTCATTGCTCCAAGTAGGAGAAAAAAAAATCACAAATATGTTCTTAAACCAACTATTAAAGGTACTATACCATTAAAATGATTTTGATTATTTAGAAAAGAAAGAATTGTTATTTTTCATTGGATTTGTTAAGATGTTTAATTACCTAGAATTGTTACTCTTATCATAATAATCATCTTGTTATATATCGTAATGAACACTATCATCATTTGAAGGAAACTTTTTAAATAGCCATTTTTATTTGTTTTTTTCCCCAAATATGAACAACTAATCTCATAACATATTTAAATAGCCATTTTTAAAGGGTAACAAAATAGTTCCAAAAGCATGTGTAGATTAGCACATAGCAAAAAAAAAAAAAAAGGGTTATAACCAGCAAGGCAAAACCATGGGGGAATGGGCATTGTAACATACACTATTTCCAGGCAAATGTTGCCCAACTGTCACTGGGAGAACAAAAACTGTTTTCATTTAAACCCCTATTTAAAATTTTTCTTTCTGGTGGTGAATAACACATTAAGGCAGAGATAGTTCTCTGGATTTTCAAAATGGGGATCCATGATGAAAGACTTAGTAGCCTAGAAAATATTCATCATTCTCCTTGCACTAATGGAAGCTGACTCATGAAATCAATGTGTTTCAGGAAATACTAAATTGTTTTGTTCAAGTTTCTCAAAAAATACTGACAAAAAAAAACCAAGTTAGAGAAAGAACAGAGGAGATGGCATGTCTTCCACTTTCCTTTCCTCCTTTTTTTATCTAATGGGACCAGCATAAGCATTTGCTGTGTCCTCCTACCAAATCTTGGACTGTCTGACATTAGCATTCGGCTTGACCACCCATGTGTATAAATCTTAGGCTGGATAAGCACTAGCAAATGCAGCTTCTCCTGCCTTCTATTGCTTACTCTGATTTATATCACTAAGTTCCAACATAATCTTTTACAGTCACTAATACTATATCTGAATGGCCTGAAAATTTTTATTCCTCCATTTCTGATTGCTCAGCCACTGACATTCTATAGAGAAGGTGACACACAGATATTTAAGCAGAGCATAAAAATGGAGACATGTTATCTGAGCAGTCACAGTGATCACAACAAATAAAACATACTGCAAAAATAGATAAAGTGTTTAGTCTAATAGCAGCTCAGATCCTAATTCCCCAATGACCTTCTCAGTCGAAAGGATTACCTTTGGGAGTAAATATTCTGAGACAACACATTCTTACATGCAGTTGTTATTCAAAAATAACAAAATTTTATTTGACATTTCATTAAATAATGGATTTGACTAAAACCTAGAGGCTTATTAGTAAGTCAACAGCATAAAAATTAGATTCCTTTAATTTAAACACTATGTTTTCCTATCCTTATTGAACTTCCCATTCTAAAACCATAAGAAGTAAAATTGTAAATAGCTCCCAAACTTTGTTGAAATTCTCTCCACCATTAAAAAAAGTGAAATTCAACATAACAATTACTACAAATTTACCAGAAATATTAAAATCTATTATTGTACAGTTATACAATTTCATTATATTTGTCAATTAATGCTGTTCATTTAATGACTGATATGTTAAGGTTTTATTATAAAATATTTCAATTCTTGGCCGACAATTATTAGCAAAATTGAAATAGCATGTCAGTTTTCATCAACTACAGAGATGACCAACCGGCTCACATGTAAAATAACGGCAATAACTGTAAAAAAAAAAAAAAGTAGCAAATCAAAACCATAAACAAATACATAAGCTAGTCACTGATAAGAATAACTGGCTTGACAAGTCTTAAGTGAAAGAAAATTTAGAATGAAATGCTACTTATTCTGTATACAACTATAGCATATAGTTCTTAATAGTTTATTAAAATGATCATAGTGCTAATGACATAGTCTTATCACAGCATTTCTCAAATATATATGAATGATGTCATTCCCTAAGAAGAGATGATTATATAAATCCTCGAATATTGTGGCTTCGAGAGTATAGAAGTCTAGCTTAAAGAGGAGATTTGTGTAAAGGAGGATGGGGATAAAGAAAATAAAAACCAGCACAGAACATGTCTCTTTCTTTGTTATTTCTAAAATAAAAGTTAATAGACAAGCTATAAGCCTTCTAATTTGGGCTAATATTTTTACTTAATGCACAGTAATAATATCTGAACGTTGGCTATCCACAAGTCTGATGAATTTGTCAGTCCATAGTAGGAGTTAAGAGAAAGAGACAGAGAACAAATGATAAATAATGAGCAAAGGAAATAAATCTGTAATTCACTTTGGCACTTGACTGAAGGAAGACATGGCATTGGTGTGTGAAATTGACACCCTTTCCCTTTCTCCACTCTATAAAAAATTTCCTCCACCCACAAAAAGTCTGGGGTCTTTTGGAGAATGAATATATTATGAGTACTAACTGAACTCTTGTTCAGTCTTCCATTTTCTTTTGCCAAAACTGAATAAAACATATAATAGTTCATGGTTAGCATCGCAAAATCCTGGTATCCTAACAATAACACTTATTTTTACTATGTATGGGTCATACATTAATTGCACTAGTCTGTTAGGCCATTTATATGTGGAACGTGTAGCTTTTTCCCAGGGGTCGTTGAAAGGATTCAGTGGATTTAAAGCAAGAAAAATTTCTGATACCAGGAGGTAATAAACTAATAGCTATGAGGAATGAAACAACTCAACCTATAATCAGGTACAGAGCCTTTAGGTAGTCGGAGCTTCCTCAGACACACTGGTGCATGGCATATGACTAACATGGACCAGATAATTTTCCAGAGCTTCCTAAAGAGTTTTCTCCTACAGGTATAAATAATAAATTGCTTGTCTGCATCAAATCCAGGACTGTGATAATACTGATACATTTAGTATATTTGATATATTTTTCACTTTACTTTTATATACTTTTCTAATAACTATTCCATTTTTAAAATAAAAGCACTCAAATATCACTCAAAAACATTAGTGGTCTGGCTTTTTAGTAGAAATGTATCATTAAACAGATTTTAGAGTGGATGCCAGTCTCAAAATCACTTCAATTTTATAGTCTTTCTACATGGGTTGTCAGAAATACCAGGAAATTGATACGCTTAGACATCTATTAAATGAAATATCACTGTGTTATGATATAGTTTCATCTTTTAGTCTTCATATCTGTTGTAAAGGAAACTAGGTAGGTCATCAATGAGAATATAGAAGAATAAGATCTGAGCATCATCATAAGTATTTTGTTTTAGCTTCTCTCTCTCTCTCTCTTTTCTTTTTAAAGGACAAAGCATATTACACTAGAACAGCAAAGTATGTATTACTAAGATGATTTCCTACACTCAGAAATTGGAGAAAATTCTGTAGAACAGAAAACTGTTTTGGGCAGCTGACAAAGGAAAGGGCAAAGAATTCACAATGACTCATAAGTTACAGCATACCCAGGGAAGTAAGCCTTGTTAACACTGAGTTCTATATGATGTGCTTTTAACTATATTTGTTCACTCTGTATCATGGTATCCTGATTATAATTGTAAAGTAGAATCCTCTAAAAAAGAATTTAAAATAATACCTGAAAATCTTCTAAAATATTTTGATGTCAAAAAAGCTTACCAATAATGTTTGAATTTTGTCTTAAATTGAGAACTATATGCATTTTCTACAAATTCATTTACAACTAAATATAAATCATATTTAATGACTTCTGTCATAAAGATCCACTTCCTCCTCACTAAAAAAAATCACTTAGAACCTGTATACTGGTAATAGGCTATGTTCTGATATAAGTTGAATTTTGAGTAAGTAACAATGTTCTTATCCATTTCACTTTTTGTGTCAAGAAACATAAAAATAGCCATAATTTTATGTGCTTGTTTCTGCAGTAATTTATTTTTTAAAAATAAATGTTTTAAGTACCAAATTTTCTCCAAATAAGTTTTATGGAAATCTTTATTTCTTCCTTAAATATCCTGCAGAATATTTCCTTCTTGCTTTGCAAAATAACCAGAAGGGCTATGCCAGTCCTTCCAGATTTCCTACCTCTCTTTACAAGGGTATTTTCATTAAACACTGTAGAATTCAGCATCTAAGTTCAGAGCTTGCGAGAAGCACTTTGTTCTGGAAGTTCAAACAGAGACTGATTCTTGCATTACATAAGTCCTTGATATTCCTTGAGTAATATTTTAAAATTTTTCCTAGTAGACATAGCTCTAAACATAAGAGTAAATTATTTTTTTTAATTAACATCCTTAATAATACGGGAATACAAACTTAAGTAGAATCACCATGGTGTCTTTGATTATTTTATAAATAAATATATATATATATATATATTTTTTTTTTCCCTTTTCCTTTTCTGTTCTTTTTTTAGTGACAAAACATGTTTCATTAGTCTGTGATCTCATAGGTTTGGTCTGATAGGTACACACAAAATCTAGATGTAAGCATTCTTGCATCACAGCTGCTCTTCTGTGATAAAAACATACAGCGTAGAAAAGAAAAATATCAGACAACAAGGCTCCCAAACTGATTGTGATCTAACGAAGAGCTTTAATCTAGTATAATGCTCCTCTAACCCTCAAATGATAGTCCAAGTATCAGTATTACCTGAGAGTAAAAAATCCAGATTAATGGCAGGCCTCCGAATCTACTAGATGAAAATCATCGGGAGATGGGCTCAGAAATCTGTATTTTAAAAAGATTCCCTAAAGATTTATGTGCACTTTAATTTTGTGAGAAGTATTAGTCTAATGGACTTGCACTAAAATTTATATTAATTTCCCACATTATTTGCATAATAGAAATACTTTATGATCTTCAATTGTTCCAATATGTATATTATAAGATAAATACTATATACATAATCTATGGAAAGTATTGTATATACACTGTATATAGCATATATAATATAAATGCTCAAAAATATAATATTTCATTTATAAGAATCTAACTTTCCGAAGTGCTAGGAAAATATAAGATCAGTGATTTAATCTTTTAATCTAAACCTTATAACTCTGAGCTTTCCAAATGCTCTTCAGGTAAATGAATAATAATATTTCAGACGAAACATCAAAGGAAAAATTCAGATAAATCTTATCCAAGTAAGTAGTCAATGGTTTGTTACATTTGTGTGTAATTAGCCAAGCTGAAAGTAAAAAAAAAAAAAAAAAAAAAAGGATTTTTTTTTTTTAAGATTTTATTTATTTTTTTAACAGAGAGAGAGATCACAAGTAGACAGAGAGGCAGGCAGAGAGAGACGGGGAAGTAGGATCCCTGCCGAGCAGAGAGCCCGAGCGGGTCTCAATTCCAGGACCCTGAGATCATGACCTGAGCCAAAGGCAGAGGCTTTAACCCACTGAGCCACCCAGGTGCCCCAGCAGATGTTTTTAATTATGACAAATGTAATTTATGTTAGCTCCTGGGTGACACGAAGATAGACCACATCC
Source organism: Procyon lotor (assembly GCA_028646535.1). NCBI lineage: Eukaryota > Metazoa > Chordata > Mammalia > Carnivora > Procyonidae > Procyon > Procyon lotor. Next base: position 132,581,911 of record CM053605.1, read on the forward strand.
CATATTTACTAGGATTCAAAAGTTAAATCATAATAGTTAATGTTTAAAAAAATCTTATTTCATAGCTAAATATCCATTAAAATTGTTCTAATCTATCAAATTCCCTTAATAGTTTTCATTATTAAAATGAAAAAAATGGGGGCACCTGGGTGGCTCAGTTGGTTAAGCAACTGCCTTTGGCTCAGGTAATGATCCCAGGGTCTTGGGATCAAACCCGGCATCACGCTCTCTGCTTGGTGGAGAGCCTGCTTCTCCCTCTCCCTCCGCTGCTCTGCCTGCTTGTTGTGCTCTTTCACTATCTCTGTCAAATAAATAAATGAAATCTTAAAAAAAATAAAATGAAATGAAAAAAATGGAAACTTTTGAAAGAGAGAAATTTCCCAGGTTGTGAATTCCATAAGAACAAGGACCATATTATTCTTGTTCTTAATACTATTCCCAACACTAAATACAGTCTGACACATTGAAGGTTCTAACGAGGTATTAACTGTATGACTATACAGATTTGTGTCTGTGTGGAATTATATGTTTAAACAGTGTCTTGTATGTTTGAAGAATGTTTTACAACATAGTAGTTGTTGAATAAATACCTCTTGGTTTGAACTGGGTTTGATTTATATTACCATATTTGAGAAAAAAAATGAATCAATAGTAAAATTATCAATGGATGGTCCAGTACTTACATAACACTTGCAGATTCATCCATTAAATACTTATTGCAAATATTGTCCTGAAGGGATAAACAATATTGAATCTATTAATTTTCAATTGTGATTATTATACAAACATGTATTTCTGCCTTCAGGACAATTTGTGTGCAACACATACATCCAGATGGAATGCATGGACACACACTTTCATTTTAATTGCTTTTTCAAACTCAAAAGAGTTACATGAAATAAATCAGACTCGGGTAAGAGTAAATTGCTTTTTCATGATAAATTTTTCTTTTGAGAACTACATTCATGTATAAGGTCTGAAATGACATTGTCTGAAAATAAATTTAGTTAATAGATTTTGGTTCATCAAATTATTGAGACTTATGAATTATACAGTTGGAGAACATTACTTAAAATTAAATAAAATTCAATATGTGACTTAAAAGACAGTTCCAAAATAGAATCACCTTTAAGTTATTTTGCTGTATTTTCTGCTTATAGAACAAGTACATAAAGAAACTGGAGCAGAAAATCAGTCACATTGAATTTACTACTATCAGAAAACCAAGGTAAGCTAAAAAAGTACCTTTAGCTTTCATATGCAGGTAAGTTTCACAGGTTAATAGAGGCAAGTAAAAATTATTGTTAGTTCTAGTAAAATCTTCTACTCAGAATGGAACTTAAAGATAATTTAAACACCTTTAGTTATTTACATATATATTTATTTACCCATGTTAAAAAAATAAATAGGCAACCTTGCAGTTAGTATCTCTCCTTTTAAAACTGATTATTATTGTCTACATTATGTGATTTATGAAAATGTTAATGATACTTGTAATTTTTCTCTTAAAAAACATAGCATAGTTCAATTTTCTTCATATTTCCTGCGCTTTATACATTGGTAAGTACAAATATATATTTCATAGGCCATATCATTTAGTTTTATTTATGATTCCATTCTTGCCAGGTGGACAGTTAATGTTAACCACAAGTAGATATTTTTTAAAGAAAATCATAATAAACTTTGGGGGTAGACAAAGATACAGATGTAGTGAAAAGAAGGGACACATGTACCCCAATGTTCATAATAGCAATGTCCACAATAGTCAAACTGTGGAAGGAGCTGAGATGCCCTTCAAAAGACAAATGGATAAAGAAGATGTGTGTATATACACAATGGAATATTGTTCAGCCATCAGAAAAGATGAATATCCACCATTTTCATCAACTTGGATGGAATTGGAGGGGGTTAAGTGAAGTAAGCCAAACAGAGAAAGACAATTGTCATATAGTTTCACTCATATGTGGAACATAAGCAATATCACAGAGACCCATAGGGAAAGGGAGCAGAATCCAAAGGGGTAGAAATCATGGAGATGAACCATGAGAAACTATAGACCTTGAGGAAAAATCTGAGGGTCTCAGAGGGGAAGTGGGTGGGAGAATGGGGCAACTGGGTGACGGGCATTAAGGAGGCATGTGCTGGGTGTTTTACTTAGCTAATGGATCACTGAACACTACATCAAGAACTAATGATGTACTGTACAGTGGCTAACTGACCATAATAAAAAAAAAGAAAGAAAGAAAAAGCATAAACACATTAAAAAAAAAAAAAACTTTGGGGGTAGAAGACTACAACCATCAAGAAGCAAATGTCCAGGGACACCTGGGTGGCTCAGTGGTTTAAAGCCTCTGCTTTCGGCTCAGGTCATGATCTCAGGGTCCTGGGATGGAGCCCTGAGTCTAGCTCTCTGCTCAGCAGGGAGCCTGCTTCCCTCTCTCTCTGCCTGCCTCTCAGCCTACTTGTGATCTCTCTCTCTGTCAAATAAATAAATAAAATCTTTAAAAAAAAAGAAGAAGCAGCAGCAAATGTCCATAATAGTACAGAAACAGTTGAAAATGTTGGGATGGGGAATTCCAAAGCAGTCTGACCTTGGTGAAAACAAGCTTTTGTTAAATAAGTCTTTTCTAACTTAAAATTATCTAATAATAAAGCATAAAAAGTGCCAGACAACTTGTTCCAAATATCAATCCATTATTAATTTAATCTCCATTATATTTACATAGATAGTCATCGACACTGTAGATAAAACTATCTAAGTGCAAAGCTATTTTACTGTCCTTATAGCAGAATTGCAGAACTTAGGTAAAAAGTGTTTCAAAAGGTAGTATGTAAAGCATGCTTTGGTAAATTTTGTTTTTCAGTCATTTTTAAAGGATTAAATATATACTGCTGTGGGTGAATATCAAATTAGAAGATTCTAATGTTCGTGGGTATGGCCCACAAATGTCCAACAGTATATAATATTTCTTAGAAAACATAGAAAATTGTCTAAGTTTAAGAAGAAAACAAGGGTAGAGGTAGTTGCCAGTTTTCTCATACTATTTATCTATATCACTGTCTTATTCCCTTAAATGTACTTGGTGTCAGTTGCCTCATTTGTTAAAAAATGATAACTACACAAAAGTCACTTTAAGGTTTTATCAGTTCTTTAAAATTGTGAAATATATATTATTCTACATCTCATCTTTGGTGGATAAAACTATTGAGGCCTAATTCCTCTGCTAGAACTCCTGAGGAGACATAGTCTGATTTTCATAAGATGACTCCTATATGCAAAACAAACAACAACAAAAAACATTCAGAAATATGTGAGATTGGGGGTAAAATCTCATGGTTCTCAGTCCCTGAGGCTATAAACTAACCATAAAGTAATTTATTAAAAGATTAATTATCAGATTATAGGTCCAAATCTAAAAACATCTGGTTAATGTAAACATGTTTTTTAAAATACCCTTAAAAAGACTAGCGCAGAGAAGAAATCTGGTCTACAGAATGAGTATTGGTGTGCATGAATTTGAGCCAATAGTAATGATTTCTAAGATGGAATGTTCTTGAGTGTGAAATGGTACGGAGTCTCAAGTTACTGGAACAGTCTTCTAATGAACCTGAGTCAGCTTTTCAGAGAGGAAAAACACACCAAAGCCAAGATCCCGAGAGAGTTGAATCTCATGGGGCACCTGGATGGCTCAGTTGGTTAAGTGACTGCCTTCAGCTCGGTCATGATCCCAGGATCCTGGGATCAAGTCCCACATCAGACTCCCTGCTCTGCAGGGCAGCCTGCTTCTCCCTCTCCTTCTGCCTGCCTCTCCCCTTGCTTGTGCTCTCTCTGCCTCTGTGTCAAATAAATAAAATCTGAAAAAGAGAGAGAGAGAGAGAGTTGAATCTCATGTAAAAATATGATTACACAAAGCTAATGTTGGTATTCACATTGGCTAAATAGGGTCACATCTTCCATTTATCTGGAGGAACCACTAGAGTAATGAAGGGCCTAGAGCATGGCAACAGATTATGTGGAAGAAGATAGAAGAATAGAAGAATAGAAAAGACTATGGTAGCAGGTATAGAAACAGTGTCTGGGATTCTTGCCACTAACCTCTGTGGGGAAAATGAAAATAGAGTAGAAAACTGGGTAAAAAAGCATTTTAGAATTCCAAGAGAACTTTGGAAAGGAAGAATTTGAGACTATTACTTCCTTGCATTTTCACAGCTTAGGAAGAGTAAGAAGTGATGGAGCATGGGGACATCCTCTGTGCTAGAATCAGACAATACTACCCTGAACACTACTTACTTACTCCCTGTGTCATCTCTGAACCTCACCTTTCTGTTCTTTCCTTGTAAAACCTGGGTAATAACAGCTATCTCACAATGCTTTTGTGATGATTCAATGTGACAATATAAGCACAAAATAGATATTCAACTATTGCAACCGATGTAAATATGTGGGTGAATATCAAATTAGAACAGTTGTCATTTCAGGAAAATGAGAAGGAAAACTATTGACGCTCCCAGGTTCTAAACAAGAACATAGCACTTCAGAGACATCCAGAGAGTTTGAATGCCACAAGTTTTCTCCAAGGTCTATTCACTAAGGTTCACTTTAAGGCATTTCCGTTTGCCATAGTAACATTTTTCTCGAGTTTGCAGGTCATTAAAAACATTAACTAGGTACCTGTACATTTTCTAGGACAATTGGTGTAATTATTTCACAAAATTCCTTAACCCGCTAAACTAGTAATTATCAATTTAAGCAAAATACAGTAAATGTGGGACATATTTCTTGCTTTCATTCACAAATTCTTTTATAGAACATTTACAAATAACCTAGATTGGGAAGCGAGACTGTGAAGTAACCAGAGCTGCCAAACCTAGAAGGAGATAGACAGGCGTGAGAACTACACCTTGCCTCTGACTTTCAAAATCAGTTGTTACTTTTCCATATGTCATAAGGACGTTTTCCACATAAACTTGATTCCAAGGAAGTTTGTATAATGCATTCAGAAAAAGATGAAAATGACTGCTAATAGCTGAAAGTATTGCCTTTCTAGCAAGACTGAAAACCATACTTTAAGTAACAGATTAAAGCAAAAGGATGTGACCACAATGAACCAATGTATTTAGAAGTGGTGACAGGATAAATAAATAAATAAATAAATAAATAAATAAATAAATAAATAAATAATAAAATAAAAGAAGTGGTGAAAGGATGGGGAAGGCAAGGCGTTATAAGCTAGTGTGTCTTTTTGCCTGTGTTCTGTGTGCTCAGACCTGGAAGCAGCGTCTCTTCTACTCCACACCATGCCTTGTGAGGTAGAACTTTCATTACAGCAAAAGCTGAGGCAATCCAGGTGGAGAGTGAAGGGACATGTCAAAAGTAACTTAGCTCGTAAGTGGCAGCAGCAGTATCTCAACTCAAGTGTACCAGACCTCAAAGCTGATGCGCTTTTTCCACTATTCATGATGCCTCTATGTTCAAAGAGCAAGGATGGTTATGTTTTCACCACCCTGCGGGGGCAATATATTATTTAAAAAAAAAAAAAAGTTTCACGTGTTTCAAGAATACAGTTACTGGCAAAGTTCGTTCTTGTGATCTAAGCTTTAAGTCTCCAGGAAATACACACATGCAGCATGAGTAATGTTTCTTTTTGCCTTTGAGTCTTATTCCCAAAGCCTGAAGTGCTCCTGCCCTTCTTCCTGGCCCCCTTTTCATTCATGAATATTCCTATTCATCTTTCAAAATGGGGTCTAACATTGCCTCTTCTAAGAAGCCTTGCTTATTCGACCCCTAGATCTTCTCACCCCACGCGAAACATGGCGTACTTCCTTGGTGGCTCCAGCAAACAGAACATTTGTGCATGACAGCGTTCCTTAAAGCGTTGCACATATTTGTTAACGCATCTGTCTTCCCCTGCTAAGCTGTGACCTCTACAAGGGCAGGAATGTTAGTTTATTCATGTCTCTTTGTCTTTAGTGACTAACAAAGTGAACAGTACAAAAGTGCCTAATAAATGCCTGATGATGACTGAAGGAATTTCTCTTGTTATATGTTCTGCTTACATAAAAGAAAATATTTAACGAATTCACTTGCGGAGAGATGGAAGCCAAAAACGAATTTGAAGTTAGTGGTGCTTCTTTTCTCTTTTCTTGCTTCCCCGTGATTGGGATGTACCTAAGGGAAATTTTCAACTGAATCTGAGTAAAAATAATTTCAATTCTGAATAATCACTTTCTGGAAATGGATCCTCTGCACTTTTTTCCCACTAGTATTTCTAAAAAGAATGGAGAGTAACGACTTATTAAGAATATCTAATTACTTTTATTTTCAGACACTGAAAATGCTTGGAAACCATATAGAGAGTTTCATTATCTTCTTTTTAGAGGCACTGTGAATGTGAATTGCATCTGAGTTAGACTGTCCTTCCAGGAATGGAATTAGTTTTCCTCACGCTCTCAGGGAAGGAGATGCATAACACAGGTTACATGACAGGAGCGTTCCCCAGAGATGGCGATTTTGATTTGGCATCCTACTGTTTCAAAACAACAGCTATATAATTGTAATATGCTATTGTACCTATATGCTGGGAGCAGTTACCACTTTGAAAAGAATCAGATTTAATAAAATGTCTTTATGAGAGGTCACTCATTCTTGGAACATAAATCATCCTATTTCAGATTTTATGTATTAGATTTATTAAATCGGATCCTTCATGATAAAACTGCCTCACAGCAAGCAAAATGATAAAAACAAACAAACAAACAAACTTCACTGGGCTTTTCCTATTCAAAGAGGACGTTACTGTCAGTGATTGCTATTTGTGTGTGTGGGTGAAGCGGAAAAGACCAATCTGTAACCTCCAGTCCCTTTCACACTGTGCACACATGGAGATTGCTCTTTGATTTGCAGCTGTTATTTGCAGAGCTTGTCACTGTTTGCAACTCTGCTTCTCAAGCTCACCTTAAGCCCAGATCCTCTTGCTCCAAAAACTCCACAGTCCCTGATTGCAACAAGCCTGCTTGCTCTGTCTATAGTTCTTGGAAAGTCGACTTACATCACAAAGTATTGGAAACTCTTTTTAGTGCTCATTTGTGTGCTGACTTCCTCTTTCCCCATTCCCTTCACCATCCTAGAGTTAGAACAGGTTGCTGTCAGTAGTCTTTACACTTAGCTATAGTTGTGGTTTTTTTCTTTTTTCTTTCAAGGGACAGTCTTTCCATTTTGGTGTCCTTATTACTGTTATGAGAAAAGTTATTTCTGCTTTGATGTGAAAAATGAGACATTGTTTATGATCACTCTGTCCTAGCTTGACTTATTTTTTAAACAATGAATCACTCTGATAAAGTGCATCAAAAAAGATGGGCATAATATGAATTGTATATCCAGGTTTTACTTATTCATTAAGCATTAATAAAGATTCTGCTATATTTAAGTCATTCGGATAAATTCTGAGGCTCTGTGAAAGTGTAAGGCATAGACCCTTCCTTGTATCTATTAATGTAATAGTAGGGAAGTCAAATAATAATAATAAAATAATCAAGACAATGCTGTACCTATTATCAGAGTAGAGAGTATAATCTAACATGATAAAATCCAAAAGTTTTTCAGAAAGGTAATTAAAAGTTGACATACAATGATATATTAGTTTCAGGTGTACAACATAGTGACCTGGTCATTTTGTACATTACTCAGTGCTCACCAAGATAAGTTAGTCATCACCCGTCAACATACAATGTTATTACAACATTATTGACCATATTTATGTTGTATTTTTCATCTCTACATTGTATGTTATCTATACTACAGTAATCAATTTTTTTAAAAGAGTAGTTAAAAGTTATCAACAAATGGTGGATACACATCATTATACATTTGTCAAAACCCATAGAAGATACACAGAGAATGAATTCTAATGTAAACTGCTGACTTTGGGTGATGATGATGTGTCAATGAGGTTCATCAATTGTAACAAATATATCAGTCTGGGAGATGTTGATAGGAGAGAAAGGCTCTGTGTATAAGCAGGGAATACATGAAATTATTTTCTACTGAATTTTGCTATGAACCTAAAACTACTCTAAAAAATAGTCTGCTGATTAAAAAAAAAAAAAGTACTACCTTAGCTCTGATAAATATACAACTATAAACTTATGGAAAGGTTTATCACACTTAACCCAGAAAACAATTTTATCCTTCCGCCTCAAGGCTCTTATATCCACAACATAAAGGAAGAGAGGGCTGTAACAGTAAATGGCACAATTGCATACACTGTCCTGTGTGGAAACCTTTCAGGGGGAAGACATCTGACTAGACAGCCCTTGTATTCCTTCATTATATGTTCAAGTATATCCTATTAACATGGAAGTATAAAATTAAACCATCAAAATAGAGAAGAGGAATAAGTAAATATCTTTTAAGCCTATGTAAAATGAGGAATACCAATTTTGCATATACAATTCCATTAGTAGTGTGGAATCAAAAGTAAATTTTTAAATGTTATTGAGCTATGGGATGGGACAGCTACTCCTCCATACTTATTAATTTTCAGTGGATGCTAATTGTTCAGAACTGGCTAATCATAATGATTGATTTATGAAAAGTTTTAATCAAAAGTATAGATATAGTTGGCTTCTATGTACTTGTTTATGTACTTATATATTTTAATTGTGTAATAAACGATCTTAAATATCATCCAAAGTAAAATCTCGTACTTTGAAAATAAATGACAACTAACCAAATTGTCGTTTGCTCTTATACCACTTCCTCCCCCAACTATTAATTCTAAATCTTCAGCTCTTTGTATTTCTAAAAGAATGTATTTTGAGTTTTCTTTCACTAAAAAAAGGCATATGCAACCTTTGAACATTTTTCACTTGGTGTTAATATTGCTGAAATTCATCCATAGTCTTGGCTTTATGTTTAACTAAGGTATAATATACCATTTCTGATTATAAAATCATAATTTATTTCTGGAATATTATTTCATGAATTTATTTCTTGATGGGCTTTTGAGTTGTTTCCAAATTTTTGTTTTCATGAAGATTAGTGATATTATACTTCTGAGCCTGTCTTTGATGTACAGGTGCAAGAGACTCTTTTGTGTACATACCTAGAAATGTGTTTTTTGTGATAGGATATGAAATAATGAAATGGTACATCATTTTTTCTTAAGAAAATAATGCAAACTGTTTCAGTGGTAAATCAATGAACTTTATCACTAATAATATATAAAAGAGTCTGTGGATCCTCTTGTCCTTAATGCCCAGTAATGCCAGATTTAAATTTTCCCAGTGTAATAGAAATATCACAGAATGTCATAGTCATTTTTGCATATTTTGCTGTCCATAAATGAAGTTAATCATCTTGTTTTCTTTTAGTTGGCCTTAACTAACATGCATGTTTGTGTCTTTTGTCTATTTTTTTCAATTTTGTGTCTATAATCTTTCTACTGATTTGTAGATGTTCTTCATATATATTTTTTCTTTACATATTTTTCATAGAAGACAATTATCAATATATTTTTTGTTGTATAAGATCCCTCTCCATTTCTTTTCATGTGTATTTTGATAAATAAGAGTTCTTAATTTTAATAGTCAAATTTGCTAAGCTTTATTTTGTATCTTATTCAGTAAATGTTCTTCTACACAATATTCAAAAGATAATTTTTTTAAAAATTTACTGACAAATTTAAATTTTGTATTTTGGCATTTAGTCTTTAACCTATCTGGAGCCATATGTGGTCTGAGGCAAGGATCTATTTTCATCTTTTTCCACTTGAATAACCTGTTTCTTACCTTAACTCACCAAAAAGCTCTTTAAGATTTTATGAAGAATTTTCAAGTATTTATAGGTACTATAGCATTAGCATTTCAAAATCCTTTGAATATAAAACAATGACATTTTCATATCTTAAGACAGATTATATCTCAGATATGGAAAATGATACTCAATAAAGAGAAAGGCAGAATTAGAAAAGTCGAATGTAACAAAGATCAGAGTTGTGAATTATATTCTTTATGAAATACCCTTAATGACCTATATAGTTACTATGATCTGCTGCAAGATGGTGTTTTCCTTTGGTTAACACATCATGGGGTTTCACCTTGAGGACCTATGACCCTGAATACTTATCTAAACTCTTAATTTAAAAAATACTCAATACTAATTGCTTTCTGTAACAGATATTAAAGTAATTCTTGCTAAAACTGTCTACTCTGAACGTAATTAGTGTTCCTTAATTCTCTCGAGAAAACCTTATTGAAGTGATATAGAATATACCATACGCAATCATTTTGTCAGATAATGGCAAAATTTTCTTTGAGATTTTCATGGCAGAATAGAGCAAATTTTTTTTACTCATATAAAACATAAATCCTAGAATTACAACTTTAAGAAAGTCTTCGATTAGCAAATAAAATAGTAAGAAATATTTGGTTGCCTTCAGTTTGTTATTAACTTAGCTCAAATGATTATTTCTCCTGTTTTAACAACAAACAAGATATTCATTTTCTACAAAAATTACAACTTGAAATCGTAGCATATAATTTATTTTTTACTAATAGTTTTCTATATAGAAGTCACCTTGTCAGGTTGAAAATTTGTGTGTTGTGAATACTGCATATACTGGATTATCAAGAGATATTAACTTATGAGCCAAAAAGGAAATAATACTAACAGATGTAACTTTAAATTTCTATGAAAGATACATCCTTATTCTCAAGAACCTGAAAATTCTGAAGCTGTTCATGGAAATGAGAGCCTAAAAAACATATAATGTCTATTTTTTTCCCTGTGTTTACGTGACACAATCTATTACTTCGTAGAACAGCAATATAGCAGGTTTATCACTTTGAAATTTAGTGCTAACTACCCTAACAGTTCCCAGGTGTTCATGGAGATTATTTTCTGCTTTGAAATATTAGTGTAAGGAGGAATATATCTATTTCTTTCATTTCACTTTTAGCTATATGAAATGAAGTGTTATAAGTCAACTATATATATGTGTGTGTGTGTGTGTGTGTGTATTTATTTTAAGATGACTGCATCCACTCTCCATGTTAAGGAAGGATGTGGTTATTTGTTTTTAATTAAAATTATTATCAATATCAAACAAATATTTCATCATCTTCTACTTTTGGCCATGTGAGTAATTTGATAGCACTATTTTCATTTGCATAGCATATATTCAGGAATAAACAGGCATTCAAATTTCAAATTTTATATAAGACAGTGCTTAATTGTCAAGAAATAAAACAGACTAATCTCACAGCTTAATTATAAAAAATACGTTTAAAAATGAGAACCAAGGGGTGCCTAAGTGGCTCAGTCAGTTAAGTGGCCAATACTTGATTTTGGTCAGATCATGATCTCAGGGTCCTGGGTTCAAGCCCCAAGTCAGGCTCCCAGCTGATCAGGTGTCTGCTTGAGGATTCTCTCTCTCCGTCTCCCTTCCTCCCCTACTCACTGTCTCGCTCTCCATCTCTCTCTCAAATAAGTAAATGGATCTTTAAAAATAAATAAAAATTTTAAAATGCAAACCAGGAGGACAAAAAGACAATGCAATAATATTGTAATTAAACATGTCTGTCATAAAAATATTATCAGTTCCATGCTTGAAGTCTTAATGCCCTCAATTTGTTGTTGAGGTCACCCTAGTATTATAATTAAGTGTGTTATTTTCTCAATTGATTTGATGTTATGACAACATTAGTTTAGTTACAAAGTCAAAATTCTTAGTTTTACCCCAGATAACTAAATAAATATCAATATCCATGTGAAAGGCTTGGGATTCTATCATTAATACATTCCTCATCTATTTATTCTTAGGAATATTTGATAATGTCTTTTTTTATTATTCTTTACTGTTTTATTTTATTTTTTATTATGTTATGTTAGTCACCATATAGTACATAGTTTTTGATGTAGTGTTCCACGATTCATTGTTTTGTGTATAACACCCAGTGCTCCATGCAATACATGCCCTAAATGTAATTATACTGTCCTGATTGGGTGTGACCTTCAAATTGAAAAGAAGCTATACCAGAGAAATGTTTTGGCATTTCTCATATTTTTGGGTTCTAGTGAGTATCCAGATTTGGTTTAAAAACAGAGATTATTTCAGATAATTTTAGGAAAAAATATGCACATATATTTAATTTTCAGAATGTTAAACAAAAGAATGCTGAAATGTACAAAGAGTACTATATTTACCACCAACCTTTATTGATAGAATTGGATCTAACTTTCATTTTTAAATAAAGTGTAGCACTCCACTGTAATATGCCATAATTTATTCTCACTGATGCATGTTTGGCTGTAAAATAAAATCATTGTACATGTCTATTTTTCCATAAATGAGATTTTCACAAAATATATATTTTCTATGCCAGTCACCTTTGGCCTTCTACAAGCCCTTGAATGGTACTGTAGTCCAGTGTTGCAGGTAAGGAATGCAATCTATGGCCAGAGAGTTTATCAGTTTCAGTAGGGGCAAAATCATTATCCCTCCAAGGGGAAAAGGCCTATGTAATCAATGCTGGCAAATCTCGCTAAGTTATGGTGTCAGATCAAAGCTCAGCCACATTCTCTGCTACTGATATCTGAATAACCATCAGTGACCGTAGCTAGAACACTCTTGGCAAGGTTAATTCCATATTTCTGAGCTAATGCATAATCTCCATCCCTGCACGTATGCATCTATGTTCATGTGCCTATTGCACCAGCCCTGGTATGACCAAGGGAGAGATGGGTCATCATCCCCAGGACCAATCTGTATCAGTCACTCAATGAGTTGGAGCAGGATTTTTAAATGAGATAAATGCTGCCACCACAGTCCAAAAAGGTCTACCAAAAGAACCAAAACCAAAGAGTTGGTTTTTTTTAGTGGTACAAGGTTCAAGATTTAAATAATTTTCAATTGCTCTAAAGGCTATGTCCCTGCAAGACCTATACCATTGGATTTCACTTACGTAGACAATCCCTGCATCACTGAAGGGTTTATCTCCCAGCTTTTGACATGCATGTTTGTTACTAGAGCACTTGGACTACTTACTGCTTCCTGCAGGACAGGTCCAATTAACATGAATGTCAAAAAATATAGTGGAAGAGTTGGTGTTTACTGAGTACTAATACAATTAGAGTAACTACAGGAGATCAGGAAAGTTAATGTGAACAATGGGAAAAAATAAATGTATATTTCTGTCTTTGCCATATGAGAACAAGATTTTGTTCCTGCCTGTTAGTAAAACCCAAAAGAACACATATAAAATCAACAGTTTTTATGACAATTGACAGAGGCTGCAGTGATTTTATCAAATAAAAGAATGATCTCCCCATCAGTACATTCTTTATTGTCTTAGAGATGGAAGTGTCTTATGGGCCTTTAGTAGAATATAGGCAAATGATGGATTCTCAGGTCATACATGTAAATCCATTTTGATATATCTACTTCTCTTAGCCTTCTGCCCCTTCCTAAATAAAATGCCAAAGAAGTTCTAGCAATTGCATCATATTGATATAAAGCTATAATCATTTATACGCCTTAATAAAAGAATGCAGACAAATCATTAGAACCAGTCAAGTACCTTGGCTATAACAATGAATCCAGGGTGAAGAATAATTCCCTCTATATCTTTAAATTTTCCTTAGACTATAATCTACAACCCACTCCCACTTATGTTCTCATGATTCTGGATACTTATCCAGAACCTGCAATGTTTTGGCATACACTCTTTTCTTCTATTCAGAGACTCTTTCCCCCTAATCACACATCTGAGACATGACCAAAAGTAATACCCATTGGATCAAGTAGAAATGGCGAAAGTAGAGGTGCCTGGGTGGTACAGTCAGTTGAGCATCCAAATCTTGGTTTTGGCTCAGGTTGTAATCTCATGGGTTGTGATCTCATGGTGTCCTGGGATCAAGCCCCATGTTGTTGGGATCCCAACTCAGCTTAAAGATTCTCCCCTACTCCTCCTTCCCCTACTCACATGCACTCTCACTCTCCCTCTTAAATAAAACTTTTTTTTAAAGAGTGGCAAAGGTAGGTATTAAGGAAAACTAACATCATTTTCAGATAACTTTCAGTTGATTGTTGCATGGGCTCAGTGTAAATTGGAGGTTCAAGATTCTCATTATACACAAAGCCATCATCTCAAATCTCAAGGAGGTACTCATTTCCAATTATATCCAAGATTTCCAGAGCTGAGAAGAGCTCCACTAATTCCTAGGATTTTTTTTCAAGGTACTAGACCTTGAAAGTCTTCAGAAGAGCAATCAATTTCCAAGAAAATGAAGTGTAGCTTCACTGAGGGTTTGGATGTCAAAACTAATCTAGAATATATGTATTTTGTACATCATCAGGACCTAATGATGAAGAATGTTTCCTTCATCTTTTAAAAAATGTTAATACCAAAATAGGTCCCTCTCATTTTACTTCTATTGTATGTATCATATAGGATTTTTTTCTTGGGGCTATAAAAATGTCAGGTTTTTGTTCTCTCAAGAAGAATCTTATTAAGTTTTCATTATAAACTCCATACACAAGAGTTCTTTGGCAGATATTAAGAAATACCCCAAATTGTAATGTTGAGATAAGGAGCAAACATTTATATTAGAAGCAAAAAAGATTTTTGAGGGGATATTGATTCAAAGTGAGAAATTTAAATTCTGTACAGTTGGTACATGTTAATTGAAGCAAAGATGGATGCCTCTATTTTCTTAAGAATTAGAATGAAAATATATCAGAATATTTCAACTAAATAGGCTGTCATATCAAAACCTTCAACATGCCTAAAGAAACCATTTTTAAAGACAAAGCAATTTCAAAAATTAGAATACAAACTCAATTCAATTGATTGAAGTGGTTCCTAAGAATAGTTTTGTTATATTCTGGTTGAGTTTTGTTTGCTAGTTTTGTTTTACATCACAACAGAATAAAAATCGCATTACAAAGAAAGATAATATGCTGATTGATATGAGGGGGAAGTGAAAAATAGAAAAAAAGAAAAAAAGGCAAAGTTTTTTCTAAAAAAGAATATTTTCTTTTAAGAAATGACTCTATTCTAACCCCTGATCCTATAAAATACTACTGTATGCAATACTGGTGAACGTCAGATTTTAGGATGGGACCACAGTCCCCAGGGCTTATTTCATGGAAAGTGCTCTTTTGACCTCCTCCCTTCTCACTTCTTGGGGTTCACTCTTGACTGCACTTGAAACAAAGAGTTCTAGAAGTACTCTAACTTCTTTTATTTTACTGTCAACTTCTGTGGCCTCTCTTTTTTCTCCTGCCATTCCTTGATGCAGTTTACAGAGTCCACTGTGATTTTTGGGCAAAAGTGTGAAGTTTCTACAGGTTTGACTAAAAGAGAAGAAATTAACTGCTGTCTTAATATGACCTGAAAAAGACAAGAACAAAGAAGGAAAGAAGTTTCCTTTTTCTCCCCTCACTGCTGCACTGTGATTCAGAGAAACATTTCTTGAATATTGTAAGTGCTCAATAAATGTATATTAAAGGAAAGGATGCATGTTCGTGCTTCTCCTAGCCTTTCCATCCGTAAAAGATGGGTCACAAATGATAGCCACTCAAAGCCTGACATTGTTTTGACATCAAATACTCTGATATTCCTTCCATATCATAGAAGTTGTTAAAAACTAAATACAAAAAAAACCCTAACTATTTCTATATATGAGATATATTTCTATGCAATTTCAAACATTTAATACAAAGTCATGAAATCCCACTAAAACAAAATTTCTACAAAAAAGTAGTTCAACTCTGCTTAATCAAACATGTATAATCATTCTCTTAGATTGCATTCTCTATCAAATAGAGTCTCCATTCTTTCTGGACCTTCTTAGATTTTTGTATTTTGTAGATTAAGCCATTTTATTGCCTCTATAATAGTCCAATTATAATAGCCATCAGTGTAATCCTTTCAAGGGACTCCTTTTGTGAGCCAGTCTTAAACCGTTGTAATCTCTTACAAACCAGAATGGAGTTATTTGGATATTGTGATTATTTCAAATTCTCAGGTAAGTTAGCAAGAAGGTAACATGTGTTATATCTTTGCAACATTAAAACCCTTCCCTTTGCTACTATGGCATAGAACAAATGGTTTACATAATAGCCAGACAATTTTCTGTCCAAACTGCATGTTTAAGAGAGGAGGCAAGGTACCTGCCAGCAGGAGGGAAACCCCTCAGCATAGATTTCCCAACCTAAGTCTTGTTGTAAAGGTCACGTACTATGTTATATAATTGTCACCTTGAAAAGTTCTTTGATAGCTTGAACTTTACGACTTGCAAGAAGTACTGGGCTGCCAAGTAGAGTACATTTTCCAGGTTTCTGAGTCCATGCTTGAGCTAAATAAAGTGTGACAAATCCCCTGAGGGCAACCCAGGCTTTTCATGCCATAAGAACCTCTGACTCAGAAGTTACACACTCTTAAAGTAATAGAAGACTGCACAGCCAACTACAGAGGTTGCCTGCAGTAGGAAAGAAATTCTCCTGAGACCATGTCTATGTGATATCTCCAAAATCCTTTAGAAGTGACCACAAAAATAAAACCTATGATTTTCTTTCCTACAGAAAATAATTAATTAAATAAAATGAAGAGAATGTGATCATCTGGATTTTGAATATTTTCTTTGTTTTCGCCAGGTGACTTACTTGACGAAAATCATTTGCAGAAAACCAGTTTGAGATGAATTGATGACTGTAAAAAATAAGTTTTAACCTTGAAAAACCAACACTTAACCATTGACGAAGCATCTCTTCATATCCGGGATTCCTGGAGACATAAACTTGACCGTAAGCCTTCTCAGTTTCCGGTTAAGAAAAAATACATTTTGAAATGACCTTTTTTTAGCTATCGTAACATTAGTGGATTTCTTAATGTTGTTTGATCAACTTTTAAATCCAATTTTATCTGTGAATTTCTTATGAAAGTGAAATAAGAGTGTGTCTAACATATACACCACCCAAAAATTCCTTTTACTCATATTCAAAATATCAAAACCCAGGAAGAATTAGATTCATGGCAACAAAGTGGCTAAGAAATGTTAATAAAAGCGGTCGATAAAGATATACACTAATGGCTTTCTTTTTTCCCCCTTTTTTAATTACACTATGTTAGTCACCATACGGTATGTCATGTTTTTTTAAGATTTTATTTATTTATTTGACAGAGAGAGAGAGATCACAAGTAAGTAGGGGGGAGGGTGGGAAGCAGGCTCCCCGCTGAGCAGAGAGCCGGGGATCAATCCCAGGACCCTGAGATCATGACCTGAGTCAAAGGCAGAGGCTTTAAACCACTGAGCCACCCAGGCGCCCCTGTCATTTGTTTTTGACGTAGTGTTCCAAGAATCGTTGTTTATGTATAACATCCAGTGCTCCATGCAATCCATGCCCTCCTTAATACCTGTCACTGGACCAACCCATGCCCTCACCTCCCCCTCTAAAACCCTTGGTTCCTTTCTTGGTATTCTTTCAAAAGGGAGCCATGGCATTTACGCACAGTTAGAGATGCTCTGGCTAGGACAATGAAATGACTCAATGTGAGACAGAAAAAATTCCTCCCAATTTTTGATGCTGTATTTTCTACCCATTTCCCACATAACACATAATAACATGTCTCTTCTCTTCAGAGTCAACTTCAGATGGAGCCAGTATAATTAGTGATTATGTTGTGTAACCACTGGGTTTCTAGGAAAGTTCCCTTCCCTTTTCCCACCTTAGGCCCATTCAAACAGGTATTGTGTCAGGAGTCCTATGACTCCAGATCTACCTGAAACCCACGAGTCTATTCAGAGGAGGGAGTCTCATCAAAGCAGGAGTGGATATGAAGATTCACAGTGTGAAAACATGAGTCAATTGTACTATGTATATTAATTAAAGTAAGCAGATATTAAGAAGAATATCCTGCCTATAAATAACTTTCCAGACATTTCCAGAGGGGGACAAAGAATTTTTTGTGGAAATAAGTTTACTGTTGTTGATTTATCAGACACATTTACATATTAAAAGTTTGTGAAGGGGGACTTGGGTGGCTCAGTAGGTTGGGCATCTGCCTTTTACTCAGGTCATGATCCCAGGATCCTGGGACTGAGTCCTGCATTGGGCTCCCCCCTCAGTAGGGTGTCTACTTGTCCCTCTCCCTCTGCCATCCCCCCTGCTGGTGCTCTCTTGCTTGCTGTCTCACTCTTTCAAGTAAATAAATGAAAATCTTAAATAAAAAGAACTTTGGGAATTTGCAGTAAGAAAATTCATGTAATAGAGTTAAAGAAATCATTTTTCCAAATGCATTTGATAAATGCATCTCTTATATTTTTTAAACAACCCTTATGGGCATCTTATTATTTCCTGTCTCATGGGGCAAGCTGGGGAAATTAAGACTACCCCTGACTTCTGTTTGACTTTTGGAATCACTTCATCTCCAAGACTTATTACAAAGTGACCAAACTCTATCAAAAAACACTGGCAAGGTAATACTTTCTCAAATTTAAAAAGAAATAATCTACTTCCAAATTTATTTTTATTTTTTTCTTTTAAGTCATCTCCACACCCAACATGAGGTTTGAACTCATAGCCTGGAGATCAAGAGTCACATATTCTACCAACTGTGCCAGCCAGGTGCCCGACTTCTAATTTTAGTTCAGAGCTAGAAAGGAATGAAGAGTGTCACTCTCACCATTACAAGTGAAAACACTGGACAAACCTCAAACCGGAGGTTTTCTGAAATTCATCAAAGAACTGAGGTCACAGAACAAACTAACCTGAAATCTGGAGATGGTACAATGAGTAGAAAGAAACTCAAGCAATTCCTTGTGTGGGTCAGATGCCACTGACCATCACATAAGTAAGAAAGAAGATTCAGTCAGAAATTTTTAATAAATCGCTGAACCTTCAATGCGGGCTCTGAAGAGAATGTAAGGACCACGGACACAGGTAGGAATTCCCATCCATTTTCAGGCTTCTTCTCTTGGAAATGCCACCAGTTGCCCATGAGAAAATTAGGACGAATCCTGAGAAAGCTTTCCTGATGGTTCTAGCTGGATGGAAAGTAGTCACTGCAGAAACTCTGCCCGTATCTAGCCCTTATATCCTAAGGAAAAAAAGAAAAACATCTTAAGATGGAAAAGCATAAACTGTAGCTTGAGGGCTCTGGTAGAAATTTTCCAAAGCTGGAGGAGGGGAGAGAAAATCGTGCCCAGACCCATTCCTCTTACATCACCTAAGGAAAGAGTATCTTAATCTGCAAGAAGGAAAGAAAAGAACACTGAAGACAATGGTAAACACTCAATCGCTGAAAGATGAGACTATGAACAAAACACTACCCTGGGAGAAGTGTAGTAGTACGTGTTGGGTTCAAGCCTACAATAGAAAAGAAACAATGGCTGTTGTGTAGGCTTTATCTGGAGATCCAGGTTCAAGATCCAGGCTCATGGGTTCAATAGATTGCCTAATATTAAGGCTTAAGCAAAACAAAAAGTACATTTTCCACCCCCATCACCACCCACACTAACAATTGTCAGGAAATAATAAGAGTAGAATAAAACTGAAAGGGCTACACAGCATAGAATCTCTCTAAGGAGCAAAGGAAGACTTCAGATCAAGTGCAGTACAGAAAGAAAACCATGTGGCACATAAGGCCACACCATGAACCGAAGATATCACTAGAATTTGATGCTTCTGTTGCATTGATGTTAAGTATTACAGTACACTTCAAACCCAGCCCCTGATCCTATTAACCACAATCCCCCCCAAGATAAAAGCCTATAGGAAAGAAAGGTGTATGCATCTCCAAACACAAAAATGATATACATCATGGGGCACCTGGTTGGCTCAGTGGGTTAAACCTCTACCTTCGGCTCACGTCACGAACTCAGGGTCATGGGATCGAGCCCAGCATCGGCCTGTCTGCTCAGCAGGAAACCTGTTTCCCCCCTCTCTCTGCCTGCCTCTCTGCCTACTTGTGATCTCTCTCTGTCAAATAAATAAATAAAATCTTTAAAAAAAATGATATACATCAGTGTTGATGGTCCTGTACAAAATGTCTGGCATCCAAAAAGAAAAAAAAAAATATGTTGCGTATAAAAGGACAAGAAAAATCACAGTCTGAAGAAACAAATCAACCATCAGATCAAGGTTCATATATGACAGAAATCTTGGAACTTTCAAGTGAAGAAGTTAAAAAGCCACAATGAATAGTTAAAGGTTTTCATAAAAAATGTAAACACCTGCAAGGGCAGGCACATAATTTCAGCAGAGATGGAAACTATAAGAAAAAGTCAATTGGAAATGCAGGAAACCAGTAACATTAGTAACAAAGTTAAAGAACGTCTTTGAAGGGTTCATTGCAGATGAAACACAATCAAGAAAATAAATGGCAAGAATGAAGATATTCAGTAGATATTACTCAGTTTGAAAGCCAAAGAGAAGCTAGTGGAAGGAAAAAAAAAGAAGAAAGAAAACATGACAAAGCGTCTATGAACTGTGAGACAATATCAAATGATCTAAAATATATATAACTGGAATTTCAGAAGGAGGGGGAAAAAAAACAGAAGAATTACTTTAAGAAATAATGGCTAATAACTTCCTAAATGAATGATGATGTCAAACTACAAATCCAAGAAGCTTGGATAAAGTCAAGAGGGATAAATACAAAATGCACATGTAGGTATATTATCTTCAAACTGCTGAAAACAAAGACAAAGAGAAAACCTTGAAGACAGCCAGAGAAAAGCATATTCACAGGTTCATGGGAATTAGGAAAGGGACATCTTTGAAGGCTATATTTTGCTGATCAGAGCACTCCTCCCTCCACAAAGTGGGTTTTAAAAAACTCCACCCCTCCTTTAAGGGTGGGCTCAATTCAGTGACCAATTTATATTTATATTGCGGAAATGGAGAAAGAATAATTTCCCAGTGAAGAAATCATGCAGAAACCATAACCAAGGGATCAAGTTTCTCACCAACAGTAATAAGTCATGTTGATACTTGAGCCCTCTGGTGTGCTACATGAGACGGTAGCTTCACCTCTGTGATATTCTTTTTAGAAACCTGTAACCCCAATCAGATAATGAGAAAACTCCAATTAAGGGCCAAGCTATAAAATACCTCATCACTACTTATCAAAAATATCAATGACATTAAAACCAGAGAAAGATTTAAGAAGTTGTCACTAATTGGAAGAGACCAAAGAAACATAATGAACAGGTACAATGCAGTAAACTGAATTGGATTCTGGAACAGAGACATGACATTATTTGAAAAGTGTATGAATGTGAAATAAAGTCTGTAGTTCAGCTCACAGCATAGCACCAATGTTAATTTCTTAGTTTTGATAAACATACCATGGTTTCCTAAGTTACTAAATTTAGGGGAAGCAGAGTAAAGATGTGTAACAGCTCTCTGGACTATCCTTGCAAGTCTACTGAAAATCTAAAATTATTTGAAAATGAAAAATTCAAAAGAAGAGAGGTGATCACTTAGTCCCCCTACTGTCATATCTAATGGAATCTTATAAAAATTCACTTGCATTTCTATTTCTCTCATATCTTGTTTAGGAGTACAGCCAGATGGAATGATGACAGCCGTAGGTATCTTTTTTCCCTTTGAGGCTTTTATATTTTAAAAATGTATCAATGTGCTGAATCAGGGAAAAAAACACAAGAGTTCATAAGCTCAATTAATTATGAGCAGGATCTTTTTCTCATACCTTATTTATCTCCATTGCGGCATATAAGCCCAACATGATGTACCCTTACCAAGAACATGTTTCTTTTCCACTCAAATGTATTTTTACAATTTGACATTTCTCTTTCCTCTCTACTCGTCATATTTTTAATATTGCATGCTTTCTTCCAGCCTCTATACCAGTGCTATTTAAAGAAAGTTTGCAGTGAAGTACCAGTTTGACTGCTCCTGGACTGTAGTGTATACTGCCAGAAGAACCAAAGGTGTTTTTTTAAACCTCGCTGTACTTTAAATCATAAGGCCTGTCATAAGAAGACAAGACATTTTCTTGGTGACATTGGTTCAAAATCCATGTTTGGACTTTATTGTCACGTCATTTCTCCCATTCTCTTTTGGAAAATATCTTCTAGATTGATGAATTCAATAGAAGAATTAGAATAGTCATACTAAAAATATAATTATTTGAAATATGCAATTGGCATGCAGACAAACCCAAGATCAACCAAACTTTCTGTGACATCAAATAAGTGCAAACCACAGTTGAAGTAAAATTGACTCTACAACCCATAAAGTTCGAATCTGAAAATTAAAATGAGATCTGTTATTTTTTATTATGTTCAATTAGCCAACATATAATAGATCTATTTTAAATTGTATATGTATTGAAGATCACAATGTATATTGTGTATATTGACATATATATATATATATGCTCTCCTTATGTGGAGCAAAGTGTGGTGGCTTTAACCAACAGAATCAGTGTTTCTGAGAGTTTATTAGAAGTGGATACTCATTTGCCCACAGCATGGTTGGACCTAGAGGGTATTATGCTAAGTATTATGCTAAGTGAAATAAGACAGCCAGAGAAAGACAAATACCATATGACCTCACTTATACACGGAACCTGAAAAATAAAGCAAGCAAAAAACAGAAACAAACTCATAAATATAGAGAACAAACTGGTGGTTGCCAGAGGGGAAGGGATGGGGGTATGAGTGAAACAGGTGAAGTGGATTAAGAGGTACAAACTTCCAGTTATAAAATAAAAGAGATGAAAAGTACAGCATAGGGAATATAGTTACTAATATTGGAATAACGTTGTACAGTGGCAGATAGTGACTACACTTAGTACAGTGAGCACTAAGTAATGTATAGGATTGTCAAATTACTATGCTGTGCACCTCGAACTAATAAAACATTGTATACCAACTCTACTTTAATAAAAAACTTGAAAAAAAGAAATGAAGACTCATGGGCCCCAGAACTAGAATCCACATATCAGAAAGGTATCCAGACACATCTTGAAATGTGCTGCGACAGACTAAATCCAAAGGGCTTACCTATACATCAAACATTGCTGCATTTGTAGAAGCATATGGTTTTGCTGTGGCTATTCAGTATCATATGATTTTAAAGCATTGATTTGATATACCTATAATGGATGGGTGATTGAGGTCTTAATAAAAATAAGCTACTACATACTTTATAGTAAGGATGCATTCATTCACATTTAAATGAGTAACTGAAATGAAAGGCCTTAATTCTTTCAAGAGTTGAAAGTGTTATTCCCTTAGACAACAAAGGAATCGGGTAACCAGTACATGTCTTTTCATGTACCAGGAATTGAATGATTACATCCATTTCCTTGTGTGGAATTGCACCAGGAGTACACAGAAAGGCGACATCACTGAAATCAGAACAGCCCTTCAGAAGCTAGAGTGTATCACTATTTATTATCATAATTATAGCCACTAACTCTTAGTGATGCCAAGCATGTTTCCAAATGCTTAATGCGTATTATCTCATTTATCCTTTCTAATGACCCCAGAAGGGCAGTATTATTATTGTCCTCGTTTTATAGATTAAGAAAAAGGAAGAGAAAATATAAGCACTTTATTCAAGGTAGTTAATAGTAGAACTAAGTTTTAAACCCAGTCAGTCTGACTTTAGACTCCATGCTTGACCTCTACCCCATTGTGATACACATTAAAAAAATAACCCTTTTATGGTTTATTTCTTTACTGATTAAAATTTGACATATCCTTACTATCCATAGCCTGACTCTTTAGCAGACTGTATCTCTTTTTACAACTTTTTTGAGGCATAATTTATATACAAATTATTGCATATGTTTAATGCATATGATTTGTTGAGTTTGAATATAAGCATATGCCTGTGAAACTATCACCACAATCAAAGTAACAAACATATCCATCACCTCTAAAAGTTTTCTTGTGTCCCTTTGCTTTTTTTTTTCTTGTGATAGGAACACTTAACATAAAATCTACCCTCTTTAACAATTTCTTTGTGCCAGATACTATATCGTTAACTATGGGCACTATGTTGTACAGCAAATCTCTGCAAGTTATTCATCTATATAACTGGGACTTCATACCCATTTAACAACAATGCTTCACTTCTCCCTACTTTAATGCCCTGGCAACCATCATTCTATTTCTCTTTCTATGAGCCTATTTTAAATATCTCATATAAGTAGAATAATGCAACATTCACCCTTTTGTGACTGGCTTATCTCACCTAGCACAGTGTCTTCCAGGGCCATC
>CM053605.1:132606669-132638496 GCA_028646535.1 Procyon lotor
TAGCTTTTCTAAGTAATTAAATTAGGAAGAAAAAGGTGAAAACTAATCTTTACTTTTATAGTTTAAATTTCCAGGTATATATTGTCTATGGTCTAAATTAACAAAATAGGTGATATGGATAGCCTTATGCTTTAAATTATGGAAACTATAAAAATTATAAAATAATAAAATTATAAAAAGTTATAATTTAAATTATAAAAATGCGGAACGTCTCTATTCACAGGAAAATGTCTTGACTGGTCTTCTTCCCTTTGTAAATTGAGAAATGCCTTGACATTTTCTGTGCAGGTTTAACTGATATTTGCTAGGCTTGTCATTTGTGGGTTTTTGCTGTACTTTGAAATATTCCACAAATCCTAACTTAGAATCAATCACACCCTTTAGGAGTTTAGTCTGTTGTAGTGATTTACCACTTCTGCTGTCTTCCTTCAGTCTCCAGCTTCATATGTATGTGCTCTTTTCTGTCTTACCACAAAACATTTGTTAGGGTTTGTTTATATAATGTATTAAATCTAATTAGTAAGTTCTAGTCATTCTCTTAGGCATTTTCTTAGACAAATGCACAATATAAATCAATCCTTTACTTCCATTATGTAACCTCTTTGAGCTTCTCTTTTCTCTTCTATAAAATGAGGATTACAGTACATCAGAAAGTTGCTCTGGGAATTAGATGAAATAGTGTATATAAACACCTAGTTCACTGAGGACCACAGAGTTGATCATTAACAAATATAACGTCTTTATCTCCAAATCATTATGAATGTGTGAAATCACAGCATTTTGGCTTTACTCTATTTCACCCTGAATCAGATTTGCCTATTTCTTATGGATAATAAATAAAAGCTCAAGATAGGAGAGAAGATCTCTGATATATTTATCTTTTTGTTCTACAGAAGGAAGAAGTTGAACATAAGCACACACAGAAAAATATATGGCCCTTATTTACTTGGCACCTGATATTTCAAATGCATTGCTTTATTTCATGTCTTATCTCAAATCTTTGAAGTATTATCTTTATTTTACAAATAAAGAATCCTAACTGAGAGATGTTAAGTAAACTCTGTAAGATATCCCACTCAGGAGCAAACCTGAACTCCCAGGCTTCTAATTTCAAGCTTTATATACTTAAAAAAAAAAAGTCCTTTTGAATGATGCTCCAGCATCAACCTCTAAAGACATTACAGCTGTTTGATACTGAGCTATCAGATATTGTTAATAATTTCAAGGAAACTAGCAGGCAAGAGGCCCAAAAAAAATACTGAGGATTGAGGACATTCGTCATGGCTCCCAGGTTTTTCCTTTCCACATCTGACATTCTTTCTCTGGCTCAAGTAATAGATATTATTTCTAAGTGAGGTTTTGGTCAACTCATACAGTAGCAAATGTTTACATTACCTATCTCTCCATTTTATAACCCAGAGACTTATATAACTTATGAGACATTGGAGAGCCATAACTCATAAATCCATAGATTCTAGGTTGGGTTATCATAAATAATTCTAAACCAGGGACATCACAATAAGTACATTTCTTAAATAAGGGCTCCCTCCTCTCCTGGCAAATAGAAGCAGTCAATTTATAAGAAGGTACAATTATCAACGTGCTTATACAGATATTAGACAAGATGACTTGTCTTTCCCCAGGAGTGTGTCACCAGATGTATATGTTTGCTTCCCTTTCATCCACTTTATATTATTGAGAATGTTAATTCCTTTTTAGTGAAAGGATACAAAATATGTTTTGTACATAGAATAGCTTTATTAAATCTATGCCTTATAGAATCATAGAATTTAAGTCAGAAAAAGAACAGTAGATGACTCACCCTTTCATTTGATTGTTTTGAGAAAATTAGAATACTTCTTCTATGGATCAATTTTTTCAGCACCAAATTCACTTTGCTTTGTATTGCAGTCAGTTTGTTAATTTATTCATACAACAAATATTAATCTGGGCCTGAAATATAGCAAACCAGACAAACAAAAATCCTTACTCTCAGGATACATATATTCCAGTAAGGAAAACAGACAAAAACTCAAGTAAGGTAATATCTATACATACTATACTTTTTGGATGCTAAATAATAAGAAATATACAAATTAAGCAAGGAAAGTAGAGAGTAAGCTGGGAAGGGTAGGATGGGGAGATAAAACCTAGGAGGTCTCTTTGAGAAGGTGGAATATGGAGTCGAGAACTGAAGGAATGAGAAAGTGAAGTATGTATCTTACTGAGGAAGAGGATCCCAGACAGGGATCATCATGTGCAAAGACTCCTGAGGCAGGAGTACCTCTGGGGGAACAGCAGTCTAGTGTGCCTGGAAGAGAATCAGGTGATAGATTGTGAGGTCAGACAAATAATGGGGTGCTACGTCATGCAAGATGCCAGTTGATTATATGTACATATTCTTCATTTAATTGAAGTTGTAAATGTCAGTGTCTTTTTAGCATACTAAATCTATTCACCCAATAGTCTTAAATCCACATAGCTAACATAATGCCTTCCATATGACTCTCTGATCTGAGTTTATTGCTTGAAAGAATGATCTTTTATAATCTGTTTTTTGACCTATTGAAAAGAGATTCCATTAGATCATGCTAAAATTTTAAAGCATAATAATTTCTTCAAGAAATTCATAATTATAATACCTTTTGGATCTTTAATTGCCCTGCAAACTACTTTATGATTTTCTGCATATTTTCCTGAGCATAAAGTTTCAGAAACTTCTTGTTCATAGGGGCTTACATACAATGCCTAAGTTACAGAAGCTACCAACTATTTATTAGCTATTACTGTATATGTAACCATGTTCCCAGTCTATTCTCATTTTTTGAGACCTCAGGTAAGACTTGGCTTATATATTAAATGCATGTTTGGGAGGTAAAAATGAATTATCATTAATTCAGTCGGGATTCAGCATAGTTAGGTTTGAGTAACCACAAATTGTAATGTTTCTCAGAAACTGATGATATTTATACATATCTTAATACTATCATAGGTTCCTTAATATTTTCCAGAATATATGGTATTATTTCTTATACTTTTAAAACTTGCTCAGCTAAATATAAATGAACACATCTCTTTTATAGCTTTCAACTATATTGTGTTTCCTTAAGTACATATTTTACCATTATCTGTAATAATAAATCAGGCTCAAAGAATTCTGGCTAGAACATTGCCAGAAACAACAGAATGCAGAGAATGGCAAGATGCCACAGTGAGCCATATGACTTCTAGTAAGTTGTTTTAAGAGCAGATTTCTAAATTCTTACAATTTCCTTATGCACTTTCTCCTTTGTTGCAGAAGAATATTTACTCAAAAAAAATCTTTGTTGAATATTTTTTCTCATGTTTTCTGACATCTGACATACAGCTATAATGTTAAAATAGGATTTTTTTGGTTTGTTTTTAATGAAGTTTATTTTTCCCATTATGAAAGATAGTTATGCCCACCATAAATACAGAGAAAACAAAGAAAGAAAAAAGGAAATCAAAGCTTCTGTTAATATTTTAGTAAATGCATTCTTTGGTTTATTCTCACATAGTGCTTATCTGTTTCTTTTCCAAAGTTCCAAAGTTCCTTTTTTCCTTTTTTTTTTTTATTAACATATAATGTATTATTTGCTCCAGGGTACATGTCTACGAATCGTCAGGCTTACACATCCCACAGCACTTAACATACCACATACCCTCCCCAATGTCCACAATTTATTATATAATAATACATTAAAGCACACGTTATTAAAAATTATTTATAAAGATCCAAATAGCATTAACATTTTCATTTAAAGAAAAAAGCTTAGTAATGTTCTATAGATAATATCAGTTGTCTTATCTCTGTAATAAAAATGTACTAAAAATACAATGTTATATCCTATAATAGAACCATGAACTTTAACACACACACACACACACACACACACACACACACACACACAGACATCCTGACACCAAAAATACATGAAATTGAACTGGTATTTTACTTGGTGCGCTGTGACTCTATTTCATACATTTCTCCCAGTCTGGCACATTTGAGAAATGCCTAGAAAATGTCAAATTAAGAAAAAGCCAATGCGGCATCTCCATATTATTCCAATCCCTGCAATTCTCCTGTCTGGGAGACATAAATGGAATGGCAGCTGTTTCTTCAGTGTATTTGATGTATACTCTCAGAGTAATTTCCTGATGGATATTTTGGTTGCTACATTTCCAGTTGTTGCAGCAGCAATGATGATTCTGACACTCTTCTTTGAGGTAATTAAACTTTCAGCCCATCTGTGCAGTAACTTTCATAATATTTTCAAAGGGCACCGAATGCTTTTAATATTTGTACCACTTCATTTTTACTTGCTAAGGGACCTATTATCTAGCTGAACATTGTTGAAACAAGTTTTTCAAAATCTGGATATGAAACGGGACATGAAAATGTCACATGAGCAAGAAAGTAATGTAACTAATGCTGAATTTTAAAATAACTTGAAGGATATCTTGTTTATCAAAGCTGCGTTGCAACATCCTTGTATTAGGCATTTTATCTTTGACTCTCTGTGATGTCAAATCCTGAAATGAAATGACGATTTCTGGATATGATCTTTCTGGTTCTGGAGATATTGTCTGCTTTGAGAAGTTTGTAGCTTTTGTGTCCTTCATGAATAGAAGATGATATTAAAATAGTGAAAAAATAATGAGTTAAGTTGAAACAAAAAGGTGGTATTTTTATAAGGGCAGTGTTTCAAAAGCATATACAGCATCCAAAAAAATGATTATTGTCTCTATAAAGTAAACTTTAATGCACCAATTAGTGTCTAATGACAACTTAGATGTAAATAAGGTTTCTTAGAGAAGAACTTTCATATGTTGACATGTACTCTTAATTCTACATATTTTTCCTTTTAAAAAAAGATTTATTTTATGTATTTATTAGAGAGAAAGAGCGTTCAAGGAGAAGAGGTGTAGAGGGAGAAGACCTCAAACAGACTCCACGCTAAGCTCAGAGCCCAGTATGGGGCTTGATCCCTCACACCTGAGATTATGACCTGAGCAGAAATCAAGGGTTGGAGCCACCCAGACACCCTACATTTTTTCTTATAATCAGTGTTTATTATAGGAATATTAAAGGTATGAAAAATGACTGTTAAAATCTTCTCTAACTCCAATATCCTCATTAATTACTACTATCAATTTAATCATGTAAATACTTAAAAGACACAAATTAGAATTACCCTATGCATTTTGTTTTACTGCCTGCTCTTTTATCTTATCATTAACATTTTGAAAGACAAGCAACATTTCTTTCAATGTTTGCATAGCCTTTCATCACCTGGATATAACATACGATTTGGCCAATCATTTTCTATTGCTAAAAAAATGTTTATCTTTGACAACCTGTCCTTTTCTATGTCCTTTCTTGTTTTATGATGTTTATATATTTTTGCCTTATTTCTAAGAATTAATAAAGAGAGCAATTCCCAGTTTATGTATAATTTACATATGTATAAATATATATTTATACATATAATTTATGTGTAAATTATTATGTATAATAATTTATTCTTTATTTTTAATATTGTCTAGGTAATTTGACACCTACATTCATTTATACTGACAAATATTTTTTTTTAAGATTTTATTTATTTATTTATTTAACAGAGAGAAAGAGATCACAAGTAGGCAGAGAGGTAGGCAGAGAGAGATGGGGAAGCAGGCTCCCTGCTGAGCAGAAAGCCTGATGCAGACTTGGTCCCAGGACCCTGAAATCATGACCTGAGCCAAAAGCAGAGGCTTAACCCACTGAGCCACCCAGGCGCCCCTATACTGACAAATCTTTCCATCTTATTTGTCCTTATAACTTTGTACGAATTTTTACATTTAGAAATATTCTTGTATAGACAAAAGATATATATTTACTAATATTTTATTGTTTTAATACATCTGCTATTTAACTAAAAAGTATTTCATATTTTAGAATTTATTTTTATGTAGAGAATAAATCCATGATTTAATTTTTGTCCAAAAGTATCATAATCATCTGAATGCCATTTATATTAATTTTTTCTCTTGCCTCAAATTTTTCACTTGCTTTGTTTATTAGTACTTTCACACTTTATCATTCTTCTTGAGTCATTTTCAATGATTTATAAATCATTAGCATCAAAATGGAATATCAAAACTTTTATAAACACAAGACTAAAATCCTGTGATGGAACACTAAATTATCTCTAACAAAAGAAGAACATAATGAACATAAAGAACACTTCATAATCTATCAAGAAGTTTTTAAATTAATATTACAATATTACAAGACAGTGAGATCAAAATGAGTGAACTCAGTATATACGTTTACCTGCTATGTTCAAGCACTGCTGTGGACATGTGTCTCAGAGATGAAGAAGGTACAGTCCTTTTCCTTAAGACACTTCCAAAGAGATAATGCCATTTGGAAAGGTCATAATAGGATTGATGTACATGTAGCGTGGTATGCAAGCAAGTCATTCAATTCACCTTGGCTTTCAGGAAAGAATTCCTGGAGGAAATATATCTGAGCTTAGTGATAAAGGATGAATAAGAATTTTCTAGATAAACAAAAGTATGCCTGACACCACATGAACAAAGCCATGAAAATGTAACACAAAAAATTTAAGGGAAATGGAAATAGCAATACTGTAAAACTAGGTGAGTTCAGCTCTTTTTCTTATAACCAGAAAGAGAAAAGAAAGCTTCATCATATCCAAATGTCTTATCTATCTATCTATCTATCTATCTATCTATCTATCTATCTATCCATCCATCCATCTATCTAACCATCGAGTCACAGATCCTTTTTTTTTTTTTTTTTAAGATTTTATTTGTTTGACAGAGAGAAACACAGCGAGAGAGGGAACACAGGCAGAGGGAATGGTAGCGGGAGAAGCAGGCTTCCTGCTGAGCAGGGAGCCAGATGTGGGGCTTGATCCCAGGACCCTGGGATCATGACCTGAGCCGAAGGGAGACGCTTGATGACTGAGCCACCCAGGCGCTCCCACAGATCCTTTTTTTGACTGAAAAAAAAAAAAAAATTATTTCAGAGAGAAAAAGATAGAGAAAAAGAGCACACATAAAAGAGAATATAAATGAGAATGAAAGTACTTTACTAATAGTTATTCTTCTTTAATGCTAGTCAATATTTAGCCTAGCTGGACATCTTGAGAGGTGATAAAATTCCATATTTTATTTACTTGTTTAAAGGTTAACTTTGACCCTAAACTGTGTTATTCCCACACTATGCACAGACATCAAGATTCCTAGAATTGATTCATAATGACAAGGTCAAATCTTTTGGAAATAAAATTTTAAGCATCACAATGTTTGCTAACACAGAGTTAATCAGCATAATCTAAATAAAATGATATTTTCTTTTAGCTCTCCCTCTGTTTACTGCTTACTAGATTTATAAATGACGCTTACTGAGTTTTGCAGAGAACTGGCAATCTAACCTTACAAGCATAGAATGGAGTAAGACCATCAATTGCTTTCCTTTAACAAGTGCATGCAGCAAATAAGAGAGTAACAGTTTTATTCTAAAATTTTTGATAAAATATTCTTAATTTATCTTTAAATCAAAATGCAAGAAAAAAGGTCATAAGGACAAGGTAGCTTATGCGAGTAGTACTCATTCTACATATAATATTATACTAGGTTTGGTGAAGAAATTGAAATAGGGGGGCACCTGGGTGGCTCAGTGGGTTAAAGCCTCTGCCTTCCACTCAGGTCGGGCTCTCTGCTTAGAGGGGAGCCTGATTACCCCTCTCTCTGCCTGCCTCTTTGCCAACTTCTGATCTCTCTCTCTGTCAAATAAGTAAATAAAATCTTAAAAAAAAAAGAAATTGAAATAAAAAATTATTCCTGATCTTGTGGAATTCACAATATGTTCATTTATCATACAAATGGGGAAATAGTGGCTATGGCCTTTATCAGAGTTGGTTTTGTCAGCAGACACATACGATTAGTTTTTTAAAAATTCCACAATGTGTAATTTATTAGACTTTTGATATTTAATTTTGAAAATCCAATGAAGTGTTACTTTCATAATTAAATATGAAATATATGATCTACATATAGTTAATTTCTATCATAATGGCTGCATTATTCTTAAAAAACAACATGAATGAATGAAACACCTTACATGGACCTTCTTCTCACTCTGACTTGCATTTTTGTCTTCCTTTTTAAAATATCATCAGTTACAAAGTGATGCCATTACATAGGTCTTGTCATTCTAACTTTTTGAGAGAAGTAATAAAGATATCGCCTAACAAAAGTAAGGTTCTGCTGTGGAAACGGCTTATTCCCTATTCTTTCTTCTTGATTTGTGGATAGATTAGTTCGTTCTAAATCTCCTGCTCCCTCTCATCTGGTATTTCCCCAGGGGTCTAAACTATAAAGAAGACTGGCATCACATTGTTTCCAAACAAGCATGAAATAATTTCTTAGTGCCTTATCCAAAGCATCTACCAGCATTCCAGTTTAATTATCTTATATAGAAAGAGACAAAATTAAAACAAGTCACTATTATACAATTTGCTTTTGACATGAAATTCGACTGCATTTTAGATGAGTTTCATTTAACTGAAAATGATGGCTGTTATAAATGAGGTTCTAGAATAGTTTGCACTATTCAGTACAGGATTTGTAGCATGGGCCTCACAAAGATAAGACATTGTTTTATAGTCAGATTTGTGGCAGCTCACTATTCATCTCTTATCTCATGGGGGGGATTTGCATGGAATAGTTGATTTAAAATGTACATTTAGAGAAAAAGTATCACTAAATAATTTGAATCTTTTCTTGGGCTCGGCAATCAGCACACCCATTCTTCATAAGGAACGTAGCAAGCAGGACATAGTTACTTTTCTAATAATGTGTATCTACTACTATCATGCTATCTGGGGAGTAAAGAAAAGGCATTCATCCTCGTTCTTTTGAAAAGTAACAAGTTACATTTTACCTCCCCTCTCAAAAGCAGACTTCAAGTAGTCAGGCACAAAATGTAATAATAGGAATAATCAATATTCACTTTACAGAATTTCTTTAAGAATCCTATGTTATAGAAAATTAACATTAATCTAGACATTTCTTTAAGTATTTTCTGAGTTGTTTCAACAGTAGAAAAGGCAAACTACATTTGTCAAGAAACTTCTATTTGAATGGGTACAAATATTAACAAAATTTACTTTAATTACCTTAACATGTTTCCAGTATTAAATGCGATTCATTATTTGAATCAATTTTCAACCACATGCTGTTTTTTGTACCTTATTCACTAAATTTTACTTAATACATTTAGCCAAGTTGACAGAAAAGAAGTTCACAGCAGTGCCTTTCTTCACTGAAGGAAATTTGCTTTATTTCTCCCACAGAGATCTCGCTAGAGGCTCAGCATTTACATTTCTCAGGAATCTTAATATTCTCAGTGGGGTCAAAATATTTGTTTTAGGTATTTATTGCTTGAATAAATCAGTACTGGCCAAAATTATCTGAACATGAAGTTATGCCAAAGCAGCACCGTTCCATATTTTAGAATAATTATTAATCTATACTTTTATCTTATTCCTTACACAAAGTGTAAACACTAGGTTCAGCATAAAATTTACACATTGACTTAGTTAAAAAATTGTACGTCTTTATACAAATATGAAAAATGTATACACTTTAACTATACATATTTACAAAATATTTCATTGAAATATCTCAGGTTTTGTTAATCAAAAATAAGTTATATAATGTAGTACCTTATTACTAGAACCATAGATTATTCACAGGAAATCTGACAGCTAAAATCCTTTCTAATAACTAAGTGCACAGCCAACATTCAAAATCTTTGATGGTCATGGAGCCATTGAAAGAGGCACCTCAACTGGTGAATAGTACTATTAACAGCTTTACATTTTTCTATCAACTAAAATCTACATTGTTCATTACCATCATGTCAACTTTAGTGCCTGTACTACCCACCTGACACAATTTGAGCTACTGTATGTTATCAATGGCAGCTCTTACTGAAACACAAAGGAAGAAGAGGTGGGTGGCACTTTTCAAGGGACCTACCCAAAGGAAACTAAGGGTATAGTAGAAGGCAAAGCTAAAAACTCAGCAGGAAAGGATCAGGACAATACTCCTCCATAAAGTGACAGATGGAGGTGATAGTGCAGGGTGCAGACCCAGAGTTGGCAGATATAGATGATAGATGATAGATAGATAGATGATAGATAGATAGATAGATAGATAGATAGATAGATAGATAGATAGACAGACGAAGCAAGGCCAAGAAAGTTTGGATTATATGTAGAAAGTACATATTTAGTCAATTTCTCACAGAACTCAATGCACATTTTGGACTCATTTTTACTAGTTAGGCAGGTTGAAATAGGAAATGTGGGTTAATCCAGTTTAAGGAGATGGGTACAATGAACATACTTGTGCTTTCTCTCTTCAGCTAAGGTCTCCAGTTATAAAAATATCCATGTGGTATTTGTTAGTGTGTCATGCCACACAGAAAATGAAGCATCTAGAACTAGACAGAATACTCCAGATGTGAGCAAATTCACACACAGTACAGTAGGATTAACATATCCCATTGTATTAATAAATACATTTATTCTCTAACATGATTCAGTGCACTTTCCATATATAGATTGCTTTTCTGTAGTTCTGCAACCCATAAAGCTCTGAAAAATGAAAGCTTTTTCATGTGTGGGGCAAACTTGTTTGCTGCAAAACCTGACTTGACTCATCAAGAGGTAATTGATAGTCTTTATTAGGTAGCATTCACTACCAAAAAAATGTCAAGATGCCTTATGACCCATTCAGAATATTTCAATGTAAATACCATTTCACCCTTCTAAAACTGGAAAAGTTGTGAAATCTAAAACACTTGTGGCTCTGACGGCTTCAGGTAGGTGATTGTAGAAGTAAATTCACTCATTTAACTCTCAAAAGTAATACATGAAATAGGTAACTTTACTGAGTTTACATATATGTTGTGTGAGTAGCCTAAGGTCACGGAGCTAATTAATAGACTTGCTAGGATTTAAAATACAGCAATCTGGTGTCAAAGTCCATTCTTCTTCTTCTGAAATTTTATTATCACCTGAAATGACCCCATATAAAGGTCAATATCTGGCTATGGTAACATTCTTTTCAATGACATCATTTGATGTTTATTTTCTTGGCTTGTAAAGTTCTTCACCAGCTCCAAAACTTTGTATTTCTAATCCCCATTTTGTCTAAGGATTCCACTTCTTTTAAGTCTCACTGGACATCCTAAAGAAATATTTAGATGATGTAATCAGGAGTCCTAATAGTATCTTGTAATTCTCTTCTGGAAGCAGTAAGTACGACATAGAAGGGTAAGATGTTCTTGGTTTGTTTTTGCTTTTTCCAAAAAATCTCACTTCGCTATGGTGAAAAATACATAAAAAGAGGATATTGGGAAATCCCTTTTCTTAAATCAACAGAGTAGAAATATATCATATATTAATTTTTATTTGGGGGCTTATTATATTTTATTTTGTCTAAGTCTCCCTTTTTTAAAGATTTTATTTATTTATTTGACAGATTGAAAGAGAAAGAGAGAGTGCACAAGCAGGAGGAGCAGCAGAGGGAGAGGGAGAAGCAAAGACTCCCCACTGAGCAGAGAGTGGGACAAAGGGCTGATCCCAGAGTGCTGGGATCATGACCTGAGCTAAAGGCAGATGCTTAACAGACTAAGTCATCCAGGAACCTCTCTAAGTCCCTTGTTGGTCCAAATTTTGAAATGCTCCAATTATCACTTACTAGAGGTAAATTTTTGACATCATTGATTTTGTAAATAAAAATAATTTCATGGTGCAGCCTTATGTAAACTCACATACTATATTATACATATACACATACACATGCATATGCATATATATATTCATATATATTATCTTAGTGCTACCACAAAAATGTCATGGTGTATATAAGAGCACAATAATTACATAGTAAGTACTTCATCTTTTCAAGAGCTAAATTTGAAGTACGTAACTCTCTATGGAATATAGCTCAATATTGCATTAGTTTTACATGTATTCCCACTATTTTTTTTCTTTCCAATTATTAAGATTCTCTCTCAGCATAACTATAGGCTAGACATACCTTTTTGTCTATTGCCTTTAGTAAATACTTTATATTCTTGTGATTTGTTGCATTTGCATGTTATGCATTTATAGTTACATTGCACACTAAAAAAAACGATTAGGTTGTTGGAGAAGGTAACAAGCTAATGAAACTAGTGCACTGATAAAGAGATTTTTTTCATTTATTCAAAAATTATTTACTGATTTTTCTCCATGAGTAAGTCCTCTATCAGCACTGAGAATAAAGTAAAAATGTAAAATGTCCCCGCTCCTCATGCAGCCTATGGTCATTTTCCTATTCTCTCAAAGGCACCTAAACAGAATTTTTTTTTAAATTTTATCTCTTGGGTGCCTGGGTGGCTCAGTGGGTTAAAGCCTCTGCCTTTGGCTCAGGTCATGATCTCGGGGTCCTGGGATCGAGCCCCACATTGGGCTCTGCTCAGCAGGGAGGCTGCTTCCCCTTCTCTCTCTGCCTGCCTCCCTGCCTACTTGTGATTTCTCTCTGTCAAATAAAATCATTTAAAAAAATTAATTTCTTTATTTTAGAGAGAATGAGCTTGCGTGAGTGGGGGCAGGTGCAGAGGGAGAGAATCATCAAGCAGACTGCCCAATGAGTGCAGAGCCTGACCTGGGGCTGAGGCAGAGATCCATGCAGGTCTCCATCCACAATGCAGGAGATCATGACCTGAGCCCAAACCCAGCCACACACTTAACTTACTGAGCCACACAGAGGCCCCCAGAACTTCTTAATAATTTTTGTTTTTTTTCTCACTAAAATAAATTTCTAAATCTTAAAACGTTGAAGTCTTTTTTATAGAGATATTAATACTGGCTTGTTAGGGGAATTCTTATTCTTCTAAAGTAGACACCAAGTATCTAAAGTCATTATTTACCATAAAAATATTGCTGGAAATTTATAGTAAAAAAATGTTAAAATCTTTCTCCAAAGACTCAATATTTTTACAAAATGGAATATATAAGCATTTATACCCTATTGTAAGAGTATGAATAAAGTTCTTGTGATAACTATTCTTTTTTCAGTTTTGTCAATATTTGCTCTGTATCTTGAAGTGATGTTATTGGGTAAATTCATCTTTTTTTTTTTCATTATAAAATGTTTTATTCACAAAAGCACAAACGGTGAGGAACATGGTGCATTTTGAAAAACTAGGAAGCTCATTCATGAAGCACTGCTCGTGTGCACCAAATAGTCTAGACTTTTCCCAAGTAACATTCTGTATTATCAGTCTAGGAACCATGAGAGCACTAAGTGCAGAGGGTTCTGATTTCTCACTGCTTAAAGTTTTGAGAAATATGCATGAAGACACATTGTAAACCACTAATATTTACAACAGCAGAAATAATTAACTTATAATAAATCGCATTTTGGCCATGTTTCAAAGAATACTTAACAGGTCGACATCCTTCTGTTATTACTGGTCTTGTGTCTTGCACGGAGTAGATGCCTAACAAACATCTAACGATCAAGAACTTCAAATGAATCGTGTCACCACTTTCTTCAATTCTAACGTGTGCCCGTTTCGGGCAGAAACCTTAGATATTGTTACAGAAACCACAGTCTGATAATGACAGATGGCATGGTTAGCCTATGAAAACATCCCCAAGACTGAAAGTGTTTGTTTTCCAGGTATAAATCATAAGAAACTAGGTCTAGATAAGGCAAACAAAAAGTCAATAACGGATAGAAATGTAAATGTATTTCAGGTATCGGGAAATTTGAAAAAATAATAGTAAAAAAAAGAAAAAAAAGACCATTGCTGTTTTATATACAAGTCTGTTCATGCTGCCAA
This sequence comes from Procyon lotor, assembly GCA_028646535.1. NCBI lineage: Eukaryota > Metazoa > Chordata > Mammalia > Carnivora > Procyonidae > Procyon > Procyon lotor. The sequence continues at coordinate 132,620,609 of CM053605.1, forward strand.
ACAAATTCTCATGGCTGAATTTCAGTAGCTTGTGAGGTACTGACAACTTGCATTTAATATATGAAAAAAGAGACCTCCGTGTCTTCAGAGGCTTATATCAAGAAAACATTTAGCTGGTCTATTTTCAAGTTACCGATGTATGGCCCTGTAACAGATACAGTATAAAACATATACACCTTCATGAAAACTCTACCTTCACTCTTGTAAACACAAATAGTAACAAAATAACTTCTAGCTCAGTTTGACAAAACTTTACAAACTTGGCCCCTAGTTAGGAAACAAATAAATAAAGGGGTAGTCCAAACGGAAAGGGAATAAGGAAAGAAGGGGGATGCAAGACGTTCCCAGCACTTCATCACGGCCAGCGGAAGAACAACCTACCACCATCTCATGAGGCTATTTGACCTCAGATTCTGACTCCAAACATCCCAGTCTAGGCAGAAAAGAGCACAGCTCTTCACTTAGGTAAAAAAAAAAAAAAAAAAAAAAATTCATCTTTTAAACTATTTTATTTTTCCAATAAATTAATCATTTTACAATTATGACCCTTCTTTGTCTTCAGCAATATATTCTGGTTTGAATTATGTTTTATCTAATATTAACATAAACACACTTGCCTTTATGATTAATATATGCCTAACCTATTTTCCCAACATCTTACATCTTTTTTACTATATTTTTTATTTTTTAACAAATATCATTGGTATTTTAGTTTCAATTTATTGTTTGCATTTTAGAACTCTTATAATATTATAGTGCATTCCATTTGATCAATCATTACTTATCAGTTCATTAATAGCTTTCTTAGGTGTGATAGTGTTTATGTCACCATAGTCTCCTTCATTGGATTCTTTCTTTTTTTAAGTTTTTATTTTAATTCCAGTTGGTTAACATTCAGTATTGGTATCATAAATACGATTTAGTAATTTAACACTTCCATACATCACTCTGTGCTCATCACAAGTTCAATCCTTAACCCCCATCACCTATTTAAACCATACTCCTGCGCACCTCCCCTCTTGTAACCATTAGTTCATTCTCTATAGTTAAGAGTCTGTTTTATGGTTTGCCTCTCTTTCTTTTCCCATATGTTCATCTGTTTTATTTCTTAAATTCTGCATATAAGTGAAATCATTTGGTATTTTTCTCTGACCGACTTATTTCACTTTGCATAATATTCTCTAGCTCCATCTATAACGTTGCAAATGGCAAGATTTCATTCTTTTTTATGGCTGAGTGATATTCCTGGTGTGTGTGTGTGTGTGTGTGTGTGTGTGTGTGTGTGTGTGTGTACCTCCTCTTCTTTATCTATTCATCAGTCAATGGGCATTTAAATTCTTTCCATAATTTGCCTCTTGTTGATAATGCTGCTATAAACATCAAGGTACAAGTATCCCTTCAAATTAGTATATATTTTTTGAATTAGTATTTTTGTATTCTTTGGGTAAATACCTAGTAGAGCAATTGCTGTATCATAGAGTAGTTCTATTTTTAACTTTTTGTGGAAACTCCTTACTGTTTTCGAGAGTGGCTATACCAGTTTGCATTCCTACCAACAGTGCAAGAGGGTTCAGTTCCCATTTCTCCACATCCTCACCAACACTTGTTTCTTGTGATGTTGATTTGAGCCATTCTGACAGGTGTGAGGTGATATCTCATTGTAGGTTTGATTTGCATTTCCCTGATGATCAGTGATGTAAAGCATCTTTTCATGCATGTGTTAGCTCTCTGTATGTCTTCTTTGGAGAAATGTCTATTCATCTTCTGCCCATTTTTTAACTGGATTATTTGTTTTTGAGATGTTGAGCTTTATAAGTTCTTTATATATTTTGGATACTAACTCTTTATCAGATATGTCATTTTATTTCTAATATGAATGTGTCCTTATATTTAAACTGTGTCTGTTATAAGCAGCTTTTTTGTTTTGTTGTTTTATCCACTCAATCTCTGTCTTTCAATTGGATTGTTAAGTTTGTTTGCATTTAATGTAATTGGTGATATAGTTGGATATGAGTATACCATTTTACTTTTGTTTTTCATTTACTACTTGTTTCTTTGTTTTTAACTTACTACATATTTAAGATATTTTTTCATAATTTGTCATGTTTTCTCCACTACTGGCTTTAGCTCCACTTCTTTGTATTATTATTTCTTTTACTGGATTCTCTAAACATTAAAATATGTATCAGTAACTTATCACAGTCTACATCAAATTAATATACCACTTCATATACAATAAAATAATTTTAATAGTATAATCCAATTTAACCCACCATTCATGTTAATGTTTTACATTTTTACTACTGCATATGTTATAAACCCCATCATACATATTGTATTATATTTAAATAGTAAATAGTCTTTTAATAGATTTGACATGGTCCTTTCATATCTACTTACATTTTTACCATTTTGAGTAATTCTCATTCATTTTTGCAGATATAGATTTTTATCTGTGATTATGTGTCTATAGTCAGGAAGAAATTCTCTTAGCATTTCTTGTAATGAACATTTATTGGTAGTTTTATTTGTTAAACATGTCTTTAACTTGCTTTTATCTTTAAGGGATATAAAATTCTAGGTTGACAGTTTTTTTTTTTTCCTTCAAAGCACTTGAAAAACTTAATCCCATACTGCTCTGTATTCTAATGTTCTGATAAAGCAATCATCTCTACTTTTGCTATACTAAGTGTAGCATTGATTTATCTTCCAATCATGGCTTTTATGACCTTTTTTAAATCCTTAGTTTCAGCAATTTGAGTACGTGGTGTCTATGTATAAGTTTCTTGGGTTGGCTGAACCTCTCAACCATATGGGTTGACATCTTTCAGCAGATTTGTGAAAAAAATAGGTATTATCTTTTTGATTAATTTCTGTCTCCTATTTCTTTCTAGGACTTTAATGATATGTATGGTGAACTATTTGATATTGTCTCACTGGCTTTATGCTCTCTATTACTTTTATCTTTGCGTTGCCTTAATTTTTATAATTTCTGATTTAGATGATTTTTGTTTTATCTACTATTAAGCTATCAATAAATCCTTTCCTTAAGATATTTCATTTTTAGCTATAAAATTTTCAATTGGTTCTTCTTTTTCAGGTTTTCTATTTTCCCCCAAATTGCACACATTTCCATTCATTTTGTGCACCTTTTCTGCAGAATGTTTTGAATACATTTGTAATAACTAATTTAATGTTCTTGTCTACTAATATCACATATGGATTATCTGTAGGGCTTCCTTATACTAACTGTTCTTTCCCTCAATTACAAGACCCATTGGTTTTTTTTTTGTTTCTTTCCATATGAATTCTGTTTTTTTTAATCCATGATGCACTTTAAAATTATTTAGTTTATTTGTGTTATCTCCCTTTAAAGAGTATAGAATTTTGTTCTGGCAGACAGTTATCACTTTAGGGTTACTTTTATAATATTGAGGCTTGATTACAGGGAAATCATTTTAGCTTTGTCTTTACTCTTAGGGCATAAATATGACCTTTCTAGGATTTCAACTCAATGCTTGAGGTGCTCACCAGTGGAAGTATTAAACAAACAACAACAATGAAAACAAATTATGAGTGTGGGAAGTATATGTGATTATTTGTGGTAAATATAGAATAGGAAAACCAGTGATATGATATTGCAACAGAGGATAAAACTATTATCCCTTTTACAAAATGGAATATCAAACTAAACTAGATAATAGTACTACTTTCTATGCAAACCTAGAATATAGAGTATCATCTACCATGTAGCAGTGAATGTTTAAATAATAAATCACTTTATATAAATTAGTGATTATTGAATTTTACATCTATTTTGTATTTTCACTATAGAATTCTAACCATGATTCATGCCAGGCTAATTATAATTATCTTAGAATTATTATTAGGATGTGTTCAATAATATATACTTCAGGTACACTTGTGGTGATCATAACATAATGTATAGAGAACTTGAATCAATATGTCATACAACTGAAACTAATGTTATGTTAACTATACTCAAATAAAAAATAAATAAAATAAAAATAAATATTATGCTTATTTAATGAATTGATAATATGGGAAGACATTTCTATGAAAAAAACTCTGAATTCCTCAATTTACTCATTAAAAAGATCACAGTGTTTCTAGATTTTGTGTGTCCCCTTTTTATGAGAATATGGATGTGATATTCTCTGTACCTGTTTTCATGCTGCTGAAATTGAAGTTATTGGATCAAATGATCTCTTAAGTCATTATACATGTCTCAGGATAAAAAAAAACTGATTACATTTTAATCATGTGGCATGTCTTATATGTTGCAGTTGGTCTTGCAGACTATTCAATAAATTATCTTTTATTAGCACCTACTAGACAACATGCCAAGCAGAAAAATAAAAATATAAGTGTTTTCTCTTCCTTAAAATTACACAAATTGGAAGGGACCAATAAGTAAATAGATAGCATGAACATCACATGATATGCTAAAATAAAGATACAAAAAAAGTACATTAAGAAAAATTCCACATGGATTTTTCTAGGAGAAGCTTTTTAAAATCCAGACAGGAGCGCCTGGGTGGGTCAGTCGTTAAGCATCTGCCTTCGGCTCAGGTCATGATCCCAGGGTCCTGGGATCAAGCCCCGCATGGAGCCCCGCATGGAGCCCTACATGGAACCCCCTATAGAGCCCAGCATCAAGCCCCACATTGGGCTCCCTGCTGGGCAGGAAGCCTGCTTCTCCAGCTACCATTCCCTCTGCTTGTGTTTCCTCTCTCACTGTGTTTCTCTCTGTCAAATAAATAAAATCTTTAAATAAATAAATAAATAAATAAATAAATAAATAAATAAATAAATAATAAAATCCAGACAAATGGGGCGCCTGGGTGACTCAGTGGGTTAAAGCCTCTGCCTTCAGCTCAGGTCACGTTCTCTGGGTCCTGGGATCAAGCACCCCCCGTTGGGATCTCTGCTCAGCATGGATCCTGCTTCTCCCTCTCTCTCTGCCTGCTTCTATGCCTACTTGTGATCTCTCTCTCTCTGTGTCAAATAAATAAATAAAATCTTTAAAAAAAATAAAAATAAAAATAAATAAAATCCAGACAAGTAAATATTTTTGTTTCCACTTCTAACATTTCTCAGCAAAGTGGTTTGAATGATAGTAAGGGAGTAGAAGACAATTAATATTATAGATGCATTAAGATTTGCTATTCTGGAAATATGTTGTAGACTACTTTACTGCTCATATAACTTTCATTATTTTTAAAGATTTTTTTTTAATTTGACAGAGAGAGACACAGCAAGAGAGGGAACACAAGCAGGGGGAGTGGCAGAGGAAGTGAGAGAAGCAGGCTTCCCCCTGAACAGGGAGCAGGATACAAGGCTCCATCTCAGTACCCTGGGATCGTGACCTGAGCCCAAGGCAGATGCTTAATGATTGAGCCACCTAGGCATTCTACTTTTACTATTTTTAAAATTTATTTTCTTTCTGTCCTTTTTCCTTTTTCTTCCACTTTTTTTTTCCTTTTCCTTTTCTCCTCTTTTCCTTGTTTCTGTTTTTCAAATATGGCAAAGCAGCTGCTTTTGTTCTCAGTGCTAGAATTCTTGCTGACTCCTTAATAAGAACATTAAGTTATTCCAACAAATTTTGACTTGTGTAATTTTACTATCTTTATTATATTTTGTACTTGTTTTACAACCATGTAATGTAGTCAAAAGAAAACTAAATCTTGACTTTTGGAAACATTTTTTCTCAAGTGTCTAAACAGATGAATAATTGTCACAGGACCCAATTAAGTATAGCAATTAGTTATTGCAATAAAAGACCTCCACTATTGCAATAAGAACTTTAACAAAGTTGTAATTTAATAAATATTTTCATACATAAAGTCTTGGAAAAGTTTTTTTGGGTAGAATAACCCAAAATAACTAATAAAATCATCATCAAATATGGGGGAGAAACAGTAGAAAATGAATAAATTTACCATTTTATGAAAGATAAATGTTGATTTATTTTTGGTTTGTTAGAGAATAAATTATACAAATCTAGAATATAGTTTATTATCTACCAGGTAACAGTGAATGTTTTAAATAATAAATCAGTCTATATTGATTTATCCATACCAAAAAATAATTTAATGTAAGAAAAATTTTCTGTAAAAAAAAGAAAAAAACATTTATTCTATATACTGACATTTTTCATATTCTTTATAATTCCAAGCATGAGTTTGATCTGATAGTAGGATTACATTTAAAGAAAAAATTGTGTCAGATAAGACTTAGAGATTTTTCTGTACTATTCCTTCAGATTACTGTGATGAAAAATTAGGACAACAGAACACAAAAATATTATCCATGACTTTTATTAGAGGCAAAACAAGAATGAAAACATAATACTATTGACCTATTTTTTGAATTGTTTTAGTTTTATGCCTATTTTGTACATACATTATTAATACTGAATATATTATATGCAATATATAAATATTACCATATAAGAGTGAAAAATTTATGTTATACTAAATATGTTTCTTGAACATTCCAACTCCCTCTCAGAGCCATTGCTCTTGCTCCCATCATAGGACACTCATTTAATGCTTAGCTATTCATATGATCTGCTGTCACGCTGAGATTTTTTTTTTTAAAGATTTTATTTATTTATTTGACAGAGAGAGAGAGAGAGATATCACAAGTAGGCAGGGAGGCAGGCAGAGAGAGAGTGGGAAGCAGGCTCCCTGCTGAGCAGAGAGCCAGATGCGGGGCCCTGAGAGGGGAAGCAGGACCCTGAGATGATGACACGGGCCAAAGGCAGAGGCTTTAACCCACTGAGCCACTCAGGCGCCCCCGCTGAGATTTTTTTGTTGTTCTTTTTTCCATTCAATTTTGTAAATATTTGTTACCTTTAAAATACATATATAATATTTATAGAGATTGTTGTGCATACATCTTTTTAAAAAACCTCCATTAATCAACCATTTTACTTGTGCATTTTTCCTTTTGTTGCTATGGTTTTGGTGTCATATCCAAAAAACCATAACCAAGACCAATGTCAAGGACATTTTTCCCATATTTTCTTCTAAGAGTTTTATGAATTCAGGTCTTACATTTAAGTATTTAATCAATTTCGATTAACTTTTGTGAGTGTATAATACATGGGTTTAATTCATTGGCAAGTGAATATTCAGTTTTCCAAATCCCATTTATTGAAGAGAATATCTTTCCCCTATTGAGTAGTCTTAGCTCATTTGTCAAATATTAGTTCACTGTAAATGTGTGGGTTTGCTTCTGGGTTTTCAATCTTTATTAATTGGTATGTGAGTCTGTTTTCATGTCTATGACATACTGTTCTGGTTGCCATTGCTTTGCATTATAGTTGGAAATCAGGAATTATGATCCTAAAGCTTTGTTCTTTCTCATTATTGCTTTGGTTATTCAAATGCTTTAAAATTCCATACAAATTTTAAGATTTTTTTTTTATTTCTGTAGAAAAATGTCATTAGAATTTTGATATTTTGCATTGAATCTATAGATGACTTTGGGTACTATGGATATTTCAGCAGTATTAATTCTTCCAATCCACAAATACAGGATAGCTTTCCATTCATTTGTCTCTTCCTCAATTTCTTTTATCAACGTCTTATAGTTTTCGGTGTATGGGTCTTTTACCTCCTTTGTTAAATTTATACCTAAATATTTTATTGTTTTTCATGCTATTGTGAATAAGATTGTTTTCTTTAATTCTTTTTCAGATATTTTCATTGTTAATGTATGAAAATACAACAGATTTTTGTATATTCATTTTGTATCTTGCAACTACAGTTTTAGATGGAGCCATTAGGGTTTGCTATATATAAAATGCTAACATCAGCAAACAGATAATTTTACTTCTTCCTTTACAATTTGTATGCTCTTCCTTTCTTCCTTCATTCCCTCCTTCCTTCATTCTCTCCTTCCCTCCTTCCTTCCTTCCTTTCTCTTCTCCTTCTCCTCCTCCCCCTTTTTCTTCTTCTTTCACTTTAGTGAATACACATACATTTTTTATTAAAAGTGTGTGCCAAGACATTATCTAGCAATTTTTTTAAAGTCATTTCTCTGACCAAATGGTGTTTGAATTCATAACCCCAAGATCAAGAATCACGAGCTCTACTGACTGAGCCAGTCAGATGACCCTATTCATTCTTATGATTAGAAATTATAAATTTATCACCAATATTAATAATTCCTTTAAAATAAATATGGAATTTTAAAAATGAACATGTTTCAATTTTGTCCCATGCCTTTAAACTTAATTTTCCTGAGACTGGTGTGCAAACAAGTAAACAGTTATAAAAGTTTTATTTCAGAAATGACTACTTCTAAGGAATGTATATTCTTTCTTTCTTAGCTTTTGTTTAGAGACTGGCAATGTCTCTGCTGTTAACAGAGAATTTCAAAATTATATTTGTTGTGTGAAAAAATTGTAGATACAGAAAAAATATTATTTTTATTTTGCTAAGTCTCATTTAGGTTTTCCAGAAACACCATATGTTCAAAATAATAAAGGCATACTTTCTTTTTTTTTTCTTTTTAAGATTTTATTTATTTGAGAGAGACAGAGATAGCAAGAGAGAACATGGGGGTGGGGGCAGGAGAAGCCAGCTCCCTGCTGAGCAAGGAACCCAATGCAAGGGCTTGATTTCAGGACTCTGGGACCATGACCGGAGCCAAAGGCAGATGCTAGACCGAGCCCTCCAGGCGCCCTGTATATACTACTTTCAATAAATTTTACAATTCCTCAGTAACCCAAATTGCCATTTATCATATTCAATATACTCAGTTTCTTGCAATGCAAATATCCTTATAACATTCACGGAAACAAAGATTAAGTCCTCATTGACAAAGTACAGTAGTAAACCTCATTTTATTTTTATAACACTTTAGAGTTTGCAATTTGATTTTATAAGTCTTACATCATTTGATAAGAAATTTCCTTTTTAAAGGAAACTGATTCTCTCTCTCCCTCCCCCACCTTTTATCTGTCTTTTTCTCTCTTTCCTTCATTTTCACCATTCTCTTCTTTCTCCCTGCATCACATTCATATATGTTAAGATTATGCCTATGAATTTCAGATGAAAATTCCCAGAACTATTCTTTAATACCGTGCAGTTGAATAAATACATTTTCATGGTATTGGAATATAAATGACTGACATTTCTGATACTTTGCCAATGTGATAGAATGTAATACTGAAAACTTCCTTCTTCTGACCTTATAAGCACAATAACTAAAATAGAAATGGGAGCAGAATGATTAAGTCAATTCTAATTCTGGTTCTTTTTTTTTTTTTTAAAGATTTTATTTATTTGACAGCGAGAAACACAGCGAGAGAGGGAACATAAGCAGAGGGAATGGTAGCGGGAGAAGCAGGCTTCTTGCCGAGCAAGGAGCCCGATACGGGGCTCCATCCCAGGACTCCGGGATCATGACCGGGCCGAAGGCAGACGCTTAACGACTAAGCCACTCAGGCGCCCCTCAATTCTGGTTCTTAAGGCAATTTAGGCAACTCCTATTTCCTATGTGTTGATGTAAATGTAGCTTACTTTGTCTTGTGGACCTTATCATAGAAACAACTTTTGACAGTATGCAATGACATTTTTGACTTGTTTAAAAGTAATCAAAATTGCTATATTAATATTTTCTTTAAATAATAGTTTGTCTCTTTTTAGTAAAAATATATAAACTACTAAAAAAAACCCCTACTACCCAAGTTCCTGTCTTAATTACCTCTTTAAATTACTCAGTCTTCTAGAACTTGAGAAAGAAAGAATGAGGAAATAGTTCTGTTTGGTAGAAATATTTTTTTTCCTTTTCATTGAAGTCCATTCGTCTCATAGAGTTAATTCTTCCTTAATGTGTTTTATGTTATGATAAAACTGATGACTCCATTTATAAACAGACACACATTATGAATGCATATTTAAGTCTAAATTGACAACTAATACTCTGTGGTATTTTAATGAACTTTTCCAGAGACCTTGCTATATTTGGGATTTTTTTCTCTACTGAACTCACATTTTAACTAATTTAACTAGATTATATATACCTATGACTTTATATATGACTTGATACATCCTAAGTTACCAAGACTAAGTCAATCTTGTCAGCAAATTCCTCTAAAAAACAAAGAAAAAAAACTTTATTTATATTAATCCATTGGTCAAGAAAATTTGATGGTTTCATTTTAGAGAAACCTTCCTTATAAGTCAAACTAAAGTCTTGGCGTCCAAGACCCCTTGCAATCAGGCTCCAACTAATCTTCCAAAATTTATTCCATCACACTCCATTAGACAAAACCTCAGGTCACTCTATTTTCTCAAAAACAGACATTCCCAGATAAAATTTTTGTGACTCTTTTATATTTCTAACCATACCAAATTTTTACAAAATCTATCAGGTCATTTTGCATGAATACCCACTGGAAATATAAAATAATTGTGCAGAAAAATTGACGATTTTTTGTCTTTATGGGTCATTTCTCTTATGGATATGAGCTACTTACTCAATTATGCTTGCCTACTACCAATGATATTAGCATATTTACTAGACAGATTACATATGAGTGAAAGTTTTTGATATCCTTATTATCTGCCCCAGATATTGGGATCAAATCTACACTCAACAACACATGGTCTGAGTTCAGAGTCTTTACTGTAATTGGAAAATACATGGTGTGCTTGCCAAAAACTAAAGGAGCCTCTGACTATGCAATGTGATTTAATGAGTATTTAATTCCACATCTTATCACTGAAGAGCTTCAAATTCCCTTCATTAGTATAAATTTATTGTGAGCTAGAATTTCAGTTTCCCTATTTATGTGTTCCCATATTTTGCCTAGTATTTGTCATAGAGCACTTAGCCAACACATATTTGTTAATAAAGTTCTCCTAAGGTGTTCACATCTGTATATGCATTTCAGTTAGATTTAGTTGTTATTGCTTAGACTGGTTACACTTGAAACTAATATATCCTCCTTGGCCAAGGTACTGGGAAAGAGGATAACTAAGTGTTCATGGAACTTAGAAAAGGGACAGCTCTGGGATGCCTGGGTGGTTTGGTCAGTTAAGAGTCTGCCTTTGGCTCAGGCTGTGGGGCTTCCTACACAGTGGGAAGTCTGCTTGTCCCTCTCTCTCTGCCTTTTGCCCCTGCTTGTGCTCTGTCTTGTTCTCTCTCTAAAATAAATAAATAAAATCTTAAAAAAAAAAAAAACAGGAAGAAAGATAGATCTGTGTTACAGAAATTTCTTGGAGGTCATATGTTGGGGTGGGGGTATTTTAAAGCAAAGCAAGGGGGCTGAAAACAAAATGAGTAGCCTTGCTACAATGGGAAGATGCTGGTCTCCTATATTGAAGATGGAGAGTGAAAGGGGATAACTAAAATTGTAATTGTGCTATGGACTGAATTGTGTCCACCCAAAATTCATATGTTTAAGCCCTAAACCCTAATGGGACTGCTGGAGATAGGACCTTTATGGAAGCAGTTAACGTTTAATGAGGTCCTAAGAGTAGGCCTCTGATCCGATAGCATTAGTGTCCTTATAAGGAGACATCAGAGACTCTTTATCACTCTGCCATCTGAGGACACCATGAGAGGGCAGCTGCCTGTAGGCCTGGAAGAGGGCTTGCACTGAAACCCAAACCTACTGGCATCCAAATCCTGGATTCTGGTCTCCAGAATTGTGTGAAAATAAATTTCTATGTCAAAGCCACTTTGTCTATGATATTTTGTTATGTCAGGCAGAGTTGTCTAAGACATAGCGTAACCAAAGCCAAAGAGATTTGCAATTAAACATATCAGTGTAAATACATTTATTTACTTCAAATGCATTCCAAAATGGAAACATTCACAAAGGAAAAATAAAAAAAACAAAAAGCAAGAAATATGGTAACCGGTTGCAGGAAAGCTCCAGTGCTGGCTACGTTTCAAAAGCTCTGCCCTGAAGACAAGAGAAGACACCCTGACATGAGAAAACCAAGAGAGACCTCAAGGAAGCTGCTTGAAGCAGGTGTGTGCACAGGGGAGGAGGTATTTGAACAAAAGGCAGCTCTGCCCCATTGTGAGAAAATAAAAATAAGGAAGGGGTTGTTGGAAGTTTGCTTCTGCTTCCTCCCACTCTGCGTGGGACCAGCAGTGCCAGAATCCACACTCACAGTGACTCAGATCTCTGATGCAGGTTTTCTTTGGAGTAAAATCACAGCAACACAAAACCACAGGTGGATCGGGAGGTGGGAAAAGCAGGTGTTGGGGGTCTAACATGCCTTGGACATGGCCTGCACCACCTCTCTCTTATACACACCTCCAAAGCTGATAAACAAGAGGACGGAATGCTTCCTTTTCATCCTGTATCTCTTTCCTTGGCTAAGGATAACCTCTTGATCTGAGGAATTGCTAAGAAATGATTAACTGTGCACCTGTTGGTGCTTCAGCTTTTTCAGACCAAACTTGAATCAGTCAGGGTTCAAGTAGGAAAGACCCAGCACTTATTATGACACAAAAGAACGGAATTATTTTAGGAAAGCTACTTAGAACTGTTTTTGGAGGAGCTGAGAAGTGAAGATCTGAAAGAAAGAACTGCAGACTCAAAGTCACTGACTCTGCACACTGAAGCGGGGCTACAAGGGCGGAACCAGTTCAGAAATAGATCAGGAGCTGCTGTCACTGAGGGTCTCCCTCCGAGTGTCCAGCAACAGACCTGGAGCTATTGTTACTCAGCAAATCCAACATGTTGAAAGAAGATCTGAGAGTAGAGCTGTGGAGAGTGAGGGCAAGCTCTCCTCGCATCCATCCACGAGGATGTCCAGAGAGTGACCATTGCTGCTTCACTCCTACCTTCCAAATCTTCCATAAATTCCCCTTTTGGCCAACTCTAATCTAGAACCAGCTCTAATCTAGAACCAACTCTAATCTAGAACCGGCTCTAAGTTAGAAAGCAGAAGGTGCGAGGAAATGTAAGTTCAACCTAAGCAAATGGACAGAAATGCTAAAAGCCATGATACACTTCGAGGTCATTGGACTTGGCACAGCTTAGGCCATTATCTAACTGAATAATAGATAAGCATCTAACACATTGGTCAAATCTCACAAGTCAAAATAACCAGGCATTTGTAGAGCACAACTAATTAAAATGAGAGACAACAAGCTCTCTTTTTGTTGTTGTTGTTTGTTTGTTTGTCTTTAAGATTTTATTTATTTATTTATTTGAAAGAGGGAGTGAGAGAGAGTGAGCACCCATGAGCTGGGAGAGAGGGAGAAGGAGAGGCAGACTCCCCACTAAGCAGGAGCCTGATGTGGGGCTCAATCCCAGGACTCTTGGATCATAACCTAAGCCTAAGGAAGACACTTAACCAGCAACAGAGCCATCCAGGGGCCTCAAAAACTGTTTGATTGCATCAAAAGTATATGTATTTGATTAGAAGGACTGAGAATTCAAAAATAAGCTAAATAAACATGAAAAGAAGTAAGGAAGATATCAGCAATATGAAACCAGAAAAAGAAAATAGAAAAAAAAGAACAAGTCCAGTACTAAGCTGAAAAAAATAATGGTTGAATTGAACATACATTTGTTAGAATAAATAGAGGAGGAGAAGAAAAAGAAAAAAATAAATAGTGGAAAGATATACCTGAAGAATAAATTTGGGTATTAAAAGAATGACTGAAGTGATTCATTACTGAAATATTTGTTAAATCAGGGCTAGAGTGCATTTTAATACAATGAGAGAGAATCTGAAGAAATGTGTTGGCCATCTCAGGCTTCATAATTTATCTGTATCTCACCATTACCTGTGCCCTTATAAATTTTTAGTATAATTTGATTTCCAACTTGTGGGTCTCATTTAGCAATCCTGTACTTTATGGTGTTTTGTAATAAGCTTTTTTTTTATTATTCTTTAACTTATACATATATTTACCAAATATGTATGTATTATAAGTTAACATAGGAGGATGTATGTGTATATACATGTACAATTGACCCTTGAATAACGTGGAGGCTGGGAGCACCAACTTGTTCTCTGCACAGTTGAAAATTCAAGGATAACATTTGACTCCCCAAAAACTTAATTACTGATAGCCTACTGTTGACTGTATGATACTGATAATGCAAAATGGTTGGTTAACACATATTTTTATGTTATTACATGGTATATTATATACTGTATTATAATAAACTAGAGAAGAAAAAATGTTATTAAGAAAAAACATAAGGGAGAAAAACACTGCACTGTACCATATATTTTTTTCATTTATTTGACAGAGAGAGAGATCACAAGTAAGCAGAGAGGCAGGCAGAGAGAGGAAGAAGCAGGATCCCTGCTGAGCAGAGAGCCCAATGCGGGTCTTGATCCCAGACCCTGAGATCATGACCTGAGCTGATGGCAGAGGCTTTAACGCACTGAGCCACCCAGGTGCCCCACTGCACTGTATTTAAAAACTCAGCCAAAAAATTAACCCTGTGCAGCTCAAACATGTTTTTCCCGGGTCAACTGTACTACTTTAATAAAAACCAGGTAACTATCAAAAAGAGTCAGCATCATATCTACAACTTGAAAGTCTTGAGATATTAAGTGAGAAAACCAAATTACAAACCAATATATTTAGTACATACCAAATTTTGAAAAAAAAAAAAAACCTATATGTGAGTATTCTTATGCATGTGAGTATTCTTATGCACTTTATAAATTCATTAAAAATTTCTGAAAGTATAAACATCTTACTGTTATGAGTCATGGGTTTAGGAGGAAGAAAATAGCTTTTCATTTTTACTTTAAATACTTTAATATTATTTGAATTATATATTTATAACTTATTTATATTTGAGAATATTTCTATATACAAACCAAAAAAAAATAGAACAAACAAAACCTTCTAAATTTAGAGTCAGAATGTCCAAGTTTCAGCTGTGTCTTATACAGAGACACCTGCTGTGTGATTTTGGGCGAGGTGATGCTCTTACCTGAGTATTTATTGTAATTCTTGCCTTAAAACTTTTTTGAGGGTTAAAATACATGTGCTTTGCAAATAACAAGGCAATACACAAAAAATGCTCATTTCTTTACAAAGTAAAAAGAGAAGGAGGAGGAGGAATAATTCCTTTCTCTTAGATATTTTTGCTTACAGCCCTTGAGGGAGTTAGAATCGTTCCAAAACCAGATTTTAAATAAAAGCAAATTAGTACAGTGCTAAAGCTATAGCTTTACTTGCCACCCACTATCAAGTGTTATTTGTGGAATTCCATTGTATAAAGGTTAGCAAGAGAGAATACAGATGGGCAGAGCATGCAATTTTACATAGATCCAAAAAAATGAAAAATACCTGTGAATCTCAAGCCGACATAACTTCATTCAAGATTATTTTACTTGGGCAGATCTGAGTTGATCAGGGATACAGCCAGAATGTATGGACACTCTTCCCTATTGTCCCCTCTCCATTAGAAGCCTATTTGCTGGCATTTCTATCATCACTTGTACCCTTAGAAATAGTCCCCACCAGTGGAAATTAGGAAAGTAATTTTAGCAGTGGAAATCAGCAAGTAAAACTCATCAATCAGTAGCTCTTAAAGAGAGAAATATCATAATCACGGCAGGAGAAAATGGGAGTCAGACCCCTGAGGGCAATAGGAATTTTGTATAGAGACACGTACAATGACTTTGCACTAAGGACATCCTCATGCACAACAATTCTAGATTGGCTGTCATCGTCAACTCAGAGAAATGTCCTTACTCTGCGGTCTTATAATAAGATCTCATTTACAACAGAAAAATACTCAAATCATGATGACTGGTGAGCAAGAAGTCCACTTTATTGCTAGATGTCTGCCCTCACACATTCTGAAGTACTCCTGAGGATATTTACATTGGCCCATTAAACAGTTTGCCTTGCTGCACCAGGAAAGGAGAAATTCTCATGTGTTCGCCTGCGCCAAATTTCATAAATGCCAGCCTCTGGAAAGTCCACTGTTTAAGCTGCATCCACAGCAGCCATGGTGCCATCTGTCACAGGCAAGTCAGCATATGCTGTTGGACCTGAATAAAAAAACCACTGCTGGCCACAACCCCGGCTGTCCCTCGGTAGATTACTTTCTCGAACAGTTTTCTGCTGATTGACTCGGGCCTGGGTGGCTTCTATCCCACCAAAGAGTTGGATAAATCTTCAGCGCTGAACCCTGTCCATGAAAAACCAGACCAAAAGGCTCAGGACCATAAAAAAAATAAGTCAAAGGGAATAACTCTTAGGATTTACACATAGTCATTTTCCCAAAGGCAGTGCAACTATGAGCAGCTGCAGAGAGAACTGGGAATGAGGAGAAAACATGAACAGCATGTCCGTTTTCCTGGATCTCTTGTGATTTCCTTACACCTAAAATGTCAGGAAGACCTTACCTGACTTCATGCCAATTGGTCTAGAATTCGGATGCATTTTAAAGTGGAGCCAGATGTTACCTCACCAAGAATCACTGTTTTTCCTGACAACTGAATAAAAGCACTGCCATTATGCAACTTCAAACACCGTTGCCGAAAGGACAAAAAGTATTCTAAAGGATGCTCTAGAACTTCACATCTTTCAGAATAAGAAGAGAGGAAAGAAATAGCCTCTCTCTTCCAGTCTCAAGTTACTTTTTTGCCCTTAGGAAAAACCATCTCCAAAACTGATTCACAGTAGGAATCCACGTGCACTTGCAAGAAAACCTACACCCAACACATTAGAAGGGATTTTTCACACAGGGACTCAATAGATCACAGCAAAAATGGCAGGAAATTCACTATGAGGCTTAAGAGCCAGAATCCCTGGTCTATATCTTAGCTCATCATTCATTTACTAGCTGTGTAAACTTGGTTAAGATCTTCCTTCTTGTGCCTTGGATCTTAGTCTAAGAGCAAAAGGGATGTTAGCAGTGTAGCACAGGGCTGTTGTGAAGATGAAATTCATTAATCAATTAAAGATGTAAAAGCAACCCCTACATACAGTAAATGCTCTATGCAGAGTTTTTTTACTCTGACATATGTTTGTTTCACAAGTCTGTCATGTTCAGTTTTATCTATGGACACCATGTAATAGTAGCCACCATAAGTATATCATATCACAAGAGGTGACAAAGAGGAAGAAGAGAGTAGACAGGTTTTGCAGAAGGGAGAACGTTAGACAAAGACCTGATATGATTCTCTGGACAATACTGCCCAAATTCAGCACCTCTGGGTCACAGGGAGAAGCATTTTCCCTTCAAAATTCTGGTTACAATTTTCCATCCCTTCAAGGACAGAGCTAAACTGTGGCACTTTAAAATGAAGATTGTTGCACAGCAAAAGAATAAAACTTTATAATCTTATGTGTGTTTTGGTTCAGTGGCTGGGTGGGTGGTGATTATTGTAGCCTTTCTGAGAAAACTGATAAAGCCACCACTGCATTTGGTAGCTCTAGTCTTGCTGAAGGGCCATTCTGCCCACTAAAGATCTCCAAAAATAACTCTCTGGCAGAAGACTTCCAGAGACTTTTTTCTTTTTCTTTGTATCAGGCAACTCTTCCCAATTATTCTTTTGTGCTGTCATTTATAAACAGTGAGCAGCTATGAAAGAAGAGCTTTCCAGCAAAGGAAAGCTGTGACATCCAACCCTTAGCTTCCACATTCTATTTTTTGACTTCCTTCTTTGAGAAAGAGTGAAACTGCCATGATTGAAACTATGAAGAGTTTGGTGATCATATTTTAGTAGGTCTCAGGAAAAGTTTATAATCATAAAGTATAAACTTTATGATTATAAATCATAAAATGTTTTATCTTCATTGTACAAAATGGAAAATGCAGAAGAGTAGATAGAAGAATTAAAAGTCACCTGCAATTTTATAACCAGATATAATCACTTTTAAAAAATAATGCGTGCACA
>CM053605.1:132645100-132687808 GCA_028646535.1 Procyon lotor
TATGGTGTAAGAGAATGGTCAAGTTTCATTCTTCTACACATAGCTGTCCAATTTTCCCAGCACTATTTATTAAAGAGACTGCCTTTTTTCCATTGGATATTTTTTCCTGCTTTGTCAAAGATTATTTAACCATACAGTTGCAGGTCCATATCTGGGCTCTCTGTTCTGTTCCACTGGTCTATGTGTCTGTTTTTCTGCCAGTACCATGCTGTCTTGGTGATCACAGCATGAACAATGAATCTTGGAACACTGAAAAAATAAAATAAAATAATAAAATAAAATAAAGTATTCTTACATTTTTATATTCAAATTTAATTTATTTTTTCAGATTTATTGAGGTATAATTGATATAAGATTATAAGATATTTAAAGTGTGCATCATGATTTGAGACACACACACACACATATATATATACACACACACATTATGATAAGATATAGTTAATTAACATGTCCATCACTCCACATTTATTTATTTATTTTTGGTGAGAATATATAAGTTCTACTTTCTTAGCAAATTTCAATTATACAATACAGCATTACCAACTCTAGCCACCATGATATACAGATTAGATCCTTAAACCTTATTCATCTGATAGTTGAAAGTTCGTAACTGGGAAAGTGACATACAAGCTCTAAAGTCTACTCTGCAGGTGGAGACCATGTTATGCAAGGTCTTACAAGACCTAAAGATCAGATCTTCTGAGAATAGTGAAACTGAGCTCTTAGATTTCATAGGTGAATTGCTGGATCGACAGATGAAGAAAAGGGACTATCTGGAATACTATCTTGGCCATCAGAAGGAATCAGCAGAAGGAATAGCAGGAAGACCTGTTTGAAAGGCCTGTTGAAGTGTCAGGTGGAGAGAGCTAACTTCTGAAGACAACACAGTAAGGCTTCCCATTGTAGTTGGCCCTCATTTAAGTTAAAGAGCTTCGATCTCCATTTGCCTGGAGACTGCTTTCCTTTTTATCTAGTATCTTAATTGTCATTGTTGCATGCAAATAAATCAGCTTTACATTATAAAATATATATTTATATAAATATATAGAATTATATTGTACATGGAAATATATATGTTTGTAGAAATACCCTTGAGGGCATTATGCTAAATGCAAGAAACCAGACAGAGAAAAATACTGCATGGTATTACTTACATGAGAGTCTTAAAAAAAAAAGTCAAATTCAGAGAACCAAGTAGAAAATTACCAGAGGCTTAGGGGTAGAAGAAATAGGGAGAAAGTGCTAAAAAGCTATAAATACAATAAATATAATTTTAACATTATAATGTATTTTATTTCTGAATTATGCAATATTTCAATAATTATATTGAGTTTGTTTTATAATAAAACTTACCATTTTATTTATTTATTTATGTGATTTACAACAGCTTATTAGTATCAGTATTCCATACTTATCCCTTGTAAAGCAGTTTCCCAAATTCTGAGTTCTTAATGTTAATTTGCCCTGTACAGAACACAAATATGGATTCAAGTCTTTTTTTCAAGATGGTAATCACATGATATGGTTCTGACACCGTGTATTTCTGAGAAAATCAATATGTTGTCATTATATATAAAACAAAATTTGCATGAATATAAAATTCTCAAGTAACACGTATCTATGTGTGTGTATATAGTGTTATATGTTATATACATATATGTGTATATATATATATATATATATATACACATATACATTATATATATAACCATGAAGTGTTTCAGAGAAGACTTTAAGCCAATATGAAATTTAATCCTTTCACAAATATATTATTTTGTTTTATTTTTAGTTGAATGAAGGACTTTTTGCTTATAGTTAAAAATTTGTACATGGTTGGACTAGGGTGAGAATCTATTGATTGATTATACCTGTTTCACAATAAAATCATTCAGATAGTAAATCAATGTTATTGTTTCTTTTCCAGAAAATTTTCTTACTTCTAATGTATATTGATTCTTTTTTCTTTCTTTCTTTCTTTTTTTTTTTTTTTTTTTTTTTAGCTCCTGGAACTCTTACACTGGATTGCTAGGCTTTGTCTCCCATACTTATAAATTTATCTCTCATATTATTATTCTTGTTTGTTTTCCTCTTCTACATTATATAGTTCTTTCTCAAATTTGTCTTTTAAAATGATATGATGATCCAACAGATTAATTTTTCACTGCCTCCATTGGAAATTTTTATTATTAACTTATGTTTTTAAATCACTTGCAATATAACTCCCAGTAAACTCACATTCATCATCAATCCTTTATTTTCTGGTACCAGTCTATTTCTGTTTATAGGAAAGAGCTCTTTTAAGGACTCTAAATAACTGTTCTATGATTCACATCTATTTATCATACCACCTTAAAGATATATTTTTCCTTAGAGTTCTTATTATGAAATTGTCTTTTCTTTACTCTGAAGAACTTTTTACGTATGCTCCATGTTGATTTTTATTGCTAATCTTTCTTGTATTATATATATACATATACATATATATGTATATATATATGATCTTTGCCAACCAAAAGGAGATGGAGACTGCCCATATGGTATTTATTGTCATAAGGTTGCTGGTTGAATCCTCTTCCTTACCCATATCTAGAAAGCTGACTGGTACAAATACTTCTTGACATAACTCCCAGCATGAACAAAATTAAACAGTGTGAGTTTTCTCTGCTCTCATACTAGCATGTTTCTGTGATAATTTGAAAAATGATTAAGAAAAAACCCTGCATTTCCTAGAAAATAAGTTTCTCTTATAAAAGATTCCACTTGCATCAAAGCATCCTTTCCTGTGAAATCTATACATCCTAGGATTCACTGCATCATGCCCACTCATCCTAGAAGAGCCACTCTTTTGTAATGTCTCAATGCCTGAGACATTGATCATATTGTGTGTATCCTATGATTCCTGGGAAGTGGAATGGTATATGTTTAATTTCTCTCTTTGTCTATGTCTCAGAACTGCTTTCAAACATGTGCAGTGTTATTAGCCAAAATATTTTTCACATTCTGGCAATGAGCTGTCAGCCAGCCTTAGTTTCCAATGTTTTAAGTTTTATACTTTCTATGTCTTCATAACTATTTAGCATGAAGAGGCTAAGTCTGAGAGCTAAACGACAGTATCTAAAACTGAAAATTTAGATTTAAATCTAATATCTACATATCTCTACCACTCTTGATGAAATACACACACACATACACACACACGTATACACACACACACACACACACACACACTCATTTGGAACCAATATTGATTTTTCTCAAGAATAAAAAAGTCTATTTTTCGTGTGACTGACTGTGTTTCATAGATGCTCATCAGATTGCAATTTAAAAGGTGACATTGTTTCTTCTTAGCATAACAATTTCACCAATTTCTGTCCCACTGGGAATAGTAAAATAGAAGCATGTAAATAGAAAAGTGTTTGACTTTTTTCACTATAACACATTATCATTTTTATTTCTCAACCCCCTACCCCAAATTTTAACAGTTAATTAGCACATCATGTTACTTGTGAAGAGGAAAACATTCTTTCAAATGACAGGTGGCTGGGTCCCAAGTCATTAGAAACTTATATTATTTCTTTTGAAGAACAAAAAGTAATGGATAAAATATACAAATGATAATGTCAGTTTAGGATTCCATTTCTGGGATTTTTTAAAAATTAAAATGCACTTATAAAATGTAATCTTACAAAAAGGTTGCTTAAATTTAGCATTCAAGCACTTAGCACAATGTTAAGCTATAATTATTATTATGAGTATTATTTCAACTTTTGTATATTCACATTGGTCAAAAAAATATAATACAAGCAACTTGAAAGTTGTATTCTTAGGGGTGCCTGGGTGGCTCAGTGGGTTAAAACCTCTATCTTCGGCTCAGGTCATGATCTCAAGGTCCTGGGATGGAGCCCCACATCAGGCTCTCTGCTCAGCAGGGAGCTTACTTCCCCCTCTCTTTCCCTCTGCCTGCCTCTCTGCCTACTTGTGATCTCTCTCTCTCTCTGTCAAATAAATAAAAAAATAAATCTTAAAAAAAAGAAAGTTATGTTCTTAAAAATCATGGAAATATGTTTTAAACCTTATCCACAATCATCAAGATTTCAGTTCCCTAGTAATATGCTTTAAAATAAAGTGTACCATAGAGAAATTAGAAAACAACTGATATCAAGGTCAAAAATTAGTTATTTGGTAATATCAAATTATTGACACAATGTGCAGTTCTACTGTCTTAAAATATACCTACGCCTGAAAGGTTCTTACCAGTAACTTTCTACTGTTGAGGACTGCCCTGATTTGCATTGACATTCAATAGCTTCCCCCAGGCAAATACCTGCAGACAATCATCTGTTGATGCCTGTCTATAGGCAGGGGAAAGTTTTAGGGCAGTAACACTGTAAAATCAATTATTCCCTTGACTCTTACAGGATGGGCATTAGAGAACACAGATGAATAATAGTTCCCATTTACATGGTTCTTATCATTCCAAAGAGTTTTGCAAATATATCATTGATTTTTAATATAATTTAGAAGACAAATTAGTCAATATATTGGTAAACCCTAAGTTGAATAGCACATTTCCTGGTATATTAGAGTTGTTCTGTTCTAGTAAGCCAAACTCCATTTACTAGGCACTCAGCATGTGCTGAGCACTGTTATTGGTCCAATGGATCTACACAACATAAATTTTTATGAGTAGTTTTGAAGTTAGAATTGCAATAGATTCCTGCCTTTGCCCTCATGCTGTATTCCTTTTGCCAAATTACACAATCTTAAGAGTTAGATTCTTTAGCCTAAAGTGGAAGTATATTGTCTAATTTCTTGAGTGGTTATGATGAAACTTTATAATCTATTTTAAAGTCTCAGCCCAGTAGCCCAGTAATCACTCTTAGAAAAAGCACTGAATGAATGCAAGTCATCACTATTACTGAACTATCAAAAATCTCTTAGTTTCAACTATGAAGACACTGTTAAAGAGCTTTAACTATTCTTCCTACCTTCCAGGTTCTTAAAATATTTCAAAGGAAAAACCCAGAAAATGTAACTCAAAGTTCCTTAGTAAACATGAAATTAGACTGCAAACTTGTACTGAGATTGAGAAAGAATTTGTAAGTATATTCTTGTATGATTCCTTTATTAGATGGTATTTTAAATACTATTGAAACATTTATGGAAAAATATGTTTAAAAGCAGAACTCAAGGGTGCCTGCGTGGCTCAGCCATTGAGAGGCTGCCTTTTGCTCAGGTCATGATCCCTGGGGTCATGGGGTCAGGGTCATGGGATAGAGCCCCACATCCTGCTCAGCAGGAAGCCTGCTTCTCCTCCCTCTCCCACTCTCCTTATTTATGTTCTCTCTCACTCTGTCTCTCTCTGTCATATAAATAAATAAAATCTTTTTAAAAAATAATAAATAAAAGCAGAATTCACTGAATGAGATAGGTAACTACTTAAATTTAAATCCCTGAGATTCAGTCTTTCCTTTAAGAGAAAAATACACATATTTTTATAAAGATATTTCTCATTCATGATATAACCAAGAAAAGGAGAATGATTATAATTATCATGAGTCATGAAATTAGCAGAATGGTGTCACCAAAACTGAGTTTGCATCAGAAATAAAGTCTTTAAAAGGTAAAAATGATAGCATTAGCTAAGCGAGATATTAATCCCATACGGTCTCTAGAAACAGTCTCAGAAAATGTTTATTAAAAGTTAACTGAAGTTCAAGATCAAGACCAATAAAACTCATAAAAAAGATACTGAGTAGTGCTTATATATTCCTTTATTTATAAAATTTTATTTAAATGTTATTTTCTCTGTATGTGTATACATTTTTCATCAAAATTATATTTAATAATAGTAATTGATCAGAAATGCACAAATAATTACTTTAACATGCATAAATTATTTTTACTTTTCTAATACTTTTTGTGAATAGTGAAAATAATGAGCCTAATATACCGTAATATTCAGAAATTCTTACCTGTCAAAAGATTTCCATTAAGATAGATATACCTCGGGGCGCCTGGGTGGCTCAGTCGTTAAGCATCTGCCTTTGGCTCAGGTCATGATCCCAGAGTCCTGGGATGGAGCCCCACATCGGGATCCCTGCTCGGCAGGAAGCCTGCTTCTCCCGCTTCCATTCCCTCTGATTGTGCTCCCTCTCTCGCTGTGTTTCTCTCTATCAAATAAATAAAATCTTTAAAAAAAAAAAAAGATAGACATACCTCAAAGTAGTTTACCAGCCTTTGAGGAGAAATGATTTACAAAACCATCTTTATTAGATGCATAAGTAAAATTTAATATCTTTAAAATACAACATAAGTAACTAATGTTGATGAGATTTTAGGAAATAAAAATTAATATTTTTCTCATTCTCAGTTTGGAACTAAGTGAAAAATAAAACATATAGGAGACCCACAAACAGGCATGGGGATGTCAACTTTCAACTGGTAAGTGACTTTGGAAGTATGGCTATAGATCTATATTGCTCAGATGGCCTGATAACGAAAACAATTCTACAGAAAACACTTTTACAATGGGTAAATAATTTTACCCATTATTCTACCCTATCTGTTATCTTGTAATAGGTTAACTCCACTAAATCAAGAAATCTAGACCAATATGAAACAAGCATGGAAAAGGTAGATAGCCCCAAGAAAGGTTTATTTCTGAAAACTCATCACAGGTGTTATGAAGAGAGATCACAGAAAAGAAAGAACCTGCCAGAGCCTGGGGCTAAGGGTCACAGAGAACAGTGGGCAAGGGGTTATCTCTTAGAGAGCAGAATCAGGGGTTAATCAAAGTACCTATCTCATCCCTAGACCAGAGATCTGTATAATGTTTTTCCAGTGGGATTTAAAAGTTACTGTATATTTATGACTGTGGGATGTTTTCTTTCCTTCTTTCTGATGAAAGTATTCATTGCAATTTTCCATCCTAATCTCATCACTTATTACTTGATATAAAGACCATTGTACATGACCAGATGTTCTAGAATTCTGAGCTGGTTGCAGTAATGGGATGGAACTTAGACTTGTCTCTCACGGAGAGAGAATGAGTGTGTTCTTTCATGGTGATCAGGTAGAAAAAGGATACTTGATGGTGAGAATTATTACTAGTTCTGACCAACGGATCATGAGTGGAAGTAAGTGACACTTCTAGGCTGAAGCAGTAAAAAGATTTCACCAGGTACCAGGCTCTGTGTTCCTTTCCCAAAGCAACTCTGGACCACTTGAGCTAAGATCATGGAGTCCCAAGATAGACAAATTCTTGAATAGTGACGTAGAAGGAGCTGTCCTGGAGAATCTTAAACTGTTTCAGAATTTCACTGATGAAGAACAAACCTCTATTAAGGTAAAACTCTGAAATTTGGTCATTTAATTTTTTTTTTGTAGCTATAAATTTTATCTTATCTGATATATCTCTATATCACATATATAATATATTAATATTAATAAAATTAAGCTTATATATATATATAAAAAGATGCATCATTGGAAAACACCTATGAATTGGGTAATTCACTGATTTCTTGCAAAGTTAGAAATCAAAGAACAATTCTTGTAGAAGCCTTGTTACCCGGGAACAAGATATTGGGGGAAGAAACTTCTACAAGCAAGCAAGATATCAGGAGTAATGAACATCTACAAATAAGTTTTCTATCTGGGAATAAGATGGTAGGAACTTCTGCAAATAAACTTGGGATAAGTATTGTATATTCATTGGGACATTAGTTTCACAAATATATCTATTATTTAATTATCTATTATTTACTTAGATAATGTTTTTAAGTATTTAAGTAAAGTATGTTTAAATTGTTGTGTGTGTGAATGATCCATTAATTTTAGACTAAAATAAATAGATATGTTTCTGTAATTAGTTGGCCATATAATTTATTTTCCAAGCCCTGACATTTTTTAACATTAAGTAGGACATAATTAATAACTATGCCAGAAAAATGGATGTAAACTGGGACTCTCTGGGAAACTAGGACATATGTTCACCCTGCCTAGACACTTAATTTCAAAGCCCTAGAAGTTCCTCCTACCTCCTTCTCCCTTCTTCCTCCTCTTAAGAAAACAAAACAACAAAATTTTTTTCTTCCTTCTCTTAAAATATACTTGATAAAACTAGACACTTTCATTCCACTGTTGGAGTTTAGACTTAAAATTCAAATAGTCTTGAATAACATATATGATTATATGTTATATGATTAGTACATACATTCTCAGAGCAGGTTACAATGGAAGGTTGTCACTGGTAAGATAAAATGGAGGTGTGTGAGAGAGGGTATGAGGGTTTCCACAGGGTAAAGCAAAAGGTAACGAGCAATGAATGGATGCACCAAAGACAAACTTCACTTACTTTAGTCTTGCAAAAAGCCAGCCATGTCTGAATATATAGTTCCTAAAACTGAATTATCATTAACCTTGAGAGGAATTTCATGGTGCATGTTTTATTGTTCTCATTTTATTCCTAATTTCAAACGGAGATCTACTGCCAAGCAACTTTCCTTTCTCCTTCAATGATTACCTGAAATCCAAACTTCTACATGAAGTTTTTCAGTGATTAAGTCATTTAAAGAAATTAAACAGTCTTGAGCAATAATCAGTCAGAGCAGTTATCCATTTTAGATGAGTCATCTGAATAATAAATGTTTAAAAAAATTCTCTTCAATGGCACTTTTAGCCTGAATTCTTTCTATAATTGCCTTAATCCCTCAGCACAATTACTAAATGTCCACACACTTCTTTTACAATTTTACTACCCGAATCACTTGCTCTTGCTCATCAGCTTTGCAAATTAATAGTATATTAAATGCACCAGGGTAGCTTACTTGAAAGGAATGCTAAAGTGAATTTTTCTAAGTGGCCAATAAATGTACCTTAAATGACATTTAGTAAGTTTTAAAATTTCTTATTCTACAGTAAACCTGTATTTCTTTCTAAATTGCATTATTCTTATGACATTGAAATTCATTAATGCCAACAATGGTATTAATAGTGATGATAATATCTACCCATTTATTTAGTCCCAAATATGAGATGAGTGCTGTGTTAGATATTTTATGTAAATTATCTCATATTCAGTTCTTAAAACAAGGCTGTTAGCTATTTTTATTTTTTTTTTAAACTTCAGACCTTATATACAAATCAGGCATCTCCTACACTGATACACTTTTATATATTTTCTCTCAAAACTCATAACTAACATAAACAATCAACTCTTTAGAGCATTGACCATGTCTTTGTCTATTGCTCTTTTTTTTCTTCTTTTTTATTTTGGTTTTATGAACCAGACTCCACGCCCAGTGCAGAGCCCAACATGGGGCTCCATCTCACAGCCCCAAGATCATGACCTGAGCTGAAGTCAATAGTCAGATGCATAAGTGACTGAGCCACCCAAGGAGCCCCTGTCTGTGTCTATTCTACTTGTTCGGCACCATCTCTGCCCCATTCAAGGATGGTAAATGTACTACATATTAGGAAATTTTCTTAATCTTAAATGTTAAAATTTCAGGAAATTACTTTCTATGAAAAAAATACATAAAATAAAATGTAGAGTAACAGAGCTAACTCCAAATAAATGAAATTATGTCTGTTTTAATTTGGTAATAACCATTGTGTGACTTCAGTTATTTATATATCTCCATGATGGTATTTCCTCACCCACAAAAAGCAGGAGATTATTATTCAGTTTTCATCTCACTCCATATGGAAAAAATGTTCAGTAGAAAATGAAGCATAGACTTACAAATGAAGAGGATAATTCTATGACAGAGACTAAAACTGACTACTAGCAGTCATTTCACACTGATTTCTTGCTACTAGAACCCCAGTTTTTTTCTGTAACGCTGTGACTAGTGGCAAGGAATAAGCCTTGACTGGATATGAGCCAATCTCAGCAAATGGATTTCCTTTGATGGATCTTTACTTTCCCAATCTCCCTTGCCAGTTGGAATGGCTCTGGGACCCATCTCTGGCCCATTTTATGTTGTCATGTGGGAAATAACCTTGATGAGATGGTAACCTCTAGATATAATACAGGCATGCTATTCTGGAAGCCAACGAACAAAAAGATTTACAAACCAAATCAAAATGTTCCAATCACAAGATTTACCAAACACAAGTGAGATGGAAAGACCACATTACCTGAATCCTATGTTTGCAATGTTTATATGATTTGTCTCTTTGTGTACACATCAATAGTCTCTAATGATGGTGTAGCTAAGAGGACCAAAGTTGAGACTCCAGAAGCTACACAAAAAAGACAGGTGTCCTGGGCCCACCTCCATTGGAGAGGTATGGAAAAATACTTCTGGACACTAGGCCAAAGTGGTAACTTGACAAACATCCTGAAGAATAGCATAGGATATATTTTTGTTTCTTTAGCAAAAAAAATCATGGGACTAGAATGGGTTTTACCAGTGGATGGTCAAATAAGACTTCGTGAATATTTAGTGTCTGAATATTTTGAAATGCTTGTATATTGAGTCACACACTTATTTAACAGATCATAAATATTTAGTATGCAGGTGCCTCACCAAGATTAGGTATCTCCTGGTCCTCCTATCCCTTTCTATCTATGTTTAACACACACCTGCTGTAGTTATTAACTACTTATCTTGTAAGTAACATATCTTATGAATTCTGTCTATGTCTAACAAACTCTGCTTACTGGTTACTTATCTATAATGAAAATGCCTTAAAAAAAAAATAAAATGCCTTAAAGAGTTTTACCTATGTTTATAAACTACAGACTTATTCATCTAAGAGAATTGAATATTCTCAAAAAGAAATGCATATTTCGAATGTAAGGGAAAATTACTTGAGGCCATATAGGGAATTTTTTTAATGGATAAAATTAGACCTCAACATTTTCTGCCTGCTCACTTCCTTTCAGTTTGGGACGGTGGTACAAGACATGACTCTACGAACTGTGAGAGCCAGGCTGCTTCTATGATGGTGAAAGCCAACATGCTGGACAACAAGTTGCTGCAGGTTGGAAAAAAATTTTCTCTGTCCCTAACATGTTTGAGCCATAGCATGAAACCTAGAAGTGCTTACTGTAGATTTGTTGTAGAATAGCAACACGAGCCCTTAGGATCTAAGACACCATTAGATTTTCCCTGTTTGCTCTCAAACACACCAAACTGCTTGAAAAGCCTATCATCACTCATCACACAAAAGTTCATCAGGAAACTACAGCTATATCTAACAGTGTTTCGAGCTTTAAAAAAAAAAAAAAGCAAGCAAGGTGTGAGGAAAAATGCAAAGTTATTTTTCAAGACATGTCTCATAAATTCATTACAATAGAGTTTCTAGAAGCATCCAGCTCATCCTTTCTAAACCAAGTCTAAAAGAAAAGAAAAATTGTTTTATTTTTTGGTTTTAGACATATAGATGTGTGTGCCCTTATGGCATGTGAAAACTATCTCTGTTATTTTTTTGTTACACACATACACACTATATATATATGTATATATATATATACACATATATACAAATAATTAATATATATTTTTATGTAACCTGCTAAAAAGGAAAATATGACATGTCTATTCAGTTCCTTGGAGATATATATCTATGCTAACACTGTTTCAACTATTTTATTTCACATATGTATCCATATCCATATCTATATCAATTAATATATATTTCATATATTGTATGTATATGTATCTAAAGAACAAAAAATACATGTATACACGCATGTGTGTGTATACATTTACATTGGAGATATATATAGGTGTATATACTTTTTTTTCAAAACTGAAAAAAAGTAGAGAGCACATTTCAACAGTTATGTAAATTGTGCTAAAAGTAGAGTAGAATACAGCCACTTTTTTAATCTAAAACAGTTTAGTGATATTAGACATACATGAATGAGATTTTAAAACTTTTTGTTAGAAGTTAATGCACTGATAAATTGGAGTGGAAATTAAATAAAAGGCAGTAAATTATAGGAGAAAAATGTGCTCCAAAGAATATAGAAGACATTACTTTATAGTCGAGTAATAGATTAAGAATATGGAAGTTTGTGATCCAGTCATGGCACCAATTAGACATGAAACCTTGCTGTACTTCCTTGTTTTGGTTTCATAGAAACTCTTTCTTCTCTTCTTTAACAGATGTTACTTTTCAAGTAATCGTCAGTGGTATAAGGCAGGCACCTCTTCCTTGCTAGACCAATAGTAATCCATCTCATGATGGGAGAAATAGTACAGAGAAGCAATTAAAAGGGCTCTGGAAAAGGGCTGAGTAAAGAATTGGGAAATTTTCCAATTTTCCAAATTTTCCAATTTCACATTCTGCTTCTGATACTTACTAGCTGTGTAATTTAGGGCAAATAAGTTAACTTCTTTGTTGTTTGGTTTCTTTAACTGGGAAGCTTAAGTGAGCTAGTCAACACTACGTATATAAGAATGTCCCTTTAAAAAAGGATTCAATAAATATTAACAACAAAAAATAAAATAAAAATTCTTAACTCCTTGAATCTAGACTGCTATTTTAGATGATAGAAAAATAAAAACATAGATTACTTCACTTGGGGGAAAGATGGAGAACACATAATATTCCCTATTCCTCCTGCCAAATACAACCGAACTCCCTAGATATTATATATAAAACAAAGGAAGTCTGAAAAGTGGAAAAAAGAAGACAGACCAGCGAGGGACCTCAGTATCAGAAATATCACAATGGTTAGGTTCCAGGATTTGTGTTTTGTTTTGTTCTGTTTTTGCCTCAAATATCCTAGACTGGACTCTGGA
Organism: Procyon lotor; assembly: GCA_028646535.1. Classification (NCBI taxonomy): domain Eukaryota; kingdom Metazoa; phylum Chordata; class Mammalia; order Carnivora; family Procyonidae; genus Procyon; species Procyon lotor. The sequence goes on from CM053605.1 coordinate 132,657,868, forward strand.
AAAGCTCATTGGCAGAAATGCCAGCGGAAGCAGAAAAACAACAATCTTTTGTGACTAAAGGACACAGGAAAGGAGCAGCCTCAGAAGACAGAAAACTTTCAGACAATAACTACCCTGCTGTGGCCAATACCACAGAAACAACTGAGGCTTCACTCTGATCCACACCAGGAAATTCTGAATGGGTAGCCTAGAATTCTCCATCCTACAGAGGCTATAGGGAAGTACCCCAACACTTCTGCCAGGGTGGTGTCAAAGGAGGCTGAGTAAAGAATTGGGAAAACTTCTTTCCCTCCAAATGTTAACAAGCTCCCTTCCCACCATCCAAAGTATGAATGGAGACCACTTGAGAAGATTGGACTTCCAACTTCACCCACTAGTGAGGCAACTTTTCTCCTGCCTGCAGGTGTGGTGTCAAGAAGAGAGTTAGGACTTTCAGCATCACCCAGCAGGAACCATGCAACATCCCTCCCATGGTGCCGGTGGTGGTCACATGGAGAACAGTAATAATGCGCCCTTAGCCTTCAGAGCCTGAGGCCCCAGAGGCACTTGGCTACTTCAGGTATTTTGTACTGTTAAAGCAAATATTATTTTTAAGTGCATAAGAATTATATAATGGAATTTCAAGTATAATAGGGTTTTTTATTTGTTTGTTTTTACTCTTCAGGGGTTTTCATTACTTTCTTCAATTCAGTGAGCTGCCTATTCATCTTTCCAATACATCCTTCTTATATTATGGATGCTAGAATGCTCTGTATTTCCTAGAAACACCAAAGTTTGTTGTTGTTTGTTTGTTTGTTTTTGTTTGTTTTATGTGATCAGTCATTCACACAAGATGCAAGAGTCAAAAGTTACCAAATTTTGAACCTTCCTTAAGGGAATCAGGGCTTGAGGAAGAGGCATTTAGCATATGTGTATATAAATATAAATATATATATATAATATATAAATAATATTTTAAAATTATATAAATATAATTTTTTTTATTTTCTACTCAGTTCAAGATATCGTAAAACATCAGTGAAATAGGACCCACTGTCAACTTCTTAAGGACATAAGTATACAGATGTAGTCAGATGTCAGTATAGATGGAAAGATACCTTTCAGAGGGATGCCATATTCTTTTCTTGCCCAAGAAGAACAATCCTGTGCTGTGGTTGTACAATTATCCTAGGTGTATTATCTGATGTTCATTCAAATCCTAAGACACTCTTAGAAATTCTGTGTGGGGCTTATTATTTTCTTCAAAAATCTAACTTGAGGGAAATCTGTTGCCTACAACTAACAGTGACCAATATAGTAATTGGTAAAATAAATGGTTGCAAGAAAAATAAGCTAAAATAAATGAGAATCTAAAGTGTTTATCTGACCTAGAGTTTGAAGGCAATGAAGATCTGGTTAACATAATCTGAAGAAACACTGGTAAGTTCTGGCACATAATAAACATTAAATTATTAAATATGGTTACTTGAAGAGAAAAGCTTATTGAAAGCAAAACTTTGAGTGGCTGTTGCAATAGACACTTTTGAAAGACTGTGATGTGAGCTGGCTGCTTCTAAGTTTGATGGAAAGCCTAAAGAAAATGACTCAATTAAATTGTTGAATAAAAGCATGGTTAGAGAACCTACTGGGTTTCTTCTTGTAGTAGCAGAGTTCAATGGCTGAAGATCCGATGTTAAACATGCAATTGAATAGTACTGAAATAGACCCTGAGATATACTCATGGTGCTTCCAGAGTTTTTATAGGAAAATGGAATCATTTCTTAGGAGAGAGAGGGAAATTAGGTGCTACAAGGGAGACATTCAGTTGCCTCCGAATGCCATTCAGTTCACTAAGTGAACAAATTTACTGAGATTCCTTTCCCTCCAGAAACAGTCCTTCTAATATTAGAGGATTCTCTTGCCGAAAACTCTGTAATGACTGGGGATGACCAGCAATCCCAGTACCTACTGATAAAAGATTACTCCAAACTCTGCTATGAAAGAGAGGAGAAGGCAAGGGGGTTAAGGCTCAGAGGTAAAGACACTGCTCTTCTTTGTTCCCACTTTTATTGGTCCTTTAGGATAATCACAAATCCTTATCACTGTTTCTCAAGCACCTGTTGTGTGACAGTGGGTCTCACTGAAACTAGGAGGATCTGTTTACAGGAAAGATAAACTATGCTAATCTGCATGTTCTACTAAACACAACCTAAGGGACAATGCATACATCTCTTAGATCACAGCATGGCTGGGCTGAGAAAGCTTCAGTAAGGCAGCTCTCTGGGGCATTCTAAGGGCAGAGGGGTCACACAGGCCTCAGCATTCCAAAGGCCCAAGGCCCTTCTCCAAAACCTTTCCTAGTCCACAGTGGCCTCTATGTTACATTTTAGCAAGGCAGATATTATGGCTGGTTTCATACTCTACATTAACCTAACAAATGACCGTATGTGTTATTTCACAAAGGGATATAAATTTTCCTCAGGTCCCACTTGTAACACTCTACATGGTCAGCAGGCTCTATAACCCCACCTGGCAGCACATTAGAATTATCTGTAGCAATTTAAAGCACTGCTGTGTTGACCAATTATACCAGATTCTCTGAGGTGAAGTTCAGGGGTATCTGTCACTTTTAAATGTCCCCCAAGAGATTCTTGCTTATTCTTTCCCCCAAAATTTTATATTTAAAATATATGTAATACACTCTGTATACTTTCCATATATTATATATGCATATATATTATATATACATATGCATATTTATGTATCTATGTTATATATTTGTATATAATATATAATCACACTTTTCTTATTTATTAATATTGTTAAAATCATGAGGAAATGTATGGGCATGTATTCTAAGGATGCTGATATAAATTAGGGAATAAAGAACATATATTTAGAGGCACCTGGGTGGCTCCATGGGTTAAAGCCTCTGCCTTCAGCTCAGGTCATGGTCTCAGGGTCCTGGGATTGAGCCCTGTGTCAGGCTCTGCAGGGAGCCTGCTTCCTCCTCTCTCTCTGCCTCTCTGCCTACTTGTGATCTCTCTCCTCTCTGTCAAACAAATAAATAAATAAACCTTTAAAAAAAAAAGAACATATATTTAGATCTGGATGAATTTCTTGATAGGAGTACATTTAGAGATTCTGGAGTTCACATATTGAGAACAGCGTTAACCATTTGCTTAAGTGGTTGTTCTATGTAAGGATGAGGATAAGAAATGTTTCCACTGATAGCCTTAATTTCAATGTTTTTGTTAGTATTATGAATTTACAGTGATCAAGAGAGCAGTACTTAGTCACCAGAAGCAAAATTAGTAGCAGAACTGGAGTGTTGTTTGGGACAGTTGGTTACATAAAGATTTTTGGTGATAGCAAACTCATCATCATGTCTTTAGATTAAAAATACATAGGCATCCTATTATGATTTGATTTTAATTTAAAAAACTATATGAACATGAAAAAATGACAGCTTCATTTGACCCCTAAAATGCAGAGTGATGGACCTCCACCCAATTAAAACATTTGAGCACAAATACAGAGTATATTAAATGAAGTGAATGTTAAGTTGCCTTAAGGAAGTTCCCAGTGATAACATCTCAAGGATCTCTTATAAATTTTAGTTCTAGTAGTCTCCCAGAGGATATTTAGCTATACGTAAGAGTATCTATGCACTGGGAAAAGAAATATCCAGAACTCTACCAGATTATTGTATACTTGCTCTGAGTTTATCCTAATCAGTCAGGATCAGAAATGTTTATGTTGATCTTTTGGTTGGAAGGGGGACTTGGGTGTCAGTCTTATTAATTCAGTCTCATAAGGGTCCATAAAACAATCCTGTGCTTGTGTTTTCTCCAAATTCCAAGCGCATAACTAACTAACTAAATAAATAAATAAATCTCACACTCACACACGCGCGCGCACACACTCACCACTGAAAAAATCCTCACTTTTACCTCCTGGATCTGTGGGGGGATAAGTATGTGGGAAGACTAGTATGGTAAAAAGAGCAGATTTGACTTTTCATGTCAAACAGCAAACTAAAAGCAATTCAGTAACCTTGGTAAAGCGATTAAAGTTTACGTCACCCTTGAAGTCTTGAAATAAATGGCGGTGCTGATTCCTATCACATTTTATTTAAAACTTTGGCTGAAAAAAAAAATTCAGGCTTGACTTACACCAAAGATAGATGAATTTAGAAAATGACAGTGAATCACTATAAACTTAATCAGGTGGTGACTTTTGCTGAAGCTGCCATTAGAAATGTGATTTTTTTTTGTTTTTTGGAGTAGAATTTTCTAGAATTTTCTTCATCTAACAGATCTTATTTTCTTTATTACAAAAGGAGATACATCAAAAAGCATGTGGTTTCTCCTGGAGGAATTAGCAGTATATTTGTATCATATCTTCTAGGCCATGTTAGATTTCTGATGCTGAGATAAAATTCATTCTACCAAGATACTGACTATCTACCATTCCCTGGTACATCACTGTGCTCCAGTATAGCTGGTCTCCTGATTATAAGATCATATAAGCATGAAGTTGGTGGTATCCCACATGCCTTGTACCAAAGAAAAACCTTAAAGAAATTTTGAGTCTGCCATCTTAGTAAAATTTCAAGTCAAATGGAGTATGGTATGTTGGAATGAATACTTTATAAAGATTGAAATAAGACACGTTTTTGCATCATGTAACCCATTTCCCATGAGGCTCCCAGAAGCACAGAAGAGCAATTGTGGAGTTTCTGCCCACCTAAGGGTTAGTGTGCCTTTGGAATTTCTGGGTCACATTTTGATTTAAAACTCATGTCAACTGGATTGAGTTCTCATTTCATGTAAAAGTAGAAATAAATATTCTCCCCTCCATTCACTACTATCCTTTAAAAATTATCTTCTGTTAATGCAGTTTAGAAAAAGAGGTTTTTTTCCTTTTCTGTGTCTTTACAGGCCCCAGAGTTTTGGTTGTGTGTGTTTGTGTGTGTGTGTGTGTGTGTGTGTGTGTTTCTTGCTAACCGGTTCCTCGTTATCACTCTGTGTACCACCTTAGACTTTTGCTTTCTTTCCTAATGGTAACAGCATAGAATTCCCAGGATACCAACTTCTTTGCTACTCCCCAAAGTACTACTAAAATAAGAATTTTGCATAAAACATACTTTACCTAAGACTTGGAGTAATGGCAAATGTGTTAAAACTTAGAGTTATGATGCTAAGTCCAGCTGTTGTGACAACCTTCAAACCTCAATGATTTTACCCAATAAGCCTCAGTTCTCTTTACAGTTACAAGCTGGGTGACTCTTCTGAGTGGCTGTCTGCCAAGAATAGCTCTGAGAGCCAGGTTCCATTTACATCATTGCTCCATTGCCCTCCAGAGCACCATCCACATCAGCCACCACATCATTCAGAGAATCCTTTGCTGTTCCAGAAAGCAAAGTACGGAGGGTGACAGAAAACACTTTATAGACAGGATAAGAAGAGGTGTATTTGACTTCCAGCCACATTATACAACCAGTGACAGGCCTCATCTTAAGTCCAAGGAAGGTTGGAAAATGTAGTTATCATGTGTTTCCAGGAAGAAAGAAAAAGATCGATAAGCATCCAGCTAGAATGTGCCCTGGAGAGTAATTATAGAAAATACATGAAATGAGAGAATTTAATATTAGATAACATTATTCTATAAAATAAGGCTCCCAATTCAGTATTGAGTTTCATAAGCCCTGGTCCCCCCATATTTCTGAGACCTTTCTCTTTTTCCCTTCTTCTTATTCTTTACAACACCACTTCCAAAACTCATGCAACCATATTTTGCAGATTATTTTGACTCTTATTTTTATCTAAATGTTTCCTATCTACACTTCAGTCTCACAACCATGCCTTTGTTAAATAAATAGACCCATTAATATTTTTCCTAATCAAAAAAGACATTCTCCCACAGAAGAAATTTTTTCCCTAACCCAACAAGCTCAAAATGTAGATAGCTTTTACAGTAAACAAATTTTCTTACTGTCATAGAATTTTTCAAAATTCCTATATCTTCTCTTCATATAGCAAAAGCTGTCCTCAACATTAAAAGGTGGTCTGCCAAATGAGAGCTATTGCCAGAAAGACAAACTCATCACAGTTGTATCTGCTATTCAGAGCTGCTATGTGAATTGCATGAGAAACTGTATGTAAGTGCCATGTCACAAAATATGTGCTTGAGATTATTTTTCCTCTTCTTTCTTCTCTTCCTGCTCTCCCCACTTAGAGCCTTTCCTCTTTGATTCTGACCTCTGTAACATGCGCCTCTATGGTTCATTTCTTCAACCCAATATTTATTACTTTCTCTGGGATATGAGGTCTGGAGATCTAAGAACACTGCAAATAAGTAGGTAAACCTTAGAGGTATACTTTTCCCAAGCCTGCTCTGTTTTAGGGAAGTGAGTGCTTTTTAGTACATCTATTCCCTATGACTGCATCTTAAAATCATTTGATTCTCTGACTTACTTGGTTGTTGCTATTGTTCCTAGAATGATCACAGTCACTAGAAACATACTCCCAATGTGGCTTTTTTAATGCAATAAAGTCATTTCCTCAGATTAATAGGCTATCCAATATTTCAGACAGGTGAGAAGCTTAATGGCTTCTCATCACTTCTCCATATTGGTCAAGAAACAGAGGGTTGAATCTATAATTTAGTATTTTCCTACTATTACTTATGTTTTAAAAATACTTAAAATAAAGGCAGAAATTTTCTTTTATCCAATATGACCCTGGAAACTTACATTATAGTGGCAGGCAATGATCACGAATGCCTTCTTTCTTATCTATCTCACACTTGTTTAATACATGTTTATGAAAAAGTAAAACACTACTAAATTATACTACAAAGAACTTTGGTAGAGGATATTAGTGACTAGTGTCTACAAAATTCTGCTTGTAACTGGTTGTGATAGCCATCCCTCCAGATCTGTATGAAGAAGAACAGCTCAAATTATGCACATTACTTACGGGATTTCTCACGGTATATAAAACATTTCCCTTTTCTTAGTTTCACAAAAGTACTTACCTTTTTCTTGAAAGACAATCTCCAGTTGTGTTCAAATATTAAACAAGCACATGTTAAGCCTGCCTACCCAACCCCAAATTTCTAAAAATAATAAAAAAGAATTCAAAAACACCGAGTTGCATCGGAAAACAAGAAAGGGAGAAGGTAGTGTCTCATAAACTTTGCATAATCCTTCATACCTAGAAAACAGACAAAATTAATATGCAGAAAAACCCATAGATTAAAATAGGTGCCAGACTATTACGTCTATAAGTAAAGGCTGGAGGACAGAAACTGCAGCAAAGACAGGAGGTGATGCAGCGGCCGCCAAAGCTGGCATTAGTTTGATTCTCCCTACAGAGATAGCCAGGGAGAATTTCCCCAGCGCATTGCTAACTTGTGTCAGGCACCAGCCATGCAGACACACACCACCAGGCAAAAGCCCAGGGTTTAGGAATTTGAGTTGACGTGGTGGGGCAATGTGCAAGGCAGTTGGCTCCACCCTGGTAGAAAGGGGGCACTCACACCCAGAAGATGCAGTTCTAACCTACTGTGCCCACTGCCTCGCCCACCCCTCAGCCACTTTCCTGTAAAACAAATCCTAGAAAAGTTGCAGCACCTGCTGCCCAGGTCTGTGCAAAGGATACTATAGGCAGTCAGTCTAATGGAAATCCCACCTAGGAAAATAAGTCCGCTCCATGGCCAGCACTGAGGAACAACTCAGTCAACACAGGAACTAACACCCGAGGAACCAAAATTAATAGAGCAAGCAGAAAAGATGATGATTTCCTCTAATTATAGTAACGAGAGGAATTAATAACATTGGGTAATGTTCTAGTCATAAAAGAAACATCCAAAATTAGGATTGGGAAACACCAGTATATAAGATCAATTCTATGGTAAATTTAAATTCACAATACCATATCTGTAAATATATCATTTAAATATATATACACATATATATATAACATGTAAATTTACTATACCATATATAAACATATATCATTTAAAATATGTATAAAATATATAAATTTGCTATACCATATATATATAATATATGTAAATATCACTTAAAAACAATCTGTTAGCAAGAATAAAATTTAAGTACCCTCTTGTCAAATAACATATTAAAGCCTGTGCCATTTTCTCAGGGAAAAATAAAGTTTATGTAATTTAATCTGATCCGATTTTTCCAAACTATAGATGGATGGCCAAGTCCAAAAGAGGGTAAGTGTTTAGAGTAAAAGCCCTCTCTGCAGGCCATTGTCCGCAAGTGTCAAGAGGGATCCTTCATACTAGATGGGGCCACCCTTTTCAGAATACAGTATTTCCTCTGCACATCTATCTACACCACCAGTAGCAGAAGTCAAATGGAAGCCTAGATCTCTTCTTTATTCTGGCAAGACCCTTCTGCAGCTCCACATTCCCTACTTCCTTCATCGCTGTCTAAGGCTCTTTGGTTTAAAGTCATCATGCTGCTCCTGTGTCTTCGTGACCATTATACAAGTAGCTCAAGAGCCTCAGAGTAGCCTTTATCCCCCAAACTCCAATTCTCCTATATCTGTGCAACCACTCCTCCCATCTCCTAAAACTCACTATATTCTCTGAAACTTGAGGTACATTGTCATCAAGGTCCTCTCTTTTCCCATTCTTTTCTTTTCCGTCTTAAAGTAACTTGGATGGTAACGTGCCTCTCAAGCCATTCCAAGAAAAGACTTATTACTCCCCCATAGCCGTCAGACAGCTGCTTTTGGAGGTGAAGTAACTGCTGGTCTTGTTCACCTTTTCTTTTTTGACTTCCTCTCTTTCCCTGGCTGCCTCTCAGGTCTCTCTTAAAGGTCTCTCCTGCGAGTACTTCCTTAATAAATTGCTTTCACAGAAATCTATAGCTCAGATCTGAAAAACAACAAACAAATGAACAAATAAACTTAAGACAATAGCTTTGAAGAAATCAGAAGAGTTCTACAAGCTGTCACCCCATCTACTTATCTACCCAACCATATATCTCCGGAATTTTCCTGTTACAATGGGAGGACATCATATAGTCAACTCACAAACTAATTTGCATCTCCTCTTACTTAATTAAGAATATAAGTTTAGCAAATCTCTCCTGCATGAGGAGTTTTTCCCCTCTCTGATGTATCATTTCCATCAGCATTTGTAGTGGGTTAAATGATGCTGCCAGAAAGATATGCATATCTTAGAACGCAGATCCTGTGGATGCTACTTTATTCAGAAAAAGTCTGTGCTGGCATAATTTGTTGGGGATCTTGAATTGAGATCATCACGGATTATCCAGATATGCCCTAGATCCAATGGCAAGTGCCCTAGATCCAACAGCCAAGGAATCAAGGGACACCTGGAGCCACCAAAAGCTGGAAGAGGCAAGGAACGATTTTCCCCAGAACCAGCCAAGTTAGTACAGTCCAGCTAACATCTTGATTTCAGACTTCTGGCCTCCAGAATCATGAGAGGGTAAATTTATATTTTATTTGGACCACCCTGTTTGTGGCAATTTGTTAGAGTGGCTATAGGAAATGAATAAAGTATCCAAACATGATATTATTTCTCCCATCTTAAAAACAATACAAAATGACAAGCTTTATCTTTTTTTTAAGATTTTATTTATTTATTTGACAGAGAGAGAGAGAGAGAGATCACAAGTAGACAGAGAGGCAGGCAGAGAAGGGGGGGGAAGCAGGCTCCCCGCTGAGCAGAGAGCCCGATGCGGGGCTCAATCCCAGGACCCTGAGATCATGACCCGAGTCGAAGGCAGAGGCTCTAACCCACTGAGCGACCCAGGCGCCCCATGACAAACTTTATCTTAGTCCATTTTCCCTTACCATTACTGTGCCATTTCCTTTCCTCTTACTATGAATGTCCTTAAAAGAATTGTCTCTGCTTGCTGCTTCTAATTTCTTTTTTCTCCTTTTCTCACGAACCCGTTCCAGTCAGGTCTTTCCCCCCACATCACTACAAAGAAACTGTTCTTACTGAAGTTACCAAAGACCTCACTAATAGATTCTAAATCCAATTTTCATTTCTCAACCCTTATCTTTCTTGACCTATGAGCAGCCTTTGACACAGGGGATCACTCTGTCTTCCCTTAAATAATTCCTCCACTTAGCTTCTAGGACATCTCACACACCTACTTTTCCATCAGCCTTATTCTTGCTGCTTACTCTCCATCACCCCCAACTTCTACAATTTAGATTTATCCAAGATTTCCTCTTTGAATTTCCTCTTAAATATTAATGTACCTCCTTGGGTAATTTCATCCAATCTTATGGTCCTAAAAATACCTATATGCTGATTTTTAATTTATATTTCTCTTCTAGTCCTCGATTCTGTACTTCATATCCATATATTAAACTTTTTACTTATTATCTGTACTTAGATGTGTGGTAATTATGCTAACTGTAACATATCCAAAACTGAGTTCTAATATTCCTTCTTAATTTCTTCTTACCTCATGATATTCTACATCTTAGCTAACGGCAACCTTATTTTTCCAGTTATATAGGCCAAAATATTTAAGTTATTTTTAACTTATCATTTACCTACTCCTCAAACCCAGGCACTGGTAGCTCATAACAATTCTCCTTCAAAATGAACTCAAGGTAAGCTCATGTTTCATATCGCAATTACCAATATCCACACTAACAACTTCTCTTACATGAATTACTGGGATAGCCTTCTAAATTATCTTCCATCTCCTGCCTTTTTCAGTGTCCTCTCAAAATGACAATCACTGTGATCCCATTTAAATATAAGACAGTTGATGTTACCTCTCTGCTCAAAACCATCCAACTTCTTCCCACATCACTCAAAGGACAAAAGGACATTTCTTCAGTCACTTGGAAGTACCCACATGATTTGCCTACCTCCTATTACTTTCAGGATTCCATCTCTTACTACTGTCCCTCTTGTTTACTCGCCTTAACCGTGACTATTTTTTAGTTTATCAAACAAGCTATGCATGCTCCAGTCACTGGGACTTTCGTTCTTACCTCTTTTCCTTTCCTTTCACTTTCCCTCCCCTCCCCTCTCTCCCCTTTCTTCTTCCCCCCTTTTCTTTCCTCCGTTCCCTTCCCCTCTCCTCTCTTTTCTTTTCTTCTCCTCAGTTGTTCATCTCCATATTAGTTATTTATAAAAGCCACTTTCTCATACAGAGCTACTGTGGTGTCCTTGTCTAGAATTTCAATTCTCCTTCTGGCAGTATTTTTCCTCCTTAACAAATAGCGGCATCTAACATTCTATATAGTTTAAATTTTTATATTATGTATCATTTGTCCCTCTCATAGATTTTAAGATTCATGAGGTCAGTGATATCTGCCAGTTATTTTTACCTTTGTATCCCCAGTACCTGGCATTGTAGAGACTTAATTAGTAATTATTAAATGACTAAATAAAATGATAGAAAACATTAACCCTGAGAGGTGGAACATCACGGACTGAAACATCAAAAGAAAGATACCTGATTTACACACAACTTGTAATTTTTAACAATAATAGAAGATTCTTTGGTCATACAAGTAATCAGGGATAATGTTTGGATAATTACTTAACTAATATTTTGGATGAAGTATTTAATGCCATACTATTTAGATCCCAGTATTGTATGATCCCAACAACATACTTCATTTTGACCTATGATTTTATATTTTTCCAAAATCATTAGTATTAACCCTATGTCATAACACACCATATTATATTGTAGAGAATTGAAAGAATTCTAATGACATATTTAAAGTGAACTATCACCTTTTTGAACTGCTAAAATTATTATAATTAATGCACCTATTATTTTTATCAGAAATATTTATTTTTCTTTAAACTAACAAGGAAAAAGTAGAATGTACCCATACTCATGATTTTAATTAAATCATGCCTCAAAATTACACTCAAAGATATCTTTCTTTTAAAGATTTAAGTGAAAAAATATTTCTGTAGTCCTCCTGATCTTCATTATGTTTTAATTCTAGCATAGTTTCCTTATCTTTAACAGCTTCCTTTGGTGTTGTTTGAAGTCTGTTTCTAAGATCTATACCTGAATTATTTTATCTAATAATAATTTATATCAAAATATTTCATCAGATATCACCACTTTGTTTTCTTTTCTTTTTTCTTCTTTTTTTTTTTTTTTTGAGAGAAAGCACAAGATAGCATGCGTAGAAGCGAGGGGTTGGGGGGGGGGGAGAGGAAAGGGACAGAAGAAAAAAGAGAGAGAATCTTAAGTGGACTCCACGCCAGGTATAGAACCCAACAGGAGCCTGGATCTCACCCTGAGATTATGACCTGAGCTAAAATCAAGATTCTGACACTTAGCTGACTGAGCACCCTGGCCCCCATTACCACTTTCTTATTATACAATATAATTAATTCTAAAGAAGAAACACTGTTACAAAACTAGGGAAAAATCTCTGAATGTCAATATACCTTGATTCTAGTTTGGATTCTTTCAGTAAATAGGAAACTTTGAGGGAATCTATTAACTTCTTTTGGCTTTCTTGCACTCATTTGTTTAAAACAATAATTTTTAAACATATTCCTTGATTACTTTTTTTTTTTTTTTAGAAAGGGTAGGACTATTCGGAAAGAATAGGGAAAAAATATCTAAAAACAAATACAATTATCTGGAGAAAGTATTCATTTTTATAGATTCAATGTATGTATTATAGAGATGATCACCCTCAGTCTTCTATTGTTTATTCATTTTACTAATAATTACTTAGTTTTTCAGGGAACAAATATTTGAGGAAAGCATGGATGTGCTTGTCATGCACAAAGCATTGTGCTAGGCCTCAAAGGTACAGCAATGCAATGGATAGATATAGTCACTGTTTGGAATCTTCCAGTCTCTTCTACAAAATGCAACTTATTTTTCTAAAAAAATTCTTAAGAAAAAAAGAGAGAGAAAGATGGAAAGAACGTACCCCTCATTATCTGTCTTTTACTACTGGAGTTTTCTGAGAAAAAGGAGAAAATAAACCATCTACTATTAAAGAGTCAAGGGCTTGAGGAACACCTGGGTGGTTCAGTGGGTTAAGTGTCTGACTCGTGCTTTTGACTCAGGTCATGATCTCATGGGTCCTGAGATCGAGCCCTGCATTGGGTTCTGTGCTCAAGGGTGTCTGCTTGAGATTCTCTCTCTACCTCTCCTCTTTCCCTCCCCTCAGTTGTGTTCTCTCTCTCTCTAAAATAAATAAATCAATCTTTTAAAAAAAATAAAGAGTTAAGGGCTGAGTCTATATAGAAATCAAGCAGTTACTTCAGGAAAACAATACTAGATCAGACTTCTGTTCCTAATGTTTCTTTAATGATTTTTTTAAATAAATGGTTTATTTTAGAATAGTTGTTGACTTATGGAAAAACTGCAAATATAGTACAAAGAGATCCCACGTATTCTACACTCAGTTTTCCTATTATAAACATTTATATTAGTATGGTACATTTCTCACAATTAATGATACTATAATTATCTCACAATTAATTGATACTATACATTAACTAAAGTCAATACTTAATTAAGATATTTTTAGTTTTACCCTAACCTCCTTTTTTATTTCTAGGATCAAGGACACAGCATTACATTTAATTTTCATGTCTATTTAGGCAAAGTTCTTTCCTTGCAGAGGAGTCTTTTGTTAGAGAGAGGGCTCAAGGTAAATTTATAATGATTAGTCTTAGCTCCTGTTGGAAGAGTACTTTCATGAGAACCAGGTGCGTTTCCTGGAGTAAAGCTCAGAAAAGTATGCCACCCTGCAGACAGCAGCCCCAGGATTTCCTTACCCTCAAACTAGTCTCAAACACTCAGTCTCTTGCATTTGTGAAAATTAACAGTAAGTATTCTTACCGGTTCATGACTTCAGCAGCTTCTATTCCTGGTAGGCAGATCTTGACTGTGACTCCTAAGATTTGCTTGTCTCTCCAAATTTCAGGGTGTCAGTTGGCTCTGCAACCTCAATTTTCTTATGGGTCAAGGAGAAAGTATTGATTTTTCTGTTCGTAAGAATGGGAGTGACAACCTCCCAACTGTTTTTGTGCTGTAGCTGAAATCAGAAGTCTTTGATTTTATGCAATATCAAGGCTGAATATCTATTGCTTATTTTTATAGTTCTTAAAGATGCATTCTAGAGGTGATGATTATAAGAGACACTTACATGTTAACTTGTAGGAATGCTTACATTTTCAGAAATCATTTCTGCTATTTAAAGTGGAGTTAGTTTCTTAAAAGACCGTTCTGCTAAGAATGGTCATTCCATTAGTAACTATTAATGAAAAGTTGTATCTAGATTTATGATATACATACATAATAAGCAGAGAGAAGAATGCCCCAATCTTTGGAGCAATCCAATAAGCAAGGAATATTTTATTCCTTTATAGGGGAAAATGGGATACAATCTCTTATAACAATCACTTTTCATTGAGAAGGTCTTTATGGACCTGGAAAGACAAGAGAAAGAACTCTTTATTTCTGCCAAAGGTATACCAACTTAAGAATTCTGCAGCCCACACTTACCAATTTCATGTGTGAGACAGATCTTTAAGCTCTATCTTCTCTAAACTGAGGGTGATAGTTGTATCCCCACAGCCTTCTTGTGATTAGATTAGGAAATGTATGTGTAGCTACAAAATCAGCACACATAATTGATATCAATAATCATTAGTTTCTCTTCTCTGACCTCTGTCCAATATGTGTTTGTGAAGAAGACAGAGTCTGCCAATAAGGAAATAATATTATTTTGAGTTATTTAAACAGTCTGAGAACTTACTTAGCACACATTATCTCATTTAATCTCACAATATTCTATGTTTATTTTTGTAGCTATGAGTCCAAAGACCAAAAACTTTTTAAAAAGATTTACTTATTTATTTTAGAGAGAAAGAGAGAAAGCGCAAACATGAGAAAGGAGAAAGGGAAGGACAAAGGGATAGAGAATCTCAATTAGATTCCTCACTGAGCATGGAGCCCCATGTGAGGCTAGATCTCAGGATCCTGAGATCATGACCTGAGCCAAAATCAAGAGTTGGATGCTTAACCAACTTAGCCACCCAGGCACCCCAAACACCAAGAAATGTTAATTGTTTGACCAAGATCACATACCTAAAAAGTGACTAAACTAGAATTTCAAACAAGTTCTATAGAAACAATAACTATGTTTTCATCAACAATCCAGAATTTCATAAAATACATCTTCCATAGAGTAATGAGGCCAATTTTCAGGAAATGTACAAAGACAGACCTTCCTGAAACATGAAGACATGGAATTGTATTTTCTGAGTCTAGATAATAGGTAGATGCAAATTCAAGAGCAAATTTGAACAAAGTATGTTTTGTCTACTGAAATTGTTGTGAACAAGTGAAAAGGAAAAACCTGAAAGTGAAAATGAGGGAATTGATGGGGTTTTCTTGTCAACATTACTTTCATAAGTAATTGAAGAGAATTATTTTCTTTTTTATTTGTTTTTTACTATGTTCAGTTAGCCAGCATATAGTATTTTTTTCAATGGTACCTAGGAAAAAGGTATGTAAAACAAAATTCTAGAGTTTCCATATAATGTCATCTTCCAAAATGTCCAACTTTCCCTCAGCTAGCAGTGAGACAAGCTTAGTCAGCCTTAGGATGCTGATTGGGTAAGCCTTTTTTAAACTAACAGAATAACTAAGAGGATAATTTAAAACATGTTTAAAAAAGCCATTGATTGTTTGAATTTTTTATAAAAGTGGAATTGAGATTGCTTAATACATGAAACAATTTTATCAGAGATTACATCTGGATGAAAAATAAGAGAATTTGCTTATTGACTGAGTAGTATTTTGAACCACATGTGAGTGAAAAAAGTGTACCATCTATATAGGCAATGACTCTGAGATAAGCATTTTTCTTCTAATAGGTCATTTTTAGTTGGATTTGGCATATTTATCTAATATCTCTTCTTTCATCCAATTGTAATTAATACTTGATTTGTAGTCTTAATTTAAGTTAATTTTTTTAAAAGATTTTATTTATTTATTTGACAGAGAGGAGAGAGATCACAAGTAGGCAGAGAGGCAGGCAGATAGAGAGGGAGAAGCAGGCTCCCTGCTGAGCAGAGAGCCTGATGTGGGGTTGGATTCCAAGACCCTGAGATCATGACCTGAGCTGAAGGCAGAGGCTTTAACCCACTGATGTGGTTAAATCCAGGTGCCCCTTATTTTGTAGTCTTAAGACATGTACCACAGATGACAAATGGCCAGTGGAACATTTTAGATTGATCATGACCTGCCAATGGAAGGTCTTTTTTTTAATGACAACAGGCCTAAGTAAGCATTCTTTTATCCTGGTTAGGGGTCCTACTGGGGTGTGTATTTTGCAACTTGGATATATTGAAGTCCAAAATCTCCTACCTAGAAGTACTATACCTTTTCAGCAGTTATTTAATCTCTTTAAGTCCATGGGTTGGTGAAGATTTAGTGAGATAACATTTTCATGTCTTTTAGATTAAAAAAAAAAAGATTTGATTTTCTCTTTAAGATTTATAAGAGAAGTCGAAAAAAATTATTCTTCGAACTTGTGCTTTTCTTTAGATTGCAGAAATTTTCTTGTGAAAAACCTAAGCTATGTGACAGAGATGAGATTAATGTCATAAGCACTAGTACCACATAGACCCCAAAGTATTTAAATCCAGGGCTGTCCCTTATAAACTGTATGCCAATGGAAAGTTGTTCTAACCCCAATGAACTTCAATTTCTTCATCTGTAAAATGGAGATTAAAGCATTTTTCTTACATGGCTTTTGTGAGAAATATATATTTTGGGCTTTTTGGGGGGGGGGCTTTATTTTAAACATCTGTAAGTCACCTGTACTTAATAAATTTTGACCAGTATTATTATTGAATTAAAACAAGGCAGTTTTCGGGGCACCTGGGTGGCTCAGTCGTTAAGCGTCTGCCTTCAGCTCAGGTCATGATCCCAGAGTCCTGGGATCGAGCCCCATATCGGGCTCCCTGCTCTGCGGGAAGCCTGCTTCTCCAGCTACCATTCCCTCTGCTTGTGTTCCCTCTCTCGCTGTACTCTCTAGCTATGTTTCTCTCTGTCAAATAAATAAAAATCTTAAAAAAAAAAAAAAAATACAAGGCAGTTTTCTTCTGTTCTTACTATTGCTAAGAATAGCAATGTAATTCTATTATTCTCTTACTATATATCGTCTTAAAGCAGTGTATCTGATATCAAAGGTCTACAGAGGCAAGCAATATAAATAGGGTGAATCTGAAGTACAAAATGATATAAAAAGGGATGAAGAATGTGTAAACTGAAAGTGTATGCCCACTGAGAATCTTTTCAAATTGAAAAAGTTTTAAATGCTAGTTTGACCAAACAAATCAAATCTATAGCCTTAATCTGGCCCATTGTTCCCATTATAAGTGGCTTAACATGTTGCATAAGGGAGTTAGAGTGTAAAACAAAGAACTTTGTTCCCTACAGCACTTTTTTTCCTTTTTGACCCAGGGAAAATGCTACAATGTGTTAGTATTTACATTGTATATTCTTCAAAGATGTGTGGCCCTGGAGGTTGTAAGACCATTTCAGAAATCACACATCTAGTGATTCTAAACCCACATAATAACTTTCGGAAGAACTGTTGTTGGTAAGTGACTTATACCATTTTTTTTTTTTTTTGCAGTGGGAATTAAAACCAAAACAAACATACAAGAAATCTATATACTTGTAACTTCTGAGAATTATTTGTATGCTCCTCTGAGGTCAATCCTAATTCAAGACCAAGGAAAAAGCATGGAAAGCAATAGAAAGGTTTGCCTGCCTAATGTGATGGGGACACATGTTCCACACATTACTCAAATGTCAAAAACACGTATATATTAAAATACAATATTTGATATTACCTTTATTACAGGAAGGTGAATTTGCTCTTAGTTTTCTCAAACTGCTCTATTTCTGATTTAATCAACTCTCAGGCAATTTTTCCTTACATTAGATAAACCTGGAAATTTTTAATCTTCACTTAATCTTTTGTCACGTACAGCAGGTATGCTGAGAGCTGTAGGGGAAAAGCTTGCAACCCAAAATCTAGCCCCTCAGCATGGCTCAGGAGCTCTCTGTACTTCCATGGTCTGTTTCTTCCCCGTTATCTGCAACAGACTTTTCAAAACCTCTGTGACCTCATGAAATCTCTAAACCCATTGCTCTACTCTGACTTAAGAATTTCACCTTCTACCATACAATAAACGAAAGGAGAGGTTTTCAGAGAACAGTCAACTTCATTCACCTTAATTAGGAGAATTCATGAAGCTCCACCCAACATACCCTTGAACTCACCTCCTGACATAAACAACCAAACAAAAGCAATTAAAAGTAAAAAAAAAAAAAGGCTATGGCTTCAAAATAAACTGGTTGTAACAAAATTCTTTTGTTTGCAAATTGAGTGAGAGGATGCTTATTAAAGTTACTGGGTTGTGGACATTGGGGAGGGTATGTGCTATGGTAAGTGCTGTGAAATGTGTAAGCCTGACGATTCACAGACATGCACCCTGGGGCAAATAATACATTATATGTTAATAAAAAAATAATTAAAAAAAAAGTTACTGTTGTTCTATCTGTTCCTTGAGATTGACAGGGATTTTGTCTACTTCTCTAATACCTTCTGGGCTTCTCACAATTGTGGCACCACATGAAAGCTTGACTGAATAGATCACTCTCCAAGTATAAACGCCAGAAATACCTAGGTATAGCTTGAAAGGCAAAAATACACAAGAATGTTTAGTTGGTATATAGTTCTTTGAAAATGATTTGAAAAAAAATATTATGAAGCTTGAATCTAAATTGGGTAGCTTAGAAGCAAAACATAGAATGTCCCCTTAGAAATAAAGTAGATTCAATCATTAACTCAATTGTAGAAAAGATTGTACTAAAAGATGAAAAAAATTGAATTAGGTTGTCTGCTTTTTGTCCAGCTGAGTTGTTGTTGTTATTATTATTTACTTTTACTTATCTCTTTCCAAATCATACGGAGATTTCCATGAAGTAGCAAGAAGTTCCGTTTCCACAAGTTCCTTGTTAATTTTACCATTTTTGCCACATTTAACAAACAGGAGAAACACCAGGCAATTTTCCCACTGGAAACTTCTTATTCAATAGTTATTCATTTAAAGGGGGGCAGGGGGGTTGAGAAAGGGAGGAGAGAAAAGAAATAAAATAAGGGAAAATGGAAAAGGAAATGAAAAGGAAGTAGAGAAAATAAGGAGACATGGAAATGCTAGAATGATATAAGTAGACTCAGCCTGAAGTTGGGGAACAGAGAACTTTATGCCTAAATTTGTTTTCAGATGGATCGTGTGTCCTTGAGGAGTGGCAGAATGCTATTTCCCTTTCTCCTTCTATGTAGCCTCCACTCTGTTCTGTTTCGTGGGGTCACTGAAAAATTATATTTACTTACCAACCAAGTAATCCAGCAGCCTAAGTAGAGGTCTTCTCTCACTGAATTGCCTTAAGGTATGAATGAAAATGTAAACCTGTAAAATAACAATAAAGCTGACATAAAACTTTTTGTTCCCAAAGATAGAAAGCAAAAAGAGCATGGCCTTAGGGTAATATACTATGCCTAAAGGCTAACCGAGTCTCCTGCCACACATTATATTGGAGTGTTATTACATTTTGTCTATTAAAGGCATAGTGCCCTTGGGATTTTACAGGATTTTGAACATAAATCCTTCTGCAGTTCAAATTTAGTTGATGCAGAAGTATATACCATGGCTCTAATGCTCATGAGTGGGACAAAATACCAAATCATTTCTTGAGATGCCTAATGTGAGTGTCAAATTACTAGCCTCCACCAAGCAAAAGGGAATGCTAATTAAAAGGGTAGGACATGTTCCAGTTGTTCTAATCAAAGAGAGCTTAATCCTTCCATAAGCTGGCTGGCTTTGTTGGAGGAAATTCTGAACAACCTTGTTACTTTTGATAACTGTAAGCCACTGACTCATGGCCCCTTGACAGCTAGCTGAGCATGTAATAACATTTCTCTGTATTTGGGGACTGGCTTAGCTGGCTTTATAATAGATTATTGTGGATGTTAAAGTGAAATGTTAGTCTTTCTTTAAAGCTCTGTATTCCCCAGTAATTAAGGTTATAAAAAGGGCACTGAGCACAATATAGTTTCAAGGTCGCCAAACACAGATATAACAGCCTTCAGTTTGTGTAAATAAGGTATTAACCGTAGGTTTATTCTGCAATTGTGTCATGAAAAATAGGTTTTTCAAGAGCAGTTTGATGGGAAAGTATTTTGAGGTGAATTTAAAAATATCTTTTCTTCCCTTTTAGTTCCAAAGAAATTAATGAATAGAAGGAAAAGCAAGTGACGTTACAAAAAGGCAAGAAAAAGAAAAATATATATATATATATATATAAAAATTTAAAAATTGAATGCTATCAGTTAAAGAGAAAACCCAGATACCAGAGCAGAGTTTCATCCCCAAACATTTGAGGTTATTGGGTATAACAAGAACCATGGAGAAATCACAACCTTTGGCATGAAAATGTCTACAGAGACAACACAAACAAGGATTTCACTTTAACTTCCAAGGCAGTGACAGTTATCGGCTATTTGTGTTTCCAATTCATTGTAAATAGAAAAAGTTAAAGAAAAAGTTCACCCAAGAGAGCCATTTAACTACTTATTTCAAAGGAAGAAATTGATAGTTTCACTCAACTTTAGAGTTTTGATATTCACTCACCATTTGAATTAGATCCTTAGGTTCATCATTACAATAGGGAGAAGTGTTACATTGTGTGTTTCATAAGAAATACTTATTTGTGGTGTTCAATTGCCATATGATTTGAGATGAAAAAAGGTACGAAAGATTTTCTAAGTACTGTAAAGGTAAAACAACTTCCTGTAGAGCAAAAAAAGTCACACTAATAGTATAGATTTCTATAGCAGAAGGGTCCTAGAGTTGGGAAAGCATAATTTATAGTGTCAGTAAGGCAATCATATTTTCATTCTACCAGATAAGATCAGGGCAGATACTCCCCAAGGAGCGAGCCTCTTCGCTTCAATTTTCAACTGATGAAAGGGAGGATGTGCAATGCTTTATAGTGCAGACAAAAATGTCACATCAGTAATTGCTATGCAGGTGTGTAAGTACATGCCAAATAAAACCATAAATTATATTTCTCATGCATTAGGTGTTAATTGTCTCAGTAGTTAAAAGAACAATTACCATATAATATGTGCCGTTTTAAAAGATAGAAATAATCAGGAAAATCATTCGGATAACCTTTGATGAAGAATTTAGACTTCCTTTCAAGGTATTTTACAACTTTGTGATTATCTTCTAAGCAGAAATCTTTTAGTCGAATTCCTGCCGTATATAATATATTGCCATATATAATATATTGAAGGCTTCCAAAATGTATCAAACAATACAATAATTAGTGATATAATGAATTCATCTGAAGTTACGTGATACAATAATTTTCAGGAAATTAAAGCCATTGAAGACTTCACCAACCCCTTTCTCTCCCCACACAAATTTACTCAGCTCCTCTTTTGTAAGATAAAAATTTAATAGCTTTGTACTTCACACCTATAAATCCAGTAACCCCATTTGGGGTTGCTCCTCCCCTCTGCTCTGTCCTAGGCATAGTACCATCTCGCATTTACCCAGTCTTTTGCCAGAGCCCTTTCCTGGCATGGTTCAAACAGTTCTTAGGGGAAAGGAATGTCTTTTTCCTCTCTGGCTAGAAGGCAAAGAAGACACAAGCACTGGGTTGACACTTACTGGGGTTCCAGTATCTCTGAGAAATGAATGCATAGAGGAAAGCAGAGACAGGTGCACTAAGTACTAACTCCTTCTGGTCTATATAGTACTTCAGGGTTTTTATAACCATAATCACAGGAAATATGGGAAATACCTCTGTGTTCCCATCAGATTTTGCTGTTGTAGTTGTTGTTATTAAGCTACTATATAGTAGTTGCCTAAGATGCCTAGAACTTGCATTTGAATATGACTCAACCATTTCCCAGATAAGAGATCTCGGTCAAGTGTCTAAACCTCTCTGGAGTCAGTCTCCTTATATTAAATTAGGAAATAAGTGTACCTGACTCATGGGCATGTTATGAAGATTAAATGCGTTAATATATGTAAAGAACTTCAACCAGTACCTGGCACAAGATAATTACAACAACAATAAAATAATATTAGGTTTTATTAAGGTCACTTAATTTGATTATGACTTTTAATCAGAACAAAAATTCATATCAGGTTGCTTTTATTCCTCTCATTTTACAGAGAAGGTAACTGAATTAAAATCATAGTCCTGGCATTGAATTCCTGGTTTATTTGAATCTGATTATTGTATTCTTCCCCTCTTATTATACTATGCCTCATAATGTTAATATGAAATTCATCCCATTATATTATTATTTATTATATATAGGTCTGTTTCTTCTGCTAAATCATAAATCTTGTGAGGGTGGTAACTATATTAAATTCATTTTGCTAAACTGAATGCTTAGCAATGTATTTGTTCTACCTCCCTCTCCGCCAATGCTTGCCTTTTTTTCTCTTCTGTCCTTCCTTTCCCAGATCAAAGACCCATGCAAAAGGGTCAATCTACTGGAAATGATTTGGTCTGGGTCTCTTGGCTGCCCAAAGTTTCCCTGCCACCACAGAATATTGTCACCCAAGAAAATACCATGTTTGCTTCTTCTCCCGTGGCCTGAGAACTTTCCCTACTTAATTCTTGCAGGTGCTATTTTATGCAGTTGATCTCTTCTCACTGCTCTGGATTTCCTGTGGACATTCTGATGTAACTCAGCTCTGTATCTATAGCCCACCTCTCTCCAATCTTCATTGCCCTTGAGATATGCCCCAATCAACACTTTGCCTTTTGATCCTAAATTCCCAGCATAGATCCCTACTGTGGACCTGTTAAACTCGATTAATGACTGATCACTTCCATTGTGGATTTAAATTCCTTCTTGCTAGCTACAAGATAACTCTAACAGCACTACACATAGACCACTATCGTCACTAAGTCATGAATGCATAGTACATATAAAGCCAGAAGTGTTGAGGGCAAATGTGGCTAGGTTTTATAAGCCTCCATGTGTCTCAAGGGCTGAGAAAAAGCCTAGAAAGCTGCCAGTGACAAGTTATGTCAGCCAAGATCACTTACAATTATACTCAGTCAAGATGGCTCATATTGTATTCTCCTTTACTTTTAGCCATATACTTTTAGAAATATCTTTGTCACCAAACCAACCTTCCTAGTGTTTGCAACATATTTCCGGTTAGCACGATGTGTTGAAACATCCATTGTCTAGTACTCTGAAATAATACTAAATTTCTTTTAGTAATTTTATGTATTTATTTGCAAAATCTTTCTACAAATTTTTACAAAAAGTAAATATATTTACTTATAATAAAAAACTAAAATATCTACATAGCCAGTAACAGACTATACTAGTCTCAGAATGTCAAGAAAATTACCTAATTCCTTTTAACTTATGAAAGTTAGAAATATCTTTAAGAGTTTAATACGTTTTTTCACTATAACATTGTGACTATCATCACAGATGAAAATCCCAAAAGTTAATTGAGAGAAATAATGTACCCTTGAGAGAAATAATGTACCCTTTCTCAATAAATTTTAAGTAATAGGGAGTAAATATAAATAATATCTCAGTTAGCTTTCTATAGCACTTCATGATAAACAGATAAGACAAATTACTACTTAGAGACTGCTGATAGCATGTAAATTGGCATAACCAATTCGACACACTAGTTGGCATTACTACTAAAGCTAGAGGTTTTTTATACCCTATGAACTAGCAATTCCACTTCTGGTTATACAACAAAAAAGAAATGCACAATTATGTCAAAGATTGAAAAGAATGTAAGTAGCAGTGCTATGATAGCTCCAAACTAGAAACAACCACAATGGATCATCAGAGTAAAATTTAAAAAAATAAATAAATTGGAACATAATATACTAGAAAATGCTACAAAGCAATGACAATGAAAAAATAAATACAACACACAAAAACATAAATAAACTTCACTTATATAATATTGAGAAGAAAATCCGAAGTCTAAAAAAAGTATGTACGTACAGTATAGGTCTAGTTATATAAAGTTCAGACAAAACCAATCTATTTTGTTAAAAGTTAGGATAATGATTGTCCTTTAGGGGCATGTAGACATTGGAATTGATTACAAAAAATTCTTCTTGAGTATTGATAATGGTTACATGAGTATATTTGCTTTCTGAAAGTTCATTGAGCTGCACACTGATTATCTGTTCCCCTTTCACGTTCCATGTTATCCTTCAATAAATAGTTTACCTGAACCAAAAAAAGAGTCATAAAGTGAAGTATTAAAAATGGCAACATGAGTTTACAGAAGGTTCTGTTTAATCCCAGAGCAATTGACCAAGCGTGTGTGTAAAATATGAAGATTAATTGAAGTCTTGAAAGAAGTATAGGAGTTATTCCCCATAACTCATCTTGATAGCAGTATTTGTTAGAATGAAATTTAACTAAAAATAATAAAGAAAAGAAAGAAAGAAAGAAAGAAAGAAAGAAAGAAAGAAAGAAAGAAAGAAAGAAAGAAAGAAAGAGTAGCTTAAGAAAGACAAAAATGTATTTCTCATTAAAAAAGGAAATTTAGAGATATGCCCAAGTGAGGAATGGCAGATTCAAAGTATTCACCAGACATCAGCCCACCAGCCTCCCGTGTTTTGGTTGCATCATGGTGTATGATGTTGGTGTATGACTAGATTTTCAGTCCAATATGACTGCTGGAAATGCAGCTGTAGCTTCAGATCCAAGTTGCCGAGTAGAAGAAGGAAGTGAAATAGAAAGAAAATAATGGGTTTTTAAGTTGAATCATTTCTCATTAGACCATTGCCTAATGGCAGCTACATTCCCATTCCCATTCATATCTCATTAGTCCCATGGCCATAATTATTCTAGGAAGAAGTTGCAAAATGCAGTGTTTCATTCTGAGAGGTAAAACACTGAATTAAAAATGAGTCTGGGGACGCCTGGGTGGCTCAGTGGGTTAAAGCCTCTGCCTTCGGCTCAGGTCATGGTCTCAGGGTCCTGGGATGGAGCCCTGCATTGGGCTCTCTGCTTAGCAGGGAGCCTGCTTCACGTTCTCTCTCTGCCTGCCTCTGCCTACTTGTGATCTCTCTCTCTGTCAAATAAATAAATTCTTTAGAAAAAAATGAGCCTGTCATTAATTGAAACAGGAAAAAAGAGTTTGTGATAAGCGGATAGTTTTCTACCATAGTAGAAAACAGTAAACTGGTTATGAATAAAGACCTACCGTTTAAAACACCAGCTTAGAAGAGTAGAACTGATTTTGAAGTAAACAAATTGTTCTCTGTAACCATAGAGGACAGCAAAATGTAGCACCCATCTTTGTGGAACACAAATATAAGTGGCCATATTTTCAAGTCTTATTTCACTTATTTTCATTTCCATATATGCACTCACATCCAAAGAAAAGATGTAACTAGAACAAGGCACAGTTTCTTGGTTCATTTCATATTTAAAAATTTGAAAGCAGGTTTTGTAAATGCTTTGATATATCTCAGACTCCAAAGCTCCCCCTATGTAAGGAGGGGTCCACCGTTAATGATAAGACTCTGTTTTTGAAACTCTTGCCATATCTTTCCATGAGAGACACAGACTAGGGCAAATTTGCTTTAGAGGCTCTCCCTAATGCACTTAGAGATCATTATAAATGGTATTTGTTGTAATCAGATTGAGCTGCTATAACAAAAGTATCATAGGCTGCATTGCTACCAAACAACAGAAATTGATTACTCACAATTCTGGAGTCTATGAGTCCAAGTTCAGCATGCTAACATAGGCTCTGTGAGAAACCTCCTCCAGGTTACAGATTGCTGACTTCTTGTGGTGACTTCAGTGGCAAAGAGCAGAGAGAAGAAGCAAGCTCTCAACTGTGTGACTTTTATAAGGCTACTAATCCCATTCATGAGAGCTCTTGGCATGACATCATCAGATCCTAATTACATCCTAAAGACCCCACCTCATAATATCTAATGGTAGGATTTCAACATAAGAATTTTGGAAGGAACACAATCACTCTATAGAGAGCACTGAGAAAACTTTTACTCTAACCAAGCTATAGATAGATTTCAAGGTACTCTGACGAGTTTCTTCAAGTACAAGGTTTCAGTTTACAGAAATTACCTCTGAGATGATTAAAGACCCACATACTAGATTGTACATCCCTCAAAGTCAAGAACAATTCACTCTTGTGTGTCTCTAGAATCTAGTATAGTGCCCAGTACTTAACAGGCTTTTAAAATTTGATTATGGAATAAATGGATTGAATCCTGGCAACAAAAGTCTGCTGTACACACACAAAAAAAGTATTCTCTCCCTGTATAAAGTGAAACTAATGATGTATGAAGTGAAACATGGCGGCTCAGCACTTGAATTCAGGTGTGGGTAGGAGACCAATTCTCTTCAGTGGAATGTGAGCAGAGATAATGAGGAAGTCCCTGGGCCATGGCTTTGGAAAAGCAAGTACATTGTGCTCTCTCCTTCTATAAGTTTGAAGTAGATATTCTGAGATATCAGAGATGGTGCAGCCATAAAATGGAGCAGAGCTGGTCATACGGAGTAACGCTACTCCAAAATAAGAACAGCCACAAACATACATTGGATTCTTGGCTGAGCAAGAAATGACCTATTGCAGTAAGCCATTGAGATATGGGCATTTATTTGTTCAAACAACAAACATAACCATGACAAAGGCAAAAATCACTCCCTAAAGATAGAATATATGCTAATGTTCTAAGACAATGTCATCTCTGAATAGGGGAAAGTCAAATGAGTGCTTATTGAATATAGACTGAAAACCTTTTGTGTACCAGCATCTGCACTTGTAACTTGTATGAACCACCCTGGATTTTTTTTTTTTTTTAGCATAGATATACACATATGAAAATACTCTTATTTAGTCACTGCCGTCAGTACCTAGGAAAAACAACTCCTAAGGCTCTATTAAATACAAATTCTTATATTCCCTACTTTGAGGTCCCAAATCATGTGAATGTTTCTTCTACTTCAGGGTTTCTCAACCTCAGTATTAAGGACATTTAGAGACAGATAACTCTTGTTGTAGGGGATTGTCTTGCATATTGTAGGATGTTTAATAGCATTCTTGGCCTCTATTCAGTAGGTACCCATAACATCTTGCCATTTGGGAGAGCCCAAAATGTCTTCCGACAGGAGATACTGCAACATGACCTCTGGAGGAGGGGGGAAACACCTCTTGGTTGAGAATTACTGTGATTGGAACCCTCTTATGTCATTTAATTACTTTTGCTTACTTCTGAACTGTAAGTACGTGTATCAGAAAAGGATACCTGCTAGATTATAATGCAGCATTTATTCAAACTGACTAATCTCATGCTAAAATATCTTTGTTGCTTTTTAATTAAAAAACTACAAAATACAGAGGTGCCTTGGTGGAAATGTCAGTTAAGCACCCAACTCTTGGTTTCAGCTCAGATTGTGATCTCAGGATCCAGAAATCAAGCCCTGCTTGGAGTCTGCTTGAATTTCTCTCTCCCTCTCCTTATGATCCCCTCCTCCCCCCCATGCTCTCTTTCTCTCTCTTTCTCTAATCAATGAATGAATAAATATTTAAAAGAAATCTATAAAATACAAAAATCAATAATAGCAAATCAATTTATTTTGGGATTTGATGAGAATACCTTTAAATTCAATGTGGCGCACATAGTATACATTCAAAAAACCTATTGATGATATTCTAACCTCCTCCTGAGCTAACGATTCTACCAAAATATGGGTTTGATATGGACAGATATAGTTCATTCATTTATTCAAGAAATACTCTTACTAAAGACAAGTTTTTGCTAAGTACTAGAGTCACAAAGAAAAAGAAATTTGATAATTACGATAGTTTCTTGAAACATTTTCCAGGAAGATTTTATTACTCCATCAAAGCCCTACAAGGCATACAGTGCATATCATACCCACGGATTTAGATGTATAAAAATAAAGGTTTGTAGTTGCTTTTCCTTAAAAGTCGACAATATTACTCAGCAAGAAATCTTTGATTTTTGCATTTTAGAGTCTTGATATTTGATTAAGAATGCAAGCAGGAGTATTGAATCAATTTTTTTAAATATACACATTTGCATAGATCATGGTATAACTATCACAATGTGTATAATGGAGATATAAAACTTGTTAAAGAATTTCATATCTTGGGGCACCTGGGTGGCTCAGTCATTAAGCGTCTGCCTTCAGCTCAGGTCATGATCCCAGGGTCCTGGGATCGAGCCCCGCATTGGGCTCCCTGCTCTGCGGGAAGCCTGCTTTTCTCCTGCTACCAATCCCTCTGCTTGTGTTCCCTCTCTCGCTGTGTTTCTCTCTGTCAAATAAGTAAAATCTTTAAAATAAATAAACAAACAAATAAATAAATAAATATTTAAAAAAAAAGAATTTCATATCTTATGTCTGTTGCTTCCATTAGGATATTTTGAGAACAATTTTATCAATCAATTTGTAAATGCTCTGCATCCTCTTTTTATTCTTTAAGCCAAAATGATTATTCATAGAATGCATGCTCCAATATTTCAAAATAGGAAACGTGAATGAAGGCTTAAATTAATATAGATATGTTTGAAGCCTTTGATAGGTCTTTTTCTTAAAATCTTCAGGAAGTCTTTAAAAGCTTGATATTGATCATTTGTTTCACTTGTTTTTAAACTCAACTGAAAACAAATTTCAAGTCAAGCCTTAATCATCAACCCTCATAGCCTCTTTAGAAGAGAACTTGCATTTTGTTTGTACCAATGCATTTGTTAACACTTGTCACTTCCTACAATGTGTTTAAAGCTAACCTATCAAGACTTACTTTCTTATTCGTGAAAGTAATGATCAGAGGTTCCAGTTGGTTTGTTAATATCTAGACAATCTCTAGAGAGGTTGAACTGTATGGGAGTTTGCTCCAACTGCTCCTGTCCACTCCCAGTGTCCTTCATAGGACACAAGTGCCAAGACAATCAACCAGAGTGGAGAAGGAACAGTCAAACCCACGTAATAACACCCTGCCTAGCTGGTAGCTCAGTAGGCATGCGTGTCAGTGACAACAGTGTCCAGAATTCAGTAGGTTCTCAACTAATATGTACCCATTGAAGGAGGAATGCTTGAACATCAGAATGGAACCTGTCTAAAGTGGATTCTGTGGACTTTATGAGTACCTGGCCCAGCTAGACATGTTTTGAAATAGATAGACACGTTTAGTAGCTTCAGAGCCTGCTATGGTTGTGAGTGATGTCTGGAGAATGTAGGGCTGCCTTTAAAAATCATACTGCTTGTGGCAAAATATAAAAGTACAAGTTAGAAACCAGTTCTTAATTGTTACTAGAAATAGAGCTTTCCCTTTAGAGTAACATGTTCCAAAACAGCTTTTGAAACATTTACCTAAAACATGAGCAAATAAATAGATTTTACAACCTCTGGGGCATTTTCAGTCTGCTTATATTTTTAGCCATTTCTCTCTCATTTAGAATAAGAATACCGGCTCCCACCATTCCATAGCTGCAATATTTACCCTGGGACTTAGAGTTGCAAACAGTCCCTCTAGCTGCTGGCAGTTTTAGTGATAGATAACCTCTGGTGTTTCAGGACTTAGATGCTTCAATATCCCTGCACTTGAGAGCCTGGTAAGACTCTGCCTTCTTCCACTACACACGAAATTGTTAATTAGCTGATTATCCTAACACCTTAGCTAACACTCTTATCTGAGAATACCTTCTGCTTACACTGGCATGATACAAGGGACAGTACCTTGCTCATGGCTTCTCTCTGCCAAGCCTTGATCCTTCTATCCTTCTCCTTCCAGACAAAGCAAAAACGATGGGGTG
>CM053605.1:132688308-132705141 GCA_028646535.1 Procyon lotor
AAAAAAAAAAAAGAAAAAAAAAAAAGAATTCTCTGTGCCTTAAACAGGTCCTCAAATCCATTAAGAAAAAAAACGATTTTTTTCATAAAGGAGAGTAGGTTGGGAATGTAAGAGTAGGTTGGGAAATGATATAATAGAGAAGATGAGATAGAGTTATTGTAAATCCTTCAGAAAATGATAATTGTTTATTATAATTACAATGACATCTAATAGAACAACACTGAATTTGAAATGACTCCTTTTTCCCTTTGTTTTTACAAGTGCCTTGTATTTGATTTATTTTCCATTACCATTTTTAATTAGTAAAGTAATTTAAATAACTTACATAGAGCTGGTGATGTGAATAGAAGAGGGAATTGTTACACAGAAATCTTGACAATTTCTGGTATCTGACTTTTGTGCATAGCTCATTTCAAACTGGCAAATGATAGGGAAGCAGCATTGCCTGTGCTCTCATTAGCCTATTGATTAACACAATCTCTAATAAAACCATTATGAGAATTTGAGAAATTAGCATATCAAAACCTCAAATTTTAATTTTTCTCTTTGAACCTAAAAAAGAAGTGATGATACCTTTGTATGTTTAATATTGGAAATTAGGAAGCAATTGTGATTCTGTCTTAAACTTTTACTTATTCCTTGACCTATATAATAATCTCTTATACATATTGCACCATTATAAATGGGACCTATAATAACCAGGTATATACATATTAATATTATGAGAATTGCCATTCTACCTAAGTTAAAACTATTTAATGTTTGAATTGAGACACTGAATGTCAAAGTTTTCTCAAATATTTGTAAATAGTGCTGAGAAAATATTTTGATAGTCTGACCTGAAGTGTGTTCATTAAAAATCACTACATCAAATGCTAATGATGCACTGTATGATGACTAACATAACATAATAAAAAAATAAAACTAAAATACTATTCTATGATATAAAATATTATTTTTACTGTTTTCTGTTGCTATTATTCATTTTCCCAAATATCATCCTTATTACAAGTGGAGAATGAACCAACTGCATCCCTGCAGTTTGTCTCAGAAAGATAAAAAAAAATGTTCCCAATTTGGTGTTCCCCAAGTGTGCATTAGTCAGGCAGAGTTAATGGAGCTATCTATCACTTCCAGCTCTCCTCTGTGAGCAGAGAGCAATAGATGACCCAGCTGACTCAGCTCAGCTAGTTTGTTATTCATAGGCTGACTGCAGTGTCGTTCTGGTGGACTCGTCACAGAGATCTAAGGCTCAGTTGGGCAAACGTAGCTGAACTACCATGTCAACTCTAGACGTGATTCTTGCCGATAAGGTCTTAATTCAAATGGTGTAGTCAGAGAAATCATTAATTCCATTTGTGAATAGAAATAAAAACCTTAGACCTGATATTTTACAGCATAAAGTTCCTGAAAGGATATAGTCATTGCTGTTATAAATGGGGAGAAATGGGGGAAATAACCAATAGTGTCAAACAATCTGTGACATAAATAACCAATGAAACAAGACAGATAGACAATAGAACATAATCAGTCTTGAAAATACCTTGGACCAAATTACAAAGACAAAATTCTTAAATTCTTAAAAAAGAACAATTATGTCAAAACTTTAGATAGAAGATGGTTAGCATTCTAATCTATTTGATAGATATCTAATCTATTTGTTAGATTCTTATCTGCTAATTACCAACAAATCACATCAAAAGATTACTGACTATAGAATTTAAATGTCACAAGTTTGTCTTTTCCACCTTCTCCCATAATTTCTCAAATTTGTAAAGTTCATTGAATGTGAGAAAAGGTTGAGAAAAAACATTGAATAGGTGTAATGAGGTATATTGTTAAATTCTCATCTTCCAAAACCAATTCAACCCTATATGAATTATACTATTTTTTACCTTTGAAGTATTTAATTCGTGGATGTAGGCCTTTGTGTCATTTCTTTTCCTTTCCCTAGGTCTCATCATTTTTGAATAATGTAGCGATCTGGACATGTACCATCTTTGACATGTCAGAATGATTATTTCTAGAGAACTGTCAAGTTAGATCAACTTTCATCCCTATGTTAAAGCTTGAACTGGAGTATTTAATTCAAGGACTGCCTTTCTGAATTTGACAGTATGACACTAAGAATCTAGTGATAGATGTGAGAATACACCTGGAATTTGAATGATTTCCTGAATGTTTAGAATCTGAATATAAATGTTACTAAATATGTTAGTTCTAATAATAAATCAATATATACATTATTTTTGGTGTAGAGTGAGTGAATTTTGGAAACTTCAAAATGACATTCTGTTATAGACTATTTTGAATATTTGTGAGAATATCCTTTTATGTTAAAAGCAACATACATATCTATATTCTATATTTCATTGTTTATTAATGATTTCAAAATACATTTTATACAAAGAAGGCTATTTTAGGACTATTTTAAATATTTTTTAAACTTCAAATGAGTTTTAAAAATCTGTATGCTTACCATTTTCAGGGTATGTCCTTCCCTCTCCCCCGGGATATACCATATGACAGAACGAAATGTTAACTTCAAAGAATACTCAAACACAGATCAGCTTTGTAGGATGTGTGGCAATAAAAGTCAGAGTAGCTTTTTTTTTATTCAAACCTTTTTTTCCTCTGGACAAAGCTTATACATTTCCTAAAATGATAAATACAACAAACAAAACCGACACACTGGTCACTACACTTTAAAACATTGAAACAGAATATTCACTAGCTAAATTCCATACACATCACTCAGGCCCATTATACATTATAAATACATGCTGTATTTATAATGTAGTTATTAGTTTGTATGATGGAGTTGAAAAAAAAAGCACTATAATGTACCCTATAGAAAACACTTAAAAATCTGGAGAAAAAATAGTAAAATATTATTCCACAGAACATTGTCCGATAGTAACTTAAATGAGAAATATATATATATATATCCATATAATATCAGCAAAAATAAGTACACAAAAAGTTGGAGTTTTGAAATTTTTAAAACTGGAAACTTATTAAAAAAGATAAAACTGTATGTACAGATTAATAAATGATTGTAATGAAAACTTGTTACCACTTGTTACCACTTGTTACCACTACTCAAGTCAATAAAAGAAAAAAAAATATTTCCAGCACTCAGAAACCCCAGCACTCAGAGGCTCCTATATAGATATTTGTTGATCACAATAATCTCATATCCAGCCTTTAGTGTTATTAATTATGTCCTCTTCTTTAAAGTTTTATTATCTAATTTTGCCTGCACAGTATATGTATACAGTAGTCAGGGTTCAAACAGATAAACAGAACCAGTATAAGATATATATTAAGAGATTAATTGTAAAAATTGACTTATGCAATTGTGGGAGCTGAGTAGGCAAGTCTCATATCTATAGGGTGGGCCATTAGGAAGGGCATATGATTGAGATGGAACTGTAGGCATAATTTCTTCTTCATCAGGGACACTTTAGTTCTGTCCTTAAAACTGTGCAACTGATTGAGTCAGGACACTCAGATTGTTCAGGATAATCTCTCTTACTGAAAATCAATTGGTTATGGATTTAACAACATCTACAAAATACTTAATGTTTGAATGAATAACTGGAAACTGTTGCCTAAGCAATTTGACATACCAAAGGACCATCACAGTATGAAGGCTTATATATACATGGTTTAGTTTTACTTGTTTTTAAACTGTATTTGAATTTATTTTTGCAGAAAACATTCTTTTCTATTTACCCTCTCTTGCTCAGTATTTTTCAAGATTCATCCATATTGTTGCTTGCAGTTGGTGTCTATTTTTACTTTTTATTATTTTTAAAAATTGCATTTTTTTATTCTATGTTTAATGAATATTGGAGTAGTTTTCTATTTGGAATACTCATAAATGATGCTTCTATGAGTGTTCCTGGGTATTAGTATCTTGGCATTTTTAAGAACTCATGTCTGCAAGATATGTAGCTAAAAAGGAATGGCCAGGTCACAGGGTATGCAGATTATTTACCTGACCAATGTTAAAATCACTATGATACTTGTTAAAATAGGAAGGGTTTACCTGAGACTTCTGTAAAAGGATTCAACTCCCTTTGCAGTAGAGAATAGAGATTGAACTTAATTCTAAACACAACAAGGACATGTGGGCATTTATAATCAAGAAACAGGGTGAAAAGGTCAGCGGATGAAAAATCGCTAACGGGAAACATCAAGCATAAGGGGATTTTTGCTAAACTGACCTACCAGGATTCTTGGTAAAGGCAGATCAGGGACTTAAACATGAAGAGTGGAGAATGAAGAACTTGATCAGATATCACGAGTGGTCATATATGATGGGTGGGGAGATTCTCACAAAAAAAATTACTTAGCGGAATATTGCAGGTCAAGTTCCAGGACTAGTCCTGAACTGGGATCAAAGAAGCCTGACTAAAATTTGGTCACAGAGAGAGTTTTTGTCACCAGATGATCCCAAATTCTTCTCCAGAGTGAATGTCACCAATAACAGTCCTCTGCGATAGTGCATGAGAATTTCTTTTGCGTGACAAACTTGTCAACAATTAGATTTTTCAGTAGTAGTCATACTTGTGGGGATATAATTGTATATAACTGTGATTTTATTTTTATTTATTTTTATTACTAATGAGGGGTGTCCCATTTCTACATGTTTACAGGTCTTCTGAATTTTCATTTCTTTGATGTGTGTACTTCAGTTGTTTGTTACCTGCTGGTTTGAATGTCATCCATTTATTGATTTTTGGGGGCTCTGTATACAGTTTGGATATGAGCCCCTTGTCAGCTAGAAATGTCAACTCACTCAGTCTGCCAGTGGCTACATTTACATTGTCTTAATAGCTCTTCTATGTGAGCAGAAGTTCTTAGTTTTAATGCGTTCGAATTTATCAATTATTTTCTTTATAGTTTGTGCTTTTTCTGTCCGTTTAAAACATTTTCACTACATAGATGTCATGAATTTATTCTCCTTTATCAGTTTATTTATTTCCTTTTGCACTGTAAAGAAAAGTTTATTGTTAGACCATGTATCTATAAACCTGTTTCCACCTTCTCTTTATTCTATTTTGTTGATTTAACCTTCTATTTCTGTGCCAATATCAGGCTTGACTAAGTAGTTTTCTAATATGTTGTAATATTTGATAGTAAAAGGTCTTATCACTTCTTTCTTCTTCTGTAATAGGTCTTGACTCTTTTTGACTATCTGAACTTCCCTATGAATCTTACAATTTGTTTAATTTCGCAAATAACCTGCTCAGCTTTTGTTTGGAACTGGGAATTGACATTGAGTCGGTATTCGAATGGGTGTCACCAGTGACTAAGTAGACTTTTACTAAATAATCATGTTTTTATTCCCTAAACCTCCTTCCTATGTTGTGCTTGCCTTGACAACAGCTACAAAAAATAATTTTTAAAAGAATGTCTTGTTGCTCTCAGAGACTTTGGAAGGAGTAGAGAATAAAGTTTGCAGCCCAGAACCTCTCAGATTCCATCTGCCTATGGAACTGAGATGCTGGATTAAAAACAAACAAACAAACAAGCAAACAAACAGCTATATTAAGTAATTAGACAATTAAATTAGATGTTTATGTTAAGTAATTATCCCTTTAAGCTAAAAGATTATAGTTCTTTTTTTTTTTTAAAGATTCTATTTATTTATTTGACAGATTGAGAAACAGTGAGAAAGAAAGAACAAAAGCAGGGACGAGGTGGGAGAGGGAGAAGCAGGCTCCCCAACAAGGAGAGACCTTGGGATCAAGACTTGAGCCAAAGGCAGACACTTAAAGGCTGAGCCACCTAGGCACTCCAGGATTATAGTTCTTTTAACAGTCTTTAACAGTTTATTATTATCTTCAGCTTCCGACAACACTGCTCTCTTATGTGATTTGGTAAACACGAGCCTTCAACTTTTCCTCCACTGTCAAATAATTGAAATAGTTTGTACTCTATTTTAAGAGTTTCGTTAATAATACTGTGACAGAATCTATGGATATTATGAGGTAAGAATGTTTCAAAAGAGGTCAGTAAGTTCAAGTGACAAAGGAGGAAAGAAGAGCAATATTATCACTCAAGGTACAAAGGTAGAAGTAATAAAACCATTTGAAGAAAGTGAAAAACTTAACGCAGTCAATGAAATGTTAGGGATTACATGCTCTATAATTTTCAAATCAGTGAAAACAAGTAATCCCGCTGTAAATAATTCAAATATTGAAGCATGTGCTTACCCTGAGATTTATTTTGTAAATGGCTTTGCTATTAAGATTGTTAAATTTATAATTATCATTTCCTCTCTAATGCATATTTAAATTTTTACCCTTAATTTTATCATTTAAATTTTCCAGCAGCTATTTTTACTTTTGACAAAACGAGTCTCTCTTTTAATGATGGGAATTGGTATAAAGCAGGATTTGATTAATAGAAATCCACCCTCCATTAAACAATCATGAAATGTTTCTAATCTGTTAATAGGGCCTGGGGTAAGCCACTTAAAAATATAACTATGTTTAGTATTTGTTATAAATTTCTATTTCCTGACTTTCCAACCCATTATAACATAACTACAGTCAATTTATTTTAAAAATGTGGAAATAATTATTTTGTTTCAAAGAGAATTATTATTGTTCCTATGAACGATTATAAATTTAAATGACTCAATAAACGAACATGCCTTGTAGTATCTGCTTTATTCTCATCTACTTTCTAAGAATATTATATTTAGCTACACCAAGCAAGATGGTCATCTTAAGTATTATTTGCAAGAAATAGCAATATAAATACTCCCAAATGAATGAGGAATGTTCACTATGTCTTGTAGTAGGGGATTTCACATTAATTAAACTGGCAAATTATCAATTAACTGAAAAATAAATGCATTAAATATACATCTTAAATTGCAGAATTATTTTAAAGGTAATTGCATCTCTTTAGGGTGCCTTTAACTATAGTTAATTACAATTGTAATGTGGAGCTACAATTTCCTTGCATTTTTAATAAGGGTCCAAAACCACCTTTGGAATTTGCCCCCTTGTGTGTCTTCACCAGATATTTAAATCGTTTTCTAATGACATGCATTATAAGGGGTTTAGCAACTAAGGCAAAAATCATTAAATCTCCCATTTTCATTTACAGGGCTTCTCATTTCTAATCAGTGCTTTACTTCCCATAGCATTTAAACCATTTATTTTCTTTCTTCTGACTTTCACGCATCCTGGAATCAACCTTATAGCTAAGGTTTTTCTCTTTTCCTGTAGAAAACATATATAGCTAACATTTCAGTCACTGTTTTATAAAATCAACATTGTCTTTTGCTGGAGGCTTTATTTTAGTAAAGAGATAAAAAAACAGAAGGAAACTGTGGTTCCTCTCTCATCACTTATTAAAAGATATTCTCTATGATCATTTGGACTGTTTCTGTACCCATTTAAGAAAATGAAGTAATGGGACAATCTTGAGGATAGATCCAGGTTGCAAGTTGCCTCAAGTTTATACAATTTTGAGAGGCTTCTTTAAGACAATATATAAACAGACAATTTATATAAATGTTACAAGAACAAGTAAGAATTTAAAATAAGAGGCTCACTTCTCTCACTTGAAAATAAGGAAAGAGATGACCCCCTCCTTTATTCTTGGAGAAGGTACTTTAGAAAACCTGTAAGTACTTTCTTTTCTCTGTGAAATATCTACATGTCTGGTTAAAAACTGGATTGGCCTTTTGTCAGCTTTATGGCCAAGAAATGTCTTTCTCTAGGACATGAGAGCCATCTCTTTGAAATGTAAACATCAAGGAAGATGGCATCCCTATCACCCAGGGTCTGTGGAAGATTAGGAGCCTCACTTCTTGAGTAGCTTACTGCAGGTGGGAAAAGTACCTCCTGTCAGAAAGACATGTACCTTCTTTATTGCTTCTTCTGTTTCCTGCTACAATAACACTACCACTATGGCCAAATCCAAATTTTCTCATGCTGATTGAAAGCATGTACAGGATGTTAACAACAACAATAACAACAACTCATTACTATAAAGTATATGAAATTACTTCAATTAAAGTGAGAATAGTGAAATCAATGTAAATCCACTTATATGTCCTAATTAAACATGCATAACTAATAAATGAGTATGTCTTGGGTAAATTATATATGTGTGTGTACACACACACACACACACACACACACACACTTTAAAAAGCTGACAAAAGGCCTATCTAGTTTTCCAAGGGATACACATGGGGGAATCAGGAAAAACTGCTCTAAATATATGAGAATTCAAAAAACACTGACTCTAAAAATATGATATCTGAGCAACAATCTTGCACAACAATAGGTTTGTCCTTAGAAAGATGTTCTAAAAGCAGCTGAAGGGAGAGAGGACTTTCATTTTATATAAAGTGTGATTGTGAGGTAGCTTAATTTAGTATATGTTGAAGCTGCATTACTCTTTTATCGTCAGTAAAAATAGACAATTCCACAAAAACAAACAATTGAAGAAAGATTAGTATTTAATACATATGCTTTATATATATTTTATAAAATTAGAGCAAATTTTTGAGCAATTGATGGGAAATGGCAAAAGAGATTGTGTTTGATTCGTTGCTGGAAATATTTGTTAGGGATATGGTGTTTATGACGTTGAAATTTGGAGCTATTGTATTAGAATGTAAGCCCTTGAGGACAGGGGTATTTTTGTTTCTTTGTTTACCTATTTTGTCCTCTACTGAGCTCTCTGACTAAAACTGTTCCTGGAGTATGTTAGGTGCTCAATAAATATTTATTGACTAAAAAAATGACAGATAATCTTAGCATTCTTCAGGGATCTTCAACTCATAAGAGTTGCATTAAACTTCATGGAAAAAGAAACTGATTATTATGTATTGTTATGAAAGT
The DNA here is from genome assembly GCA_028646535.1 of Procyon lotor. Classification (NCBI taxonomy): domain Eukaryota; kingdom Metazoa; phylum Chordata; class Mammalia; order Carnivora; family Procyonidae; genus Procyon; species Procyon lotor. Next base: position 132,697,191 of record CM053605.1, read on the forward strand.
AATCAATAAAACATTTAAAAATCGTACCTTAGTGTAATGATAGTATACTTGTCAAAATGTGAAATCAGGGGCACCTGGGTGGCTCAGTGGGTTAAAGCCTCTGCCTTCATCTCAGGTCATGATCTCAGGGTCCTGGGATCAAGCCCCACATTGGGCTCTCTGCTCAGTGGGGAGCCTGCTTCCCCCTTTCTCTCTGCCTGCCTATCTGCCTGCTTGTGATCTCTCTGTCAAATAAATAAATAAAATCTTTATTAAAGATTTAAAAAAGATTTAAAACTTTAAAAAAATTTAAAAAAATGTGAAATCAATGAAGACCACTGTTTTGGTGAACTATAAGTTAAATATTTTTTTCCTTATAAAGCACCAGTAGTTAAATCAACAATTATTGCTATAATAATGTTTTTAGAGCTATGATCTTATCCACCACTAAATTAAAAAAAATAATAACATGTAAATACCATTTATACAGGGTACTAGACTGGGTGTAGGACAGTATTTGAAAGGAGAAACTTTCTCTCATTACAAACATTAATTTTTCCCCACCATGTGGGAATAGTTTGATATAAAATAAGAAAATCAATGAAGAAATCAAGGTAATAGGGGCCAATGAAATCAGAAAATCATAAAAATTCTTGTTTTTTAAATTTTTTCTGTTTTCTGAGAGAGAGCAAGAACACAAGGAAGGGGGAAGGGCAGAGGAAGAGATAGAAAATCTTAAGTAGGTTCCACGCCCAGTATAGAGCCTGATGTAGGCTGGATCTCACACCTCTGAGAGTTGTGAAAGAATGAGCCAAAATCAAGAGTTGGACACTTAAGTGACTGATCCACCAGGCACCCCTAAACATTCCTAATTGAGCTCTCTTTCTTGTCCGGATGTAGGTATTGAGGCATTATTTCATCTTTATCTTTACCATAATGGCTGTCTCTATGGCTTGAATTATTTTTTAATTCAAAATAATTTGTAGAAAGTATTTTAAACTCTTTCATTTTAATATTTAAACTTGGAATTTTAAGAAGCGAGGGTGCTCTTCCTTTTGGCATATGACTGTTGCTTATACCCTACAACTTCCTTGTCTTCCTTTTCAGAGTTCTCTGAAGGGATATCTGTGCAAAAAGAACAATATGGAAAGAAAGTATCCATTTATTATTGACTATATGAAGACCCAGTGACATTCACTGAACTTTGAGGTTCTCTGGCTTTTGATATTGAATAGGAGCTGAGGCTTGGAAACCCAGGTGAGCTGTTTATTCTTCCCTTTCACATTCTACCCTGCTCCCTCGGAAGTAGATTTCAACTTACCTAAGCAAGAAGGAACACAGGTGAGGAGCTGTAACTGATGGATCAGGCCAACGGGACCAGGCACAGTCCAGGACTGCTTGTGTCATGGAAGATAGAGGCCTCTGCTTCTATGACCAGGAAACAAAATGGTTATGTACGGTATACATTTGTCTAGTGAAGGCAAAATATTTCACATTCTTTGCCCCAGACAATGGAAATGAGCCTGCTCACAAAACAGTATCATTCTTAAAAGCAGAATCTCTTCTTATAAAAGTGGAATATAACAGCAGGCATGCTGAGATTTATATAGAACTACACATCTTTGGGATCATATTACAATGGAGGAAAAGAGAGGTAAAAGGTTGAAAGGATGAATCTCATCCCCACCAGTTGTGAAGTTGTGTTGGAAATAAGATTGCAGGGGTAGAAATATCCATCTCCTTCTTAAAACTGAGAGCATAATTTATGCCTAAACTCTGGGTTCCCCAAGGATTCCCTTTGTGCTGGCAGATAATAGTTCCTACTACTACTCAAACAACAGCAACAACAACAACAAAAAAAACAAAAAACAAAAAACTAGTGTCTAGTTGGTGAAGAAAATACTTAAGAAACAATGGGAGATCCCAGTAGGAAAGATCTTTGAAGCATTGGAGGAAGTGGTACCTTCAACCAGCTCTCTTTAAAAATAGCCAAGATATGCAAATGACTTGAATGTTCCTCAATGGATGAATGGATAAAAGAACATGTGGTATACATACACAGTGGAATATTATGAGAAATGAGCCATGAGAAAGAGAGAAACCCTGGAGTGCCTGGGTACCTCAGTCAGTTAAGTGTCTGCCTTCTGCTTGGGTCATGGTCCCAAGGTCCTGGGACTGAGCCCCACATTGGGCTCCCTGCTAAGTGGGGAGCCCATTACTACCCCTCCCTCTGTCCTTTTCCCCGCTCATTCTCTCGCACTCTCGCTCTCTCTCTCTCTCAAGTAGATAAAATCTTAAAAAAAAAAAAAAAGCCAAACTTATAGAAACAGAGAGCAGAAAAGTAATTGTCAGGAACTGGAGGGTAGAAGATAGGGAGAAGTTGGTAAAAGGGCACAAACCTTTAGCTCTATGATTAATAAGGCTTGAGAATACAATGTAAAACATAGTGACTAGTTGTTTTGTGTAACTGAAGTTGCTAAGACAGTAGAACTTAAGTATTTTCACTGGGAAAAAAGAAAGAAATAAAATTTTGTGAGATGATGGATGCGTTTCTAAGGTGATGGGGGGTGTCCTTTCACAATATCAAATGACCGTGTATACACTTTAAGTATCTTAATTTTGTTGTCAGTTATACCGCAATGAAACTGCAATTAAAAATAAGTAAGCTATGAAAAGAGAGTGGGAAGGGAAATGTGGTCCCATAAATTTGGGGCAATAGTACAAAAAAGAGTTTTGAGTGGAAAGTGAGCATAGTATATTTAAAAGGAGTGAATGTCTCTATCTCGGCTCCTGCTGGGAAGCAGTGAGATCTAAAATTGTACGTGTAGAATAGAGACTGGATTTTGAAGAGACATGTGAGTCGTAGCGGTGAATACCCTATGGGTTCTTTTCTGCTCTGAGAGCCACTCATCTGTTATGAGGAAAATGTTCTGCATGTGTGTTTTTGTATAATCCTGCTTGTTATGCTTTGTAGATTGATAGCTAGGTTTAAAAACAGACTCTTTGCGAGAAGGAGGAGCGCTATGAATCCAAGTGTTAAACTGCCAGTGTTCTTTAGTAAAATTAAAATGCTAATCCACACTCTGAATTTTGTCACTCTTAGCAAACTTGAAGTAGGTGATTTAGAAAAGAAATTCGAGAATAATTAAGGGGAACATACCCACAGTGCGATCATCTATTCTCAGTAGCTGCGTAGCATCCACGTTTGAGGAAATAGTTTCTGAACAAGTGTGGAAAGGTATCCTGGTTAAAAGAAGAAAAGGAGAGGTGATTATACCTTCTCCAGCTTCCCTCCATTACCTCCATCACCGGCTGTGATTCCCAGCCATCTGCACCAAGCAATCAAAAGGCCTGCTGATGCTTAGTCAGAGAAGGAAGTCAGCTCTCACACAGTGGTGGTCTCTACCAGAGGGCACAGGACCAATTATGAGGAAAAGGACTTTTCACAACACTGAAAGGGAATCTTTCTAATTCCAATTAAACCTAGAAAACATGGATGGTTGCTTGAATTTAACAATAATTAAAAATTGCTTTAATAAGAAGCAGGTTATTCTCAGAAGTATTTTAGTATTTTATGTTTTTCTTTTTTTCGGAAGGCAACTCATCTGGCCTGAAGAAATCTAAACATTTTGGTTTTTCATTACAAGGTACTACTGGGGTGTAGCAAGATTTAACAATATTACAGTCACCACTGTCCCAATGATAACTGTTTCCAAAATAGATGATGAAACCATTTGAATTGTTTAATTTCAATAATATTAAGAATCTGCATATTTTCCCACATAAACAATGGATTATTTTAAATTTCAAAGTAATTAGAAGACATTTTTGTAAATATGTCAGACCCATTCATATTCTGAAATAGCAATCTTTGCAAAGAATTTCAAACATGATTTTTAAACTTTATGCTTCTGTGAGCATATAACCATTATATAGAGATGAAATTTATATTAACAAAATATATAACAATATTCAATTACTCATTTTTTAAAACCATGGGGTAGAGCTCATTATAATACGCTTCAGTAACAAAGAGACTGACATGCTACAACCATATAGTGTCATAATTGCAAATTAATTAGTTGCAAATAAATCACTTAATTAAGCAAAATCCTAAGGTATATTACCCTCCAAAGAATAGGTAACAATCCAATTGTCAAAACAGCTCAACAGAGTTAGAAATATATACTTTATTCAAAGATAAAAATATTGGGATTATTCTAATAACCTCTAAGTGTCTTCATAAAGTAGCAGCAAAACACATACTAAACCATTATTTTTCTTCTTATTATTATTACTGAAATGTAATTTTTAGGGGATGTTAGAAATGAGAGCAACAATGAGAAAATAGCAATATTTATTTCTTTATACATCTGATTCTACATATTCCATTATTTCATCTTGGCAAAAATCTTGAGAACAAGATGTAGTTATTTTACCATTTAACCCATTCTCTGGCATAGAGAAATAGCCCAACAAATATAAGTGAAGTGAATCCCCATTTTACTACTGATAAAGCCCTTGCTCAGCTAGATGACACCACAGAACTAGTAAATGGTAGAGCTGGGTAAGAATGCTGGCCTATCAGATTCCTGATCCCACACACTTTCCGTTATGAAATACTTCCTTTCTCTTTTCTATCTACTTTGAAATGTTATTCAATTATTTTGTTGGGTCGACTGTCACTTAGATCTGATGGGTTATAATGCTTCTCTTGGTTATCCACTTCATTTGAAGTGTTTCACACACTGAGAAAAAAAAATCTAAATTTTTTGGGAATGACTTCAAGATTCAGTGTCCTAACTTTTCAGTTTTGTGATTTTTTTTTCACCTTTAGTGACTTTGTCTTTACTCAAAATTCTCCTACACTTGAAGTTACCATCACCTGGAAACTTCTAACCAATTAAAACTTGGGTTGAAACATTCCTTTCCCAAATCAAAAATCAGCTCATTCATCTCAGTTAATATCAAGATACATTTCCTTCAACTTCATGTGGTCCTCCTATTGCTCAAATGTTCTATTTCTCCTCCTCTCTTTCTCTTCTCATGATCCTTTTCTTCCTCATCTAAGATTCCTCATTCATCATTTTAAACATTTTCTGATTCTTTTTTTCACTAGTTCCTTTTATTGTTTTTATAATCATGCCACCTGGAAAAAAAAATGCCCACCTTCTCTACAAACATATCTGGCTAGTAAGTAAGCACTACTGGAGATGCCTGCAAAATGAGATAGATTTGTGACACTACAGATTCATGGCACTTGAACTCATCTGGAACCTTAATCACTATTTGTAATCTTTCCACAATTCTTTCATCACTTCTTGCTCCTGTTCTTCAAAATGGTGGTTTAAATATTTTGCATAAATCTCCATAAATCTCCCTGAACCCTCCTTAAATCCCCCCTTGCATTTTTTCCTACATTCAGTAACAGTTACAACAGCATAGATGATGTAATTATTGAATTGTCTTCACATTAAAACAGAAATCATTTAATAAATCAGTCTCCACTTCTGCCATCACACTAATATACTAATTTGCATCTAGACTGTTCTTTAACTCTCCTTTGCCAAAGGATGCAATGCTACTTCTCAGTTTTATCCCATTTCTTCTCCGTTCATGGTATTTCCATTCTTTCTCTCCCTGCCTGCTCCTTTCCATTAGCGTGTAAACATCAAGTTACCAAGTTATCCCATTAAACCCCCTCAATCTGTTAGCTCTCTAGCCTCCACCATAGTTTTCTTCCCTTCAGAGCATCTCATGAGTTTTCAATGTGGTGGCTTTCTCCATCTCCTTATATACCTCACTAAAACCACAACAACTTGACAATTGCCTCACAATTGCAGTAAAATCACTTTCAGTCAAGTTCCCCCCACCCTGTCTTCGTCCCAATAGAGAAAAATTAATATTCTTTTCACTTGATCTCCTGGTGATATCTGAAGTTGCTATACACCTTTCTTTTGAGACACTTTTTCTACAATAAATTATTTGTCTTCTTTCTACTTTTCTTTCTGATTACTTCCCAATTTCCTTGGCAAGCTACTCATTCTGTGCATTCTATAAATGGCTCTAAGAAAGTTTTGTTTGGAATTTTCACTGATGTTTTCATTTTCAACATAGAATATCTACTACTACCTTTACATTAAATAGCACCATGCATGGCATATGGGAAGTGCATGGTAATTATTTGTTGAATAATTAAATAACGATTATTTACATCTGTTAGGATTTGCTGTGTGCAATTCCTGTCTGGTTCAGAAAATTTCTAATGCTTAAGTTATATTTTAGAGATGAGTTTTTTTTTTCTTTGAAGTACATGAGAAACAGTGTTTTTCAGACCATTTTGATATGCTGTGCTTTATTTTCTTTCTTTATCTAGTAGGAATAAAAGAATATAAGCGGGACTTTAAGTTTCTGTGTAAAAAGGATAATGTATCACGAAAAGTGTATTTTCTTTTTTAGGCACAAAAAATTATACAGAAATATTAAATGATGATTAGAACTTGGCTTTAACATAAATAAGTGAGCCTGTAGAATTTTATATTTTGGCCTAACCGTATTTATCCGAACTCACATGACTCTGTTTTGTTTCAAATCTTTATAGGGAGACATCTATAAATGATCATCTGTAAATCCGTGAAACCTATGTAGAATTCATTGCCCATCTTTTGATAAGATTGAAAATTGAAGTATGTTTAACTTTACCACAAAACTAGAAACAAAGGTACATTGACCCACGAGGTACAGGAAGATTTCTGAAGTGCTGATATGCTGTCACATAATAAATATAATCAATATGTTTCTCAAGTCTCTTATAAATTAAATTATCATGAGATACAAAACAAAACAAAACAAGAACAAAAGAAGTGAGTCCAGCATATAAATGCCTTCCTCAAATGAGTCTTTATTCTTACAAGGCCATGGCTTAATTATCATCCATATTCTAAGCATCTGGTTCACTGCTTTGATTTAGTGAAAGGTTAGTTTGACCCCACACTTGAAGTGTCTCTATAAAGTAGTGGAAGTAATAATTATTACCTGGAAATTATTTATCAAAAGCCAGCTTTTCAAAGATGAAGTGATCACTACTTACCAAATAAATGACCTTGACAAGCAGATAAAGTTGACCTAAACTTTAGCTATCATAAATTTGTTAAGGATAATAATTTTTTCTCTTTAAAATGAATGCTAAATTGCCCAATAAAAACATACATTATTTTTTATAGTCCTTACATATTAACTTGATAAAGTGAAAGCTTGAAGGTTCCAAATATAGACCTTTAATAGTTCTTTGTTTCCCCCAAATTAGTATTTATGTGGTAAATGCCATGTTATTGCCTCTTTGATGTCATTTTAATGCCTTAGGCATTTCTAAGAAAGAGAAGTTGTGGTTTAGAAGGTGCTTGAAGAGAAAACTTCAATGTTTACTGTTCAAGATTTGTCTGTATGTGCATATATTTGCATATGTATACAAAGATATACCTCTGTGTGTCTGTGTGTGTGTGTGTGTGTGTGTGTGTGTGTGTGTGTGTATAAAGAGGTTTGAAAAATTAGTGGAAGAGAATCACATTAGAAGAGGAATGTAATTGGGGCGCCTGGGTGGCTTAGTGGGTTAAAGCCTCTGCCTCCAGCTCAGGTCATGATCTCAGGGTCCCGGGATTGAGCCCCGCATTGGGCTCTCTGCTCAGTGGGGAGCCTGCTTCTCCCTCTCTCTCTGCCTGCCTCTCTGCCTACATGTGATCTCTCTCTCTCTCTGTCAAAAAAAAAAAAGTCTTAAAAAAAAAAAAGAAGAGGAGCGTAATCAAAATAACACTGATTGAAATTACCTGCTCTATTGAAGTGATTTGCTTGCTGATCATTTTCCACTCCCCCAAAAAGGAGAGGGAAAAAACAGGTTTTTCGAAGGCTTTCGGAGAAATTCTTTCCCATAGTATTGATGTTATAATCTGATCATGATTAGTAGGGAAAACCATAG
>CM053605.1:132705641-132726671 GCA_028646535.1 Procyon lotor
ACTTATCTTCAGCAATGAAGGAAAATTATTGGGGTGTATTTATAAGCACATGAGGACTATCTTAAAATGATTATGCATCAATTATGAAATAAATTCCGTTTAGTTTAATAAGTTAAGAAATGTTGCTATTATACATAGAACGGTCACTTCCCTGCACTAGAGTCAAGAAACAGACTAGAGGGAATGTTTGTTTCCACTATGTAGTCACTGAAATTATAATCTTAAAACTACTGAAGCAATATGAATTATACTGCAAAGATTTTATAAACAGAGTATCTTCATTTTTTTTCATTTCCTAATATCTTTCTCACAATTTAGAAACAACTTTAGACACAGGATTTTCCACATCACTCATGTATTTGGCTGTTACCTACAGCAAAAATACTGCTAAAAATGAGTGGGTGGAAGAAGTATTATAAATATTATAGAACTTCAGCAATGCTACGTGAGGGGAAAATCGTGTGTGTGTGTGTGTGTGTGTGTGTGTGTGTGTGTGTGTATCTCCTTTCACTTCAGTGCTACCTGAAAGAATTTTCCTATCTTAATCAGAAGATCTTTTTTCCATAGCTCATTTTGTTTCCCTCAAAAACATTTCTCAAATTTCAAGCTGCTTACATATCACCTAGGAGCTTGCTGAAATTGAGAACTAGATTTGGTAGACCTGGGGTGAGCCCACCGTTCTGCGTTTCTAATAAGCTCCTAGGTATGCCCATGCTGCTGATCTACGGACCACACTTTGAGGTGCAAAACTCTAAGGGAGCCTCTCTCCCAAACTTGCAGCTAAAACAACTGACTAAAAGCTTTGTTCTGGAGATTTCACTGGAGAATAGAGTAAAAAAGCTGTTACATGGTCACTCCACATGGGATAAACAGATGTGAAGGGTAAAGTGTGATATACTGAGAAAAGAACTTTTTTTTTTTAATCAAACAACTCAAAATTGGTTTTAGTTTCCAACACTAAACTCATGTGACATTGAACAAAAGTACTTTGGGATTTTTAGGGTTTTTTTCATATAAAATTGAGATTATCATCTCATCTAGAGGTTCTTTAAAAACATTAAATATAGAACTACCACGTGATCCAGCAAACTCGTTTCTGGATATATATCCAAAAGAAATGAAAACAGAATCTCCATAGACATCTGCACTCCTATGTTCGCTGCACCATGATTCTCAATAGCCAAGATATAGAAACTACCTGATTCTTTAGATTAAAAGAGAAAACAACATGGATGGACACTGTGGTCATTTTTTGAAGTGAGGTAAATCAGACAGTTGAAGACAGATACTGCATGATCTCACTTACCTTTTTGGAATCTCGAAAAGCCAAACCTGTAGAAACAGAGAGTAGAATGGTGGTTACCAGGGGCTGGAGGGTGAGGGAACTTGGGAGATGTTGGTCAAAGAGAAGAAAATTGAAGTTAGGAGATGAATAAGTTCGGGGAATCTAATGTGATTATAGTTAAACAGTACTTTATTATATACAGCACAGTTGTGATGACAGTAGATCTTTGAATGTTCTCAAAACAGAGAAGAAATGATAATTGTGTGATGTGAAGGTGGTGTCAGTGAATACGATGGGAGTAATCTTATCCCAGGATATAAGTGCATCAAATCAATGCATTGTACACCTTAAACTCACACGATGTTACATGTTAATTATATCTCAATAAAAAAATAAAGTTCTATGATCTAAATAGGATGACCTACATCCAAGTGCTTCTTAAATGATAGAGCACTATATAGCAGACTCCAGTACTGTCTGCACTTGACGCTCTCCAGCCCTCCCCACACCCCACCTCAGTGCCACAGTCCATGTCCTTCCTTTTTTGAGCTGTGAAAACTGCTTAGGAAACTGTCACTCAGCAGCTGCAAAGACGGCCAGCACTAAACCAATTTGATAGAAGGATCCAAGAGGCGAGAGGACAGAAGATTTTCTTTCCTCTGCAGTTCTAGTTATAAAGCCTAGATATAAAAGGAGAGAATCATTGTGGTATGGCATATGAATTTTAAGATGCTTTCATTGGGTTCATTCATATTCTAGAGTGGTGTCCTCAAGAGTTTTTACCACCTTAGAAAGTAAAAAATATATATTGTCTTTCTTTTAAAAAAATATTAAAAGGAATATGTCATCTTTACAAAGATGGGTTATTATAGTCATTGATCATGTAACAACATAGATAAGATTCTGGACCTATTCGCAGCAAGCTACAAACCAACCAGAAACTTCTCGTTTGATATATAGATGAAGTGAAATTGCTTTAAAACTAAGGCAGAATTTATTTGTAGTGCACAATTTATTAGTATGCATGAAGATGAATTAGAACCTGCAAGCTATATTAAATTTAATGCATGAGAAAGGGAAGTAATGAATTACTTGAAAATCACTTTAAAGCATCATTGCTAATGCAGCTGCTAAACTGCAGCAGTCCTAACTGCAGAGACAAATATTATTAAACCTGCCAGGGTCCCCAAACTGTGTTTTACACAATTCCTTAAAGAATATAAGCAAAGGCGTTTGATTCTCAGCTTCATGTATAAATACAGCATGAAATTATATGCAACATATCTGCAAAAAAAAAAAAAAAGAGAGAGAGAGAGAGAAAGAGAGTGAAAGAAAGAAAAGAAATAAAGAAAGGCTTTTAGTAATTCAAGACTCCCATAACAGAATTCTTATGCTAATGGTTAAAACAAAAGTTGCTTTTAATTTTCAGAGGGATGGAACATGGAATTTTGGAACATGGAATTTATTAACTTCATTTTTCTAATGGATGAAAGAAAATGTAATAAATGAAGAGATGAGCCTGAAACTGCACTCACCCGGCTTTATTTAGCATTGGTGCTCAGTTAGCTGACTTCACTATCTGGAACTGGAATATTGCACTGGCTAAGCCTTTTAGTGTGCACTAAATCCTAGCCGCATAAAAGTGAAGCTAAATAGTATTTACAGGTCTTTTTCATACAAAGTGCAAACCAGCATTCCATTTATAATCCTATAATAACACTTTGTAATCTGCATACCAATGCAGTGCAAATAACACATTTACTTTAGAAATAAGCATAATTAGATTATATAGATCATAGTTGAATTAGACTGAGTGACCTTTTGTTAGCATTCTCTGATAACTCAAGAAAATTTTACTACTTGGCTGCCTTTTCTCTTTTAATCTAAATGATCAGTTTTTGGCATGAGCCTCTAAAATCCTCAGAATTTTTCACAGTTTGGTTCCTAGGAAGCTTTTTTTTTCCCCAGCAGGAGGGAGTTGTAGTGTTGAACACGGAGTTGGAGTCGATGCTATCTTACACACACCTGAGATAAGGAAGAGAAACATATAAAGTACAAAACGAAGGGTGATATAAAAATGATTTATAATTGCGTTTAGTATGGTTTTTATAATTACATTTTAATTAATATTTCTGAGGATGTGCTTTACTTTTTATGCATAATTTAAATCAAATTGATATTATATATTACAGAGTTCAAGCCTAGTTTTCCCCTTAATAATACATCAGAAATTTTGCATCAGACGATTAAATGTCTTTTAGTCATTTATTCACTAAAATAGCTTTGTGTACCTACTATGGGTCTCAGATGTGAGAATAAGTTATGATGACTGCATGTTTGTTCCAAAGAATTTTCCTCCTGGAATGTGAGTGGTAATCAAAGATAAGGGACATACAGTGATGATAACAGCAAAATAAACCAATTAATTATTCACAAAGTAAATCTCAGCTCCTTCTGATTAAGGAAATACAAGTGTATTAAGAGTCACTTATAACTTTGATATATTTCTGCTCTCATTTATAGGTCCTGCTAATAATCACAAATCCTCATATTGGAGTCACACGTTTCTGTTTCTACATGTATGCCATAGAGAGTGAGTCTTGTCACTTCCAGAGCATGGAGGGTTAAATTCACAGCATGCATCTATCTCTCCCTCCATCCTTCCACCAGGGAAATTAAAAAACTTCCCTGTTGTTTTGAATAGAAACCAGGTAAAACAACACAAAGACAAATTGGGAGACTACCCTCAAGAAAATTGAGTTTTTTAGCTCTACTTCCACAAGAGAAAACTTGTTTCAAGGTTCTTGCACAGAAATCAATCTCATGAGAGTAAAAGAACCTCATTTGGTTAGACCATCTTCACAGGATGGTAAGAAAGATCACAAGTCTCTAATAAATATGAATATTTACCTAATAAAAAAACAGCTGGAATATGGGCTTCTTTAGAATCCTAAATCACAAAATACATAATAGATGTGTACGAATGTGTGTGTCTCATATGCCAATAGATCATGAATAAACAAAACACAACATTCTCATAGTTAGCCTTCTGTCTTTTCCTCACCACCCCCATAATTTGATCCCTGATGTCCATTCAACCTTAAAGATACATTGTGAATTTCCCTTGACACCATCACAGCAGGAGCAATCCTAAAAGCTCTTATAAGCTTTTTTTTTTTTTTTAAAGATTTTATTTACTTATTTGACAGAAAGAGAGAGAAGGTAGTAGGTAGAGAGGAGGAGGGGAAGCAGGCTCTCTGCTGAGCAGAGAGCCTGATTTGGGGCTCGATCCCAGGATCCTGAAATCATGACCTGAGCCAAAGGCAGAGGCTTTAACCCACTGAGACACCCAAGCACTCCTCTTATAAGCCTCTTTTAAGGGAACTCACCCTTCCATTCTTCCAGTGTTCAATTAATTCTCTACACTTCAGCCAGCCAGAGCAATGTTTTTTAAAAAGTGTCTTCTTTTTAACTATCCAATGCATTTCCATTGCCCTGATATGAAAATGCAATGTTTAATCACAATGTTTAATCAATATGAAAATGCAATGTTTAATGCAATGTTAAGTCACACGTAACACGACTGTTTCCCATATCTTCAAACAAACGATTTCATCTCCTACACACTCATCTTGTCTACACATACAGGTCTCTTTTCTGTTCCCTGAGCACAAACTTTTCTCTTCCTCTAGGTCTCTGTGTTATTTACACCCACTAACTGAAAAGTCCCTTCTTCTATAGAAAGGCTAGCTTTTTGGACTCTTCAGATTTCAGCAAAACCATTACCTCATGGAGGCTGTTTTTTAACCTCCTTATTAAAAGTGGCTTTTGGGGCGCCTGGGTGACTCAGTGGGTTAAAGCCTCTGCCTTCGGCTCAGGTCATGATCTCAGGGTCCTGGGATCGAACCCCGCATCGGGATCTCTGCTCAGCAGGGAGCCTGCTTCCCCCTCTCTCTCTCTGCCTGCCTCTGCCTACTTGTGATCTCTCTCTCTCTCTGTCAAGTAAATAAATAAAATCTTAAGTGGCTTTTCTGGTTCAGTTTTTGTCCTATGATTTGGATTTTTGTTATTCCTTCATAATACCTGTCCCAGTCTCTAATAATCATATCTATTGGCTTGCAATTGCAAACAGACAATCTTATCTATTGTCTGTTTCTTGCAATAGTATAAGCAGATGTGTAGGCTCCTTGATTTCCTAGTTCACCTTTTTATGTTTGTACCAAAGTACCTGATACCTAGTAGCCAGACAGCTGAGTGCTGAGTAAATGTGTTGTACATGCTGGGGCAAAGGGGAGGAAAGTAGGATCCAATCTGGGAGGCTTATGGATCCACTTGGTTTCTGTTTAAGATTATAATTAGATAGACACAGAAGACGCAGTCTACAGAATGAGCTGATTTTATATCTCCTGGTTGTAATAAAATTGCAGAAAAGATTTGTGTGGTTCGTGAGGGTTTTTTTTTAATATTTAAAATTTTATAGGATTGCCTGAATTATTTGTCCCTAACATCTGCATCCCTTCACCCTTGTAATTCTTAGAGTCCTATTCTGGAACTATCCTTCCTTTTCAATTGTATCTATTGATTGTAACTTATCTCTAGTCCTATATCCTTCATCCTTATCTTTCTACATTGCTAACCTCAATGAATTTACCCGTGCTTATGACTCCATCTATTACGTTTATATTGGGAACCACTTGTCCAATTTTGATCTTTTATATGCACGACCGGAACCTAACACTTGAAATGTGGCACGATTTAGATAATGAACTTTTATCTCAGTCTTGCAAGATTAAAAAAAAAAAATTACTTTTCTTCTTTAAATTTCTTTCTCTTTACAGATTTCCTGTTTCTTTTATTAATATGTCTGAGGCTAGAAATCTTGGACTCGTCTTTAAATCAATATTCTTTATTTTTACCTTTTTTTGCTTTGTTTGCTCTTAGTATTTCCTTCACAATCTTTCTTGGACTTATCATTTATATTTCTTTTCCCTTGGCCCTCACTTTAATCCCTTAAATAACTGTAAATATTTACTATCCAGCTCACTGGTTCCAGATTCCTTTCACTACCCACCACTGCCAGATTATAGTTTTAAAAGACATTTTTCATCATGTTTACTCCAACACAAGAGCCCAGAGTGGTTTACAATAGTAAAACAGGATATAAAACAACACACACACACACACACACACACACACACACACACACACATAAATACCTCTCCCTCTCCAAATAAAACTTCTAAAACCTTTTGATAAATTTGGCCTTTCTTTTTAACTTACTATTTTGTTTTCTTAGCAACAGTGAAACATATTTTCCTTCCTATCATTCAGCATGTTAGACTCCAACTTCAAATTCTAAAGCAAAACTCCAATATCGCCATTCATTCTCCTTCTACTTCATGCTTAGCTTTTTCCTCTTTGATTTCAAACTCCCTTATATCTTGTATAATGAATATTATTACTTGAATATATATATCTTTATATGTATTTACTTTTTATATTTTGATCATGCTTATCAAGGAAAAACATTTTAAGTGTTCTTAGAGATTAAAGTTGAAATGTGGTTTATTCTTCTAAATGTAGGTAGCAAAATAAAACTTAGTTAATTTTTTTTTTTAATTTTTTTAAAGATTTTATTTATTTGACAGAGAGAAACACAGCGAGAGAGGGAACACAAGCAGAGGGAATGGTAGCGGGAGAAGCAGGCTTCCTGCAGAGTAAGGAGCCTGATGTGGGGCTTGATCCCAGGACCCTGGGATCATGACCTGAGCCGAAGGCAGCCGCTTAACGACTGAGCCACCCAGGCGCCCCAAACTTAGTTAATTTTAATAGAAAATACTAATATGCAAATAATATGTGTACATACTACATTTAACAATTCTTACATACCTACACTGACATAAGCATCACTCCAAGTCAAAAGTGATAGAGATACTTTTAAAAGTACCTTGAGACAACATTTATTCACCTTTTTACATAAAGAGATGTTTAAATTTTTTTTATGAATTAAAAACAGGATATAATGGATATGTTTTAAAATGTCTTTAAATTTTAGAATTCATCACCTTTATACATATTTAAATCTCCAAATAAATGTTTTCTAATTTTTCTTAGAAATATAATTTTAATAGCCTTATATTAATGGGAAAATGAAGAATATCAATGAATCCTATAATTCTACACTGAATTCATTTTATACCTAAGACTGTTAAAATGTCTTTGATTCTGAAATACAATTTTGAAATATTTCATTTTCATAAACCTGCTCAAGACAGCAGAGACAAATAGTTTATAAAATGTTCATAGTTAGGAATGCTGCTTTCTCTTCATTTTGACACATCTAGGGCATGCAATTATTCACAAAGGTCACTTTCTAAAGAAGAAAAAGAACAATGGCCAAAGGCAGCATTTAGGTTTCAAATAGACTATGACAATTTAATCAATGACAAACTCCCAATGTCAAGAACCATCTTATTTCTAGGTAGACAGAGAATGACATTTCATCAGAACTAAGTACAATTGCCCACATTAAAAACTAGCCAAAAAAATTACTATGAACATTGAGAGCAAGATTTAGAGGGAAAAGAAGGGGGGAGAGATACCAAGTTATTTTAAGTTTAAAAGTGAATACAACTTTCTTTACTGGCATTTTCAAAAATGTCTTATTCTGGGGGCACCTGGCCGGCTCAATGGATTAAAGCCTCTGCATTTGGCTCAGGTCATGATCTCAGGGTCCTGGGATCTTGCCCTGCATCAGGCTCTCTGCTCAGCAGGGACCCTGCTTCCCCTTTTCTCTCTGCCTGCCTCTTTGCCTACTTGTGATCTCTCTCTCTTTCTCTCTCTCTGTCAAATAAATAAATAAAATCTTTTAAAAAAAAGCCTTATTCTGAATTAAATTATGCATATGATCTTAAAAACATATATAATTCAAAACTTGAGAAAATATAACTTGCCACCTTGCCCCCCACAGAACTCACACTTTTCAAATTTGTACTGCAATTAATTGACTGAGAAATTTAATATAAGAATGTTTTTCACCTGATTTTTTTCCCCCAAGTCAAAAAGATATCTTAAACCATGTATGGAATACATTTGAAATTATTTTGAGATTTAGTTTAAGACTACCTTTCTAGAAACTGTCCGGAGTGCCAACTTTTTTATTTATTTTTAAAATAATATTACTCAATATTATCAATCAATAGCCGTATCCACTTCAACCTTTGAATATCTACTATAAAATTAGTATTAATATTTACCTAGGAGACTGTCATATTTGAAGAGATGTCGACTTTCTAAACTTGATTTCTTTTCTTTATAATAAATATAGCAATACTTTAATACACAAGGGGCCTTGACATGATTCAGTAATACTTTGTATATAAGCCCTAGCTATGTTTTAGACATATATTTTGCAATACATATTTTAATGAGTTCCTTATTATTCTGTGCTTATTTCTTATTCTGAAAAATTTGTATTCTCATTTCTATGAGATACCTGTGGCTCATTCAATGAAATACTAAAACAGGAAGGCATTGTGATAAAATATTCACATAACTTTGTTCACACACTTGCAAAACAATATTTTAGGAGAGATGGAGAATAATGCAATGAACCTGATTTCCAATGGTAATAGTTAATCTAACCATCATGTGATAGCAGATGCATACTGGTAATAAGGATTATATTTTTGAAACAGGTAGTATAATATTAGAAACTGGAAGGTTATAGAATAAGAAGAGTTCTATTTTATATGTTTCTGCAAGCTGAAATGTTTGGATCAATTTGGCTAAATCATAAAATTTTCATTTCATATTTGAAAAGAAAAGAGTATGTTATGTAATCATGATTGGGAGAACAGCATACTCACTCTCTCCAGACTACTGCTACTGGATATGCATACATATCAAAGTCTGCATAATTAAGAGGGGAGGTTAAATTAACTGTGAAACTTATGGTTTATATAGCTGAGCTAGTTTCAGCTGCAAATAGCTACAAGAATATCTGAGAAAAAAAAGGCATTAAGAAGGGAAGTTCTGTATTTTTTACAAAAGGCAAGCTTACTTTGTTCACTGGAGATGGAAAATAAAAAGAGAATGAGAACAGATGAAAAAATAGATTAAGCACACTAATAATAAAACTTCGAGAGTCCATTATATGTCTATTTTGCAATGTTACTAATCTTCATCACATTCTTCAACATTTAAATGTCCAAGATATTTTTTTTTCATCCACTCACCAGACCACCATAAGTCTCTTCCTGTTGATATCCTCTTCCTGCACTCTATCATCATTTACTTGAAAGTATCCTGAAATTGCTGAGTATGAAATTGGGAGTGACGACTTTGCTGTTTGTAAGAAGCTCTCAAAAAGCTAATTTCCTCCAAGTAAGCTTCAAACTCTACATACTTCAAATGTTTATTTTGTGTGCATATGTACAGAAAAGAAGATACCTGTTTAATATGATCAACATAGAAAATAAATCTAAATAATTAAGGAGGTAGAGCAAATAGGTATTTATTTTTGTAATTTGTGGAATATATAAATAAGTAGCACATATTTTAGAAAAAAATTCTACAAGCTAGTTATATTCACTAACAGAGTTTAACAAATAATTACTATAGTTTACCTTACTTTGTGTTGTGTGTATAGAGCTGTGGCGTTGTGTGTGGTACTATGAGGTAAAATCCATGAATTCTGTCTAAAGTCCCTTACCAAAAAAAAAAAAAAAAAAAAGAGTCCCTTACAAATGTTGAGGTAGCTTTATTTCTAAACTCTTGATTAGAAAGTAACTAGGACTAAATAGTTCTTCAATTTCTCTTTTGTTTCAAGAGAGTCTTCAACAAGAATTGCAAGATACTGTATAATACTTTAAAATCTAAGTCATTGGATCTTAATTAAGTGAATGTTCCAATCTTCTTAAACTGTAACCAACATCTACAGCATATGTTTTTTCACCTGCCTAAGTCATCATACACACATTAACATCAGGCTATATTTAGATAATATAAAAAGGATAAAAAAGTCTATTTGCACCTGTATTTGTTGTAGTATGCCCACAATAAACCTGGAATTTCTCAAGGATGCAAACATAAGGCACAAAATCTTCCATTATATACAATCACTCCATATAATTAAAATAATAGATTGCTGCAGGTTTTTTTTCTTAATAATAATATAACAAACTAAGGAATATCATTAAAGTGCAATATCCTCCATCAGCTTTATGCACAAGCAGAATAGATAAACACTTAGCGTTAATTCAGAAAAGTCTAATGGAGGTTTTATTTTTGAGGTTAATCCTTTTATCTCTAGGCTTTGATCTCTATTAAAATTCAAAAACCCCTGGGAGAAGGGACATTTTATCAACTAGAAGTCATTAAGCATGAATAAAAGGTCTGAAATCTGAAAGGCAATGGAGACATGGGAATAAGGTGTTGGTAGAAAGAATTTTAAAGATAGAAAAGTATGAGAAAAAAACACATTTATTTTTTCCTCAGGTCTTTAAATGAAATAAAAAAATATGAGCATACTGACCTTTGAAACAGGTAAATATGCTGGCCTTCAGAATTCTTGCCATTGTGATGAGCTATGTACAACTGACCCATTTCAATATTTCCCTGTATAGGACTAGTGAACACTATAATATTTCTTGATCTTTCTTTCATGATATCCTGAGGTTCTTCTTTTCACCTTTGCCAATATTACACCAGAAATGGAAGATAATGATAATGAGGAAAGAAGGAGTGCGATTCTTATATACGCATGTATAGAATACATAATATGGCTTAGAAGATTTACCCAGGAGTGTTTATTTGAGCACCGATTATAGGATAAATTTACTTCTAGACTCTGGGGATACAAAATTGGTTAATCCTTGGTACCTGGATTCCAATTACAGTTCTGAGGATTCCTTTTTTTTTTTTCTTAAGTTTTTATTTATTTTATTTATTTGAGAGAGAAAGAGAGCATGAGTAGGGAGTAGGATTGGTGGGGTAAGGGGGAGGGGCAGAGAGAGAGGGAGAAGCAGACTCCCTACTGAGCACGGAGCCTGAGATGAGGCTAGATCCCAGAACCTGGAGATCATGACCTGAGCCTAAGGCAGACACTTAACCAACTGAGCCAACCAGGCACCCCAGTTGTGAGGGTTCTAATACTTACATAAACATAGGAAACTCTAGTATGTTCATTTTATTGTACAAGGAGTCCTTCATTTGTCCTGTAAATAATGCTATTTCCATTAGTAGATAAATGGTAATTATCTATATTTAGTTATGTATAATTATTAAGTTATGCACTTCAAACCATATGCATTGAATTTCAATTGTGCGATAAAATATTGATTGTCATACAAGGTAAATATTCACTAAAGATAAAGAAAAATTTAATCATTTCAGAATGTCTAATAAGTCCATTTTTAGCTTGTCTTTGTTTCCTTTTGTTCATTTGTTTTGTTTCTTAAATTCCACATATGGGCAAAAGCATATGGTATTTGTCTTTCTCAAATAACCGTTTTAAAAAAAAGTAAAAAAAAAAGATTTATTTTTCTTTTTAAAAATTCCATTTATTTACACTCATTTTAAATATTCCATTCATTCAAATATTTGAATATTCCTTATTCCACTTAGTTTGGTATTAATATTTTCTTCTTTGAGTTTCTGAATGAGATATACCTGATCATTAACTTTTACAACTATATTCTTTACTAAAATAGGCATTTGAAGCTATAAAATTTCTCTTAAGCACATCTTCTTTACATCTCACAAATTTTGCTACCTTTCTGTTGTCATTTCGTTTAAATATCTTAAAATTTTCTTCTTAATTCTTTGAATCAAAAATTGTTTATAAATAATGTATTTAAAAACTTTAAATTAAGTTTAAAAATATTTAAGATCATTAAATATATAATTTTTAAAGATTTTATTTATTTATTTATTTGAAAAAGAGAGAGAGCACACAAACAGGAGAAGGGGCAAAGGGAGAGGGACAAGCACACTCCTTGCTGAGCATGAAGCCCAACATGGGCTCCATTCCAAGACCTTGAGATCATGACCTGAGCCGAAGTCTGATACTTAACTGAGCCCCCTCAGGGACCCTAGATATGTAATTTTTATTGATTTCTAATTTAATTACATTTTGACCAAAGTGCATATTCTGTATTATTTCAATCATTTGAAATTTACTGATACTTATTTTATGGCTCAGATTTTAGTGAATTTTTTATATGAATGTAAAAAGAAATATACATTCAACGGTTGTCACAGTGTTCTATAATTGTCATTTGGGTCAAACTGATTAATAGTATTGTTCTAATCTTTTATTTTCATGCTTTTATTATTGGCCTAATTGTTCTACCAATCATTGAGGAAAGACTCTCAAAATTGCAAAATATTCTCATGATTTTTTCCTGTGTCTATTGTATTTTTCCAAAGTAGTCTGTTATTAAGTAGGTACACATTTAATATTGTTATAACAATGGAATGACTCTTTTCCATTATGAAGTGTTCTTTTATTTGGTCATGATCTATATGTTGGTGTTTACTTTGTATGATATTAATGTAGTTGCATCAGCTTTCTAATGCTTAAAGGGCTTTCGTGGCACATTTTTCTGTTCTTTTACTTTCAGCCTTTTTACTCTCAATATTTAAAATGTGGTTTTTTGGGTTTTTTTTCTTTTTTCCCCCCAAATACTTTTATTTTATGTTTTTGGTGTTACGAGATTGTTCATGCACCACACCCAGTGCTCCATGCAAATCGTGCCCTCCTCAATAAAAATGTGGTTTTAAATAGCATATGATGTAGTACTTTTTATTCATTATCAATCTCTGCCTTTTAATTTGTTTGCTTTGTCCTTTTACATTTTAGGTGATTATTGAGATAGCTGAGTTAAAATCTACCTTCTTGTTATATGCTCCTATTGATCTGATTCTCTATTCCTCATTCCCATCCTTGTTTCAAACGAATCAAGTTTTTTTTTAATATCTTGCTTTACCTAGCCTATTGATTTCCTAGATTTATTTCTGTTCCAGATAATAGATCAAATACCTTTAAGTCATTAAGTTTTCTAGAATAATCTATATCCTGAACAATGTAAGAATCTTACTTCAGCTTAAGTCCACTTACTCCCGTCCCACTTTTCTGCTCTTGTTCCCATATCTAATTTCTACAAAGCAATCATCCCATGACAACCATTCTTTTTTTAACAGTGTAAATATATCTATAAATAAGAATCTTATGAAAACTCTATTTATCCACATATTTATGTTTTCTTTGTCTTTTATTTTTAACTTTTCGTTTGTGTGTACAACTTTTCATACAAACAATCCTAAGGTGATCACATTGAGAACTCTATGGGAACAAACTCTAATTATAATCTTTGTGAATGACAACCTTTAGTAATGTGCCTTTCAACTCTTGTATGACTTTATATGGTATGACTGTAGTCTCTTAAAATTACTTAACATGGTTTATAAATTTATAAATGCCTTTAACTTCTGCTTTATTTCTTCTCAGGTTTAGAACTCTTTTTTCCTAGCTCAGAAAACATATAGACTATTTCATAAATGAAGAAAAAGTTAATATATTTTAAAAAATGTTAACCCTACAAACCATTACTAACAACAAAACTTTACCTCCAAAAGTTTACTTAAAAAATAACTGAAATCTGTTCATATCCATATTTAAGATAAGAATTAAATCATCCTTCCTTTGGATCATTCAATTTCAATCCATATAAATAGCTTGAAAATATGTATAAGTTCTTTGAAAATCCCCAATGTAATTACTGAGATCATTTCTAAACTTGAAAACATGTCCTACTGAAAAGGAATAACATAATGTTATTTAATATTTGTATGACAAATATGGAAATATTAAAAAAATATTATTATCTACAAATTATTTTGGTTGAGATTATTAATATTCATCCTCCTTATATACAAATTTTGACAAATTAAGGTACTTACTTGGCATAAAAACCTCTCTTCCAACTATCGCTTCTTATTTAGAGAGAAAAAAAAAGACTATATCAGGTTTTCATACCCAAGAAACGTTTTAGGTGTATTAGTTATTTAAGCCACATGTACAAATAACCAATATGTCATTCCTTCTTCTTTCGATTTCCTTTATAATATTTGCATTCTGTATTTTGTGGATAAGGCATGTGATTATTTGTAGACTGAAAATTATTAAGTCAATATTTTAATCACTGTAATACACACATAGGTCCTATTATTAGAGTGATATTTTAGTCAGTATCTTTCCTTCAAATTTTCATTAACCTGAAGTACTTTATTTTAAATGTAATTGAAACTCTCCATTTTTATTTCTCCTTGCCTGTGTGTGTATGTGTGTGGGGGCATAGGTGTGTATGTGTTTGTGTGCATGTGTGTTCACGTATATGTGTGTAATCTTAAGGATTTTACTATCGATATTATGTGCTAATGTGACCTGAAACTAACGCCACTCTCTCAATACTTTCCTATAAGAAAAAGTTAAATTATTTTACCAAAAAGTACATATCATATACTAAATCACACGTAACATTGCTTCTTCAAGGTAAATTTTGAAATGCCGGCTGTAGTTAACACATGCAAAAGACATGGCAAAATAAGGCCTAACACCAAAAGATCTCCTAATTACATATGAAAATATATGATTTACCAATATGAGTATATTTCAATTAAGTTATTAAGCGATTTTGAAATTAATGTTGCCGCAAGTTAACAATAGGTCTCTGTATCAATGGGTTAAGAACTTCAGGGGAGTTACTTTAGGTATTGTTGTGAGGAAGCACTTACTAAGGATTCTTGAAGTCATTAATATCATTTTTCTTTCCTTTCCAAAGTGAAGCCTTTTTTGAAAGAAAGACAGTCTGAATAACTATATATTCCAGCTATTTTTCTCCATCGCTGCTTTGATCTGCAAATACTTTCTTATATCAGGAAATAAATGCTAAGTACTACTTTTTCTTGCTTAAAGCAAAATAAAATGACTAAGCTAAATTTATTCTTTGTCATTTACAATAAGAAATTCAAAAAATTATCTCAAATTAGCATGTGTTAGACTACTCTAGACAATGCTAAAATCTAAAATTTGAACTAAACTAGGTATTATAATCACTTCATAATCTAGTGTATCATGTTACTGATTATCATAAATAACTTTGACATTTCTTATTTTTTGATAACTCGCTGTCATGAAATAGTTGAAGAAAATTTCTTTCTTTTGGAAAACTTCCAAAATTTAGACACAATTTTTAAAAACTTTAAAACCTTAAATATAGTGTCCAGTACTTACAGTCAATAGTTTTGAGAACCATAATGGAATAATCCATAATCCATAGGCTGTAACTTTTAAAGATATGTTCCTTTAAGTTCCAAATACATTTATTTGTTACAGATATATTTATGGCATGCTTATGGCATTCATATAACATGGCATATACTCAAAGCACTTTATAATCTGTACAATTTCATGGGGAGAGCCATTAATATTTTTCTCTTGATCTTGATGTGGCTACTGGAACATATGGATTTTTAACTTCATACAAGCTTCTCTTGGAAATCAGTAAAATGCAGTAACAACATAGTAATCTTTCTGGTAGATCTCTAAACCGTTCTTCTTAGATATCGATTCTTATCTTTCTAAGTTTTAAATAAATATAAATATAGCATTTTATTGTTAATAATAATCAGATTTCTTTTTATCTTACCTTTCATGAAAAATATAACTTACTCTGAAGAGTAGGCTACAGGGGCAAAAATCAGAGTTGAGTTTTTGTTTCTTTCTTTTAGTGATATGATGAAAAAGGAATTCAGAACAAGATCTCATCCTCAACTGTGTGTGTGTTTTTTTTAATTTAAACATTTTTATTTATTTATTTGACAGAGAGAGAGAGATAGTGAGAGAGGGAACACAAGCAGGGGGGAGTGGGAGAGGGAGAAGCAGGCCCCCCACAGAGCAGGGAGCCCAATGTGGGGCTTGATCCCAGGACTCTGGGACCATGACCTGAGCTGAAGGCAGATGCTTAACAACTGAGCCAACCAGGTGCCCCCTCAACTGTGTTTAATAACTTCAGTTAGAGATATGGATATGGTTTCAGTTTTAGTTTGATTAAGATACTTGCTCACAGCAAGGATTCTCATTGCAATGTGGCCATTTTGTTACCATTTGAATTAGGACCATAACCAATTCCTAAAATGGGCTGTCCTCACTGAAACTGGGAAGGAGAGCAGAGCAATAAGGAATTCCTCCAACTCTATCCATGTTATTCACACACTCTTCAGGGTCTTTAAAGGTAAAAACTCTCCTTGGAATGAAATAATTTCTAGTCTCCCAACACTGCATGCAGATTGTTCAAAATTCAATCCATGCCAATTCCATTATTACAATGAACTACTACAGTACTCCTCTTTTGCTTGGATATTATTCATAAAACTTTTCAAAAATGAGGAAATACCTCATTGAACTGACTTATTGAAAGTTGTTATGTCAATAAATAGTTAACTACTGTGTGCTTATTACTGTTAGATTTTATAACACCCATAGGTTTTAATAATATAAATGTTCAAATTAGTTCAACAATTATAGTGAAAACAAAAAAAAATCATAAATCTCATTCATAAAATGAGAATCATCAAGCAAAGAATATAATCTGGATGTTTGCTTATATGTGTGTGTATGTGTGTGTGTGCATGCTTATACATATTTGTTTATCTGGCTCTAGAGTTTGTACTTTAGATTAGTGATGGAAGAACCTAAAATCCACACTTTAAAAATTTCTATCTATCCCATGCATAAAAACAAGTGCTGGTGTATTAGGACTTACATTAAAAAAATCCACATTTTACAATATTTTTATAAATTGTAGTAAAGAAGTATTTCATAAGCAAGATGAATGCCATAGTACACTTGATAAGATTAACAACTTCAACACACTGAAATTTAAATTATATTCACTGAAATATACCACAAAAAAGTAAAAATATAAGCGTTGAACTACAAGTACATATGTTCAACATGTAGAGCATAACAGGATTCATATGAAGAATATAAATGACACCTAAAAACCAGTAACATCAACAACCTAAGTGACCAATGGCAAATATCCACAAACACTTCTCAATAAGTAAAACCAAAACAGCACATGACTACATGAAAAGGTAGTAATTGGTAATTGGGGAAATTTAAGTTAAAACTACAAAGGATAATTATTTGCTGTTGAGGTTGTAAATCAATGAGATCACTCATTAATCATTAGTAGGATATAAATTAATCTCACAACTTTGAAAAACAGTTTGGCATTATCATGCATGTACTTTATGAACTGAAATTCTATTCTAGGTTACACACACACACACACACACACACACACAAACACACACAATCTTCTATTAATGTCACCGAGAGACATGAACATTAAGGTATATAGCAGTATTGTGCATCGTAGCAGTAATTTGGAAACAATCCAAATGCCCATCTACAGTGGAATGGCTACATAACTTAGGACTTTTTTTATAAAATAGAATATTATGCCATTGAGAAAATGAATAAAATAACACAACATATGTCAATATTGAAATATCTCAAAGTAACAATATGAAGAAAAAATCATGAAACGATGCATATAATATAAAATGAATTATATAAAATTGAAGAATATGGATATGTGGTAAAACCTTGAGAAAGCATATAAAGTGCAGGATAGTTTTTCTTCCTGGGGCATGTGGAGTGACAGAGTTATGGAGCAGCACACAGGAGTCTTTGTACTACCTGGTGATTTTCCATGTTCTGAGCTAGATAATGAGTAAATGGGTATTTATTTCTTTATTATTTTTTAAACTGCATAAATCTATATAGACTACTGTGTATGTTATTTATAGTAAAAACGTTAACTATAAATAGGATGTAAGACGTTAGAGCAGTGACTGTAAACTGCTGAGGTAGACATTCTGGTTTATTTGGCCATCAGAATAGAGACTTCATCACATTCAGATGTTGGGGAAACAGGACTATGAGCTGTGGCTTCAAAATAAAAGAAATAGAACAGATTAAGCTCTATGAAGAAGCAAAAAGCAATTAGCACACAAAGGGAGCCAGAAGTATCAAGTAAGAGGAGAAACATCTTCCCGATGCTATGTGAGGGAAAGAAGCAAAGAAAATGGATAGAATTACATTTTTAGGTGGCACAGGGGCAGATAGGATTTTTAAAAAAGGTATTACTGCCTTGTTTTCTATTTTCTTTTCTTTTCTTTCTTTCTTTTTTTTTTGCTTTCTATTTTCCATGGGAAGTAGATGTTAATATTTTACTGAAGGCATAAATGAAGTCATAAATAAGGAACTGAAAACATTAGAAATGTAAAACTATTGCAGGCAAGAAATGAAGAAGAAACACATAACGGAAAGAGAACAGTGTGCAGACATTATTGAGGATAAAGATAAGGTTTATTATAAGCATGTTATCACCGAGCTACATAACTGAGTGATATTCTTCACCAATGCTCAGAACTTGGGATGCAGAAATGACAACTGTATTAATAGATGAAAGACTGCTGTCTTCATACAGTTGATAAAGCAGAGGGTTTCAGGTCACTGAGAAGAAAATGATGAAAATAAGGGAGATCTGGTTTCTAGACTGAAGAGGAAGGATCTAAACAGAGAAGCCACAGAAAAATTGGATGAGAATGCCAAGGTCAGAAGACAGTGAGACTCAAACCTAGTTATACCTGTAGCAAGGGAGGAAAAGACTAGTGTAAGCCTAAGATATTGAAGGAAATTCTTTCAAGGATTAAGATACATATAAAGGCAAAGTCCAGGGCAGGGCCTTGAATCCAAGTGACGGAGAGTATATCATTGCATTGCAGTTGAAGTAGGACCATATGACAAATTACATTGCTTCTGGGATTAGAGAGCATAGATTAGGAGAGGAAGCACTAGGAAAATGCGTTTGTCCTGTGACACAAAACCCTGAGATGCTTATACATATAAATTCACATTTAATCATCTTACTTCAATCCATTAATTAAATCCATTGACTGTTAGGCTAAAAGACTGGGGCTTGGGGCTTGTGGTATCCCTCTTTCCTCCCACAAATTTCTCATGCTCCATTTTAAATTTTTATTCTGATTTTTTTTTTTTTACTGATGTTTTTTTAGGATTGTTAATATCTATTTTAGCAAGTGGTGTGTGTGTGTGTGTGTGTGTGTGTTTGTGCGCGTGCGCGCGCGTGTGTGTGTGTGTATAATCTTGATTCCTCATACAAAGTGCCAAGGGGAAGAAATCCACAGTTGATTGGCTACAAGCTTGAAAGAAGTTGTTTCCATGTTTACTACACAACAAATTTGCTATATGATATGCAACAAGCCTCCTAATCTCTCTAGCATAAACACACTTTTTTAATCTTTGGCGTCATAGTACTGTCTCTGCCTCCTTCAAAAACTTGGAAAGAACAAAACGGGATGGCGCGTGTCAGAGCAAAATGGAAATACAAGGTATTTTCGAGTTTATGATTTTATAAGTAAGCATTAAATCCCAACTAATACAAAGTAAGTAAGACGAAGACATCTAAACACAAAATGAGACTCTCTATTGAGATGAATCTGAGTTAACATATTAACATTGATCCAAGCTGGATATTCAGATTTTTTAGAGATTTGGTTTATACAAAATCATTGTAGTGCTAGTATATCATTAGTATAGGTAATTGAATAATTTTTTTCCACTTATGTATCTTCATTTCATTTGATAAAATGCTAAAATATCTTTACAGCATTACCTATTTTTTCCCTCCCAGACAGTGTATATAGAGTTTTCCATGAATTCTAAATTGGCTTCTAATGAGAACAAATAAAACAAATTTGATTAAAATTGTCATAAGAAAACGATTACATGATGAAATAAACTACAGATGATAACGTTTTAATACAGCATGCATCATTAAATCTTTTTTCTTTTTAAACAGAGATTAATATAGATGTATTATGAAAAGGTTTTATGGATTAAAGTTTATAAGCCTCAATAATTAAAGATTGAAAGATGCTACTTTCTACTTACAACACATTTTCTATGAAATGACTTCAATAAGAGACACCAAATACCCAAAACAGTTTTATTTAAATTGTAATGTGTATATTCCCAGTTAATATCACTTAACACATGTAAGAGGTTCTTTTTATTGTCCTGTTTCTCTGTTCAAAATTCACAAGCCTGTATGAGTTTAAACACAATAGCATCCTGTTCCATCTCTATAGAATGAATTAGTTTCCTACATGTTTAGTACTTTTGTTTAAAATTTAAAATATCATGTAATTAGAGTTATCTAGTCATTTCACTTTAGAATTTAATTTATGAAACTTAGCACTTATAAAATACTTCTGTTACTCAAGTTTTTTAAATGTATATGAAAATTATAAAGTATATATGTTATATAAATAGCATATATGATATGTATTAATATGCAATGTTATATTTAATGTATTTATATTATTTGAATAAAAGTCCTTAATAGGCATATATACTCTCACATTGTTCAAAATATAGTTTACAGATTCTGTCCTGTTTGCAAACCAACATTTTTCCATGTTGAAAATAATCACGGTGACCAGCCGGCAAGAACTAAATGACACACTGGACCAGATGGACATCACAGATATATTCAGAACATTCCATCCCAAAAAGGCAGGAAAGAATATCCAGTGGAAAAAAGACAGTGTCTTCAACAAATGGTGTTGGCAATCCAAAATCTATA
>CM053605.1:132727171-132755363 GCA_028646535.1 Procyon lotor
GTGTATTCTTTTTATTAACATTTTTTGTTATGCTCATTTTTACTACCTTCGGTATTGTGAGTGATGACTTCTGAGGAGGTAAAAAAAATGCAATCTATTTCAGCACTGCAATTAATGACATTAGAAAATGGATATTAATTACTAAAGTGAATTATACTAATAATAAGCTAATATTTTCATATTTAATATCCAAAGAAAGGATTAATGGCTATTGTTTAATTCATTTTTTGCTATTAAGCTTAATGTTTTTATGTCAATTTTTATTACTATGTTTATTATTCTTAGGAGTTCTAACACATCAGCAGTGCATTTATGGGTATGCTCTAGAGTGTATATATTCTGATGATTTGAAATAAATGATTTTGAAAACATAATTCAGTGCTATCATTATTCACAGCATAAGTGCTTTGTAGTATTACATATTTACAGATATGTATCATGTTGACATTGTGCGTGTTCAAACACTGAATTGCATAATGATACAAAATCTGAAATGGCATTAATACTCTATCAAACTTTTGATGCAAGACTAATAAATAAGATTTTGCTGTGTTAGCAACCGTAACATTTAAAATTACTAAAACTGTGTAATTCCTGGCTCTTTAGGAAATAATTTTTGTCTTCTTTTAATTTACTAAGGTGCTTGATTTTGCTGCTGAGTTTTGTTCTTTCAATATGTTACCATATATTTTATTTAAGTGCATCTTCTATAGAGTGCATATTACTATCTAAATACATGTATTGCTTTTTTTTTTAATTTTTTTGACAGAGGGAGACATAGCAAGAGAGGGAACACAAGCAGGGGAAGTGGAAGAGGGAGAATCAGGCTTCCCACTAAGAAGAGAGTCCGATGTGGGGCTCGGATCCTGGGATCATGACCTGAGCTGAAGGCAGACACTTAACCTACGGAGCCACCCAGGCGCCCCAAAAATACATATATTGCTTTCACTTGGGTTTTGTTTTTTTTTTTTTTTTTGTCTCTTTCTTGTTTGGTACTCCGTGTCAACTAGACATAAAAGAGTCTGGCTCAAAGTGGTTACTTCATGAATACATATGATTAAATGTGTAATTTGTCAATGGCTTTAGATTATCTTAAGACAGATTTCAAATTTTTCATTTTATTTTTTTTTTTAAAGATTTTATTTATTTGACAGAGAGAAACACAGCGAGAGAGGGAACACAAGCCGAGGGAATGGTAGCGGGAGAAGCAGGCCTCCTGCAGAGCAGAGAGCCCGATGCGGGGCTCGATCCCAGGACCCTGGGATCTGACCTGGGCCAAAGGCAGACGCTTAACGACTGAGCCACCCCGGTGCCCCTCAAATTTTTCATTTTAAATTATTTTATGGTGCCTTCTTCACAGCACTGAATTTTAGACAGGTTCGTTTTCAAATTACTTTTCCATTAAGGCCAAAATACAACTCTTAATTTTTATACTATAAGCAAACGTTAATTGTTATGTACATCATCTGGGAACGTTTGGCTATACATAAAGACATAAAATTGGCTTAAATCATAATGATACTTATTGTTTACTTAATTCCCAAAGTCTGCGCCCAGTTGTTGATTCGATGACTAAGGGAAACCACCAGTTTCCCAGAATACCCCATCACCCACTAAGTATCATGAGAGTGTGTGTGATGCCCTACTCACAGTCGCAAGAGAGTTGCTGCGGCATCTTTCCCACTCTTATCTCTCTCAACAAGGGAAGCAGCAGCAACTAGGAAGGAAGGAAGGGACAGAGGGATGGAAAGAGGAAGGAAGCGAAGGAAGGAAGGAAGGGACAGAGGGATGGAAAGAGGAAGGAAGCGAAGGAAGGAAGGAAGGGAGGGAGGGAAAGAAAGAAAAAGGGAAAAGATTTTTCTCTGCGTAGCTTTGGAATGGGTTAGTATAATAAAAATAAATTTAATTTTTTATGATATTTATTCATGAAGTACCTATGATGTACTTCAAAATGTTGTTTCCTGGTTTCTTACTAATCGACTTGTTTCATTCCATTTCATTTACTTTAGGAGTTCATTCTTCTTTCCTTTCTCTCTCTCTGACACCCCCCTCAGAATTATTTCATGCTTTTTCCAAATTCTGTGCTTCTAAAAGTCAAAATCCAATTCAGTAATTTTCCATATATCAAGAAGTCAGCAGTTATTTTCTGTATCCACAGACACAAAAATAAAAACTTTGCTTGTGCTATGGTGAAATATGAATTTTAGAAGATATTTGAGCTCAAATAAATTTTTACTTTTTAATCCCCTCCTTCTGGAATGTCAACTTCTCCACAGGAAACTTTTCTTTGGTCTTTTAAAATGCTGACCATTGGGGTGACTGGGTGGCTCGGTGGGTTAAAGCCTCTGCCTTCGGCTCAGGTCATGACTCAGGATCCTGGGATTGAGCCCCACATCTGGCTCTCTACTCGGCAGGGAGTAGAGAGCCTCCTCTCTCTCTGCCTGCCTCTCTGCCTACTTGTCATCTCTCTGTGTCAAATAAATAAATAAAATCTTTTAAAAAATAAAATTCCGAACGTTTTCTAATATTACAGAAAAACAAACTATAATCCTTCATGACACTACCTTCTTCTGGTAACTTCTTTTTTTTTTTTTTTCTAATTTCCCAGTGATCTCCTTTTCGTTAATAATTCTTCCATTATCTATTTCTACTGCCTCCAACGAAACTGCCTCCAACTGCCTCTAACTATATCTTGTAGTTCTGTCCATAGTCATCTCTGATTGCTCCCAGACGTGAATGCCTCAATCATTTTTTGATTTAATAGCTTTCTCACTCATTCATCTAACATTTACTGTACATCAGTCACATGCCAATTGCTGAGCTATGGTATGTGATATTCTGTGTATTATTTTCTACCAATGACTGTATTTTTTAAATATATAGACTTGCAGTTCACACTTATTAGGTATCTATATTCTTACAGTATCTTTAGTGCCATATTCTTTCATTTGAGGTTGTTTGTATTTTTCAATTTCCACTTGACTGAAGTAATCTTTAATGTATCTATAAATTGTATTTTTATACCATCCATATATAATTTCAACAAAATAAGTACAGCTCATTTTGCCCCCCTAATACTTGCAGTACTATTATTTGAGTAGATTTTATTTTCCAGTTTACATGTAGAAAAACTAATTTTCATAACACTCTGTTAAGTGTCAAGCTTCAGATAATAATGTGAGTTTAGGCCAAAGCTGGATAATATTTTAATTCTTGCAAAATAGATTTGGTCCACAAAAATCTAAATTTATGTTTACATATGCTGTATTTTAGTCTTTAATTGGAATGTTTCCAAGATAGACTATTTTATATGATAGCATTAAACAAAAATTTCCATCTTGCAAGCTGTTACAAGGATTTAATAAAATACGTGAGATCTGACAGACTTCTTTGAGTTTAAGGCTTAACAGGGTTAAACTGATAGTTTTACATTTTATATTGTTATTCAATACATCAAGTCAATAAGGTTCAGTAAATATATCCATACAAACATAAATGCACACACATACATATGTAATGTTAATATAACATTTTCTTGAAACACATCCAGTGTTTCAGTCAGTTAGGCTTGATTTTGAATCTAATGGTATAATTAAAAGAATGATTTGGTCTTTTACTTGAATATCACATTCTACTAATTAGTGGCCCCAAATCAAGAAGAGTACCATACATATTTTAGCATTTCACTGTAACTTACTTTGTAATGAAGATTGTTAGGAAAAATCTTGACAATCAGAATCCATTAAATCTTTGACCTATTGATTGATTTTTGTAGGATAGAGACATGGGGAGGAGAATGGAAGGGATGGCAGTAAATGAAATGACAAAAAGGGATCAAGCCAAGTTCCTCCTCTGTATCAGAATAAAATCTGATTATAAGAGATTCTCTTATCAAACACAGATATATCATTTTTCTAGCTTTCTATTTTTTTATAATCATACAGAATACATTAATGGTACAGGATAGACATAATTACTGGTGATCCTGCAGAAGATCAGGATAAATAAAACAACACAACAATTCATACAGATAATAGTAGATGTTTTATATATTTCATGACTTGTTTCATTAATCTGGAATAAAATATATCCACTTTTCTTTGTTTTTTTTTCCCCAAATAATCACTTTCGCCATTACCTGCCTTATTAGTGGAAAGTATGTTATTTCCTTCATCTTGCCGTCCTTACCCAATTGTTTAAAAAAAATCTTAATTAAGTTATTAATTCTTAAGTGAGAGTTTATTTTGCCTTAATACAGCGAAAAGAGAGACATTTGTTTTCTGATGCATCCTCTTCTGCTGTTTCTTTTCCCAGTCCCACAGTATTGTTATGGAGTGGCATACTCTCATGGATGATTTGTCTACTACATGGATGGCACTGGTAGTCCATTTTCTTGAGCAGAACCATTGGAAACTATTCTAAGTTTGCAAAATAGAAATTTTCTTATATCTTACACATACAATCACTTTTCCTGAAAGCTCAAATATCAAGATGGCAGGTACCTCCAGCATCTCTTGAGTTGTATTATTAGTCAAACATTTTCCTTTAAATAATACACTACCAAAATTACTTAAAATATTTTTTAAATTTTATTTATTTATTTGAGTGAGAGAGAGAATGAGAAAGAGCATGAGAGGGGAGAGGTCAGAGGGAGAAGCAGACTCCCTGTTGAACAGGGAGCCTGAAATGGGACTCAATCCCAGCACTCCAAGATCATGATCTGAGCCGAAGACAGTTGCTTAACCAACTGAGCCACCCAGGGACCCTTACTTAAAATATTTTTAAAACTAGTTCTTCAATCTAGACCTGCCCTTTCCTCAATAGAAGTTTATTTCTTTGTCTTCTAAGATTTCCTGGGACTGATCTTTTCTCTAACTTTAAATATGAGATAATGTTTGGTGATTCCATCCTACATTTCCCATAAGATCCTGGGCTCTTTATGAAAAAAGTATCCACCATTTCTCAAAAGTGGTTTTGCGTTCCAAGAGGGTGACAACTTTTGTGAAAGTAATCAGTGTTCCAAGAGTTCTTATTACACTTTAACCTGCCAGGATTTCACCAGCATAAATAAAAAAAGTCACTGTAATCCTATCATGTAGCCTAAGAAGACAGTCTTAGTTTTCCAGCTACAATATTTTCATTACTCATGTGACAAATGGAAAGGAAGAATATATGCAAATCTTTCTTAAAAATTATGCTTCAATGGTGTCCATAACCCAAATTTATCTATTCAACAAAACACCTCTCATCTGATACATCTGAGAGAATGGAAAAATTTGAAGGAAGACGCATGCTAGGTGCATCATGACTCTTCCTCTGGCATTCTTGAATTTTCTTTACTTAGTCTTGAATTATCAATGGTTTTGCCATTCACAGCCCACTTGAACCCATATTCTCAATCTTGAGGTGAACAGAACATGAAAGTGGGAAATTTTCTTGAGAATATTGTATCAGGAGATTCTGAAAAATCTCTGGAAAAATGCCTTTGTCTATTTGCAAGGCTATAAATCTGTATGTGCCCTTGGTAGGGCTCAAGTAGAGACTTCAAGCCAGCCCATGCTCAGTTGCTCAAGGTTCTGCATAGGTTTGCATTTAGCATGGAAGCACAGGTGCCATTTCATAATTTGTTTTCCCAAAGAGGAAACTATTTTTTAATTAGTCTACCTGGGAAAGAGCCATATTTTTAATAATTTGTACAAGTCCCTTTATGTGTGAAAAGAAATTTGATTGGTGTCTTTTGTGATGATATTAACAGTTTTATAATAACTTTTGGATGAATTATTCATCTATGACTTAGAAATATGCCTCCCTGAATATCTCTAACCAGTTGTATTTGAGATCTGAAAAATATCCATGAACCACTTATCAAATAAGAAAGAATAAACATTAGTTCAAGTATTATTTAAAGTCTTAACCATATCTTGACAAGGTCAAAATGAAATGTGTAACTAAGGTACTCACGCAGCCAACTTAGGGTTTTGTTTTTTTTGTATTTAATTGCTCATGGAGGAGAAAAAAAGCAAAGCATTCCTGAGAGTTTATTCATTCCTCCGTCCTCCATCTTCAATTTGCCTTTTGAGATAATACTTACACTTACCCTAGTTGGGCAACACATCCACTCTTGCTGCCAAAAAGACAGAACATCTGAAATCTGTTTTTAAGCAGTGTCAGTTTTTCAAAGTAATAGGCACAACAAGAAGAAAAGAAACATCTGCTATCTGCAGATTTTTTTTTCCTTCCTCCCAACATCAATCTAGCAAGTCTTTGGCAAGCAACTCCTTGCACTCTAAGTCACAGAAATGTCAAAGGAGAGTGGAAATGAGAGTGGATACCTCTGTTGAAATGTCACTTTGAAAGTAAATAAAATCAATTGGAAAAAAGGCCATCTGAAAACAAGAAAGTTACGGTCAGGAGATGAGTTGCACTGTATTCGCAGACAGTTGAAGTAACCATATAAGAAATGACACTTTTTTCCTAAAGCTTGCTGTCTATTTATTGATTGTTTGAAATGGTAAGACACAATAAATGTAAATACAAATTTAGAATTTAGTGGCACACATTGCCTTGAAGTTAATTACTTAAAACTACTCTATGGTGAGAATAAGCTACTATTTTAAACAAAAATATTCATTACATGTGAAAATCTTAAGTTTTTTCTACTTATAAAATTGCCTTCAGAAATAATAGGGGGTAAGTGCAGAGGATTTCACTATGCAGTGAGGTATAAAGCCTGAAGATTGAGAATCTCCAGGTATAATTTTTAACTTTATCACTTAGCTGTGAGACTGTGAACAAGTTCCTTGAGCTCCTAGTGACCAAATTCCTAATCTGTAAATTCTGATAACCATAGTACCTAACTGGATTTTTGTGAGTATTAAAAACAAAGTACTGGGGCACCTGGGTGGCTCAGTGGTTTAAGCCTCTGCCTTCGGCTCAGGTCATGATCTCAGGGTCCTGGGATCGAGCCCCGCATCGGGCTCTCTGCTCGGCAGGGAGCCTGCTTCCCCCCTCTCTCTGCCTGCCTCTCTGCCTACTTACGATCTCTCTCTCTCTCTCTCTCTCTCTCTGTCAAATAAATAAAAAAATAAATAAAAATCTTTAAAAACAAAGTACTTAGAATTGTGCCCAGCATGCATGAGTATTAAGATGTGCTTATTGTCATTATTAAAGAATCCCTAATACCTCAGTACTATTCCTTCGATTATTAACCTACACATAAAGAAGCAATTTCTTGTAATTTTCATTTACTGCACTGTTGTTATGATCAAAGGTGGTTACTCCTTAGCAACAAATTCTGTTGTGTAGACATGCTTCTTATAGAACTATCAGCAAACCTGTTAGAATGGAAAGGATGTACAGCCCCCAAATTGATGAGTCAAGCTTTTGTGTAGTGTCCAAAGAATGAGTAGTAGCAAAATTATGGTCGTAGTAATTGAAAGAAGAAATGATCAGTCCTTACCGGATGTCATTTTTTGACTGAACTGATGCAATACTTATAGTAATCTAGAGCTAGTATAGAAATACTCCTCCAGAAATCTAAAGGACTCCATAGCATCTTTTCCAGAGTCGTCCACAGCACTCTTGTCTAACCTTTCCAATCTCTCACTGACATTGTGCAGATTTGTTCACACCAGGGGAAGAAGTCACGAAACAGAACCACTTCAGGGGATTTGTTTGGGAGTCTAGAAGCAAATTTGCATGGAACTTTAATTAAAAACTTCATTATAGTTTTTTTTAAATTTATTTATTACTTTTTAACTTTTTGTTTTCTACACCATCCTCCTCTCCCTGGGTACTTTTTGTTAGTTATGAAAGGTGGTCATTTGGTACAGGCTATACAAAGATGGAGAATGTCTATGAAGTTTCTCTCCTCCTTCTCTCCTCCTGGTCTCCTCCATCCTCAGTATTCAAGTATATGTACATGGACATTGAAACTTGGGAAACCAACATCTGTACTTCATTAGAATCACTTTTAAGCTTTCCTTTGCTAGTATTTTGTAAAATGAGATTCCAAAGGAAAT
Organism: Procyon lotor; assembly: GCA_028646535.1. NCBI lineage: Eukaryota > Metazoa > Chordata > Mammalia > Carnivora > Procyonidae > Procyon > Procyon lotor. The sequence continues at coordinate 132,735,193 of CM053605.1, forward strand.
TGAATACTTGAGTGTGACATTCTGGAAGCTGCTGTAAATCAGCCTAGAGACAACACTATATACAAGCTTTCAGAACTACACATTATCCATGCTTTTGATGGATAAAGAGCTTCCAGAATTAATCCTCTGCCAGACAAATTTTGTTGAGGTCTCTGAGATGGGTCATCTTACAGCCAGACAAATAAGTCAAATGGAGGTATTTATGAAGTTTTACCAGTTGTGGCATTAGTCCTGTGTTTTTCTGGAACCTGGAGAAGTGTGACATGGTAACTAGCTTCTGCCAGGCCCTGTGGAGCTTAGGCTATAAAGTCATGACACTTGAGCCGGGCATCATGTATACCTAGGACCTTTCTCCAAGGAGCATCATGGAAAGGAAGAAATACAGAGACATGTGTTAAATGATAAAGATTTTTGAGCCCTTACATAATATCAGTATTTTTTCAAACATTTCCCTGTGATATATTTCTGAGCACCATGTTTGGAAATCAATCTTAAACAACTGATTGCTTTTGCAATGTAATATCTTAGGGAGATAAATTGCCATTGGATGAACTATAATTTTCCATTTTTAATAGTCTTTTTTAATCAAAAGGTTTCAGTCTATATTTCTCTTTCTCTTTTTTACTCTTATCCACACACAGTATTTCATTTGCATAGAGGATGGGCTAGTAATAATAGAGTGCCCTCAACAAGACAACTTCTGTTGGTTTGATAAAATGCTGCAGAGAAGTTCCATTTATTGAGTTTAATATCAGATTTAGGAGTTCATGGGCAGGCAGAGTACTGTCTATTGGAGAGACTTAAAGTCTCCTTTTCAGGATTTTTTTTTAGCTGCAATACATTTATACTGAAAAAAAGACTTCTATATGATAGATCTGGATAATCATGTGTTAGCATGCTCTCTTCTTCAGGAAGCCTGATAATTAAGAAGAGAAGAGAAAAGAGAAAATGAAACTCAAGAGGCCTTATTGAATAATATCTTTAGATAAGCAACTCTTTGGTTAGATCATTTTCTATTAATTTTTCTGCTTTTTCAGTCACACACATTGAGAATGTTCACTCCGTTGATTCTATAGTCTTTCTTTTTTAATCAATTAATACAAATCCATGTCCCGAATCATTATTAAAATTATAATAGTGAAAAGATAATATTTTATCTTTCATATCATGCTATCTCACACAATTATAATTTTTTCTAATGTCATTTTATATTAAAACACTACTATCCTCTAGCACATCAGATTACTTACCACTCTATAAACATGTCTTGTAATTTTTCTGCCTATTTGCACAGATTCCTTGACATAAATTGCTCTTTATCCTTTTTCCACTTTTAAAATCTTATTCATTCCTCAAAGCCCCATTCAAACATAATTGTTGATACAAAGAGCTTTTCTTGATGCCCTTAATCAAATACATTTCCCTCCTCTGTGTTTACGTAATATTTATTTTACATTAAATATAGTATTTGATCCAGTCTGCCTTGTATTTTAAATATCCGAGAAGTATACTAATGCGATTCTTAATACATTTCAGTAAATTTTTATGACATTAACACAGTGAGTAAGATTTAAAAAATTTTTCCAAATCACCTGGAGGAAATAAGATGGCTCCATAATTACCTTCTGGAAAAAACATTAAGATATCTAAGCAAAATATTTATCAATTGAAACTCAGAGCTGGGTTTGAGATGGCACACCATTGATCACCAATGGTTTGATTTTTTAAAAAATAACAGTATATGGGAGTAAAATGAGAGCTGACACTATTTCTGAAGCACTTGTGGGAGAAACTTATGCCAATATCTTGCAAATATTACAGTTCCATTGGTGAGGAAACTTCTGTGGTAAAATGAATGTATTTGACTATTATAGATGTTAAATTTTCAGTTTGTTCCATGCAGTTTTGAGATTTCATGTTCATCAAGCAACCTTTTTTTGTGACTTGCCTTCCCGCAAAGGTTTCCTAAAGAGAAAATACATTCATCATGTCACTATTGAGTCTTGTGGTCTGTGTGGCAAGAATGTTTTATTGCAAAGAAATACATTAACATTCTGCTTGTACATCAGACTCATGAATTTGGTTAATAATATATGTATGGATCTACACAAGGCTGAAAAGAAGTGCGTGCATCAAAACAAACTTATCTGTGATTCTTCTTGGAGGTAAGCTGATAGGATTTATTTATTTATTTGTTTGTTTGTTTGTTTGTTTGTTTATTATTTTTTTAAAGATTTTATTTATTTGACAGAGAGATCACAAGTAGGCAGAGAGGCAGGCAGAGAGAGAGGGGGAAGCAGGCTCCCCGCTGAGCAGAGAGTCCTATGTTGGGTTTGATCCCAGGACCCTGAGATCATGACCCAAGCTGAAGGCAGAGGCTTAACCCACTGAGCCACCCAGGCACCCCAGCTGATAAGATTTAAACCCTGTAGAAGAGTTACAATATTGAAGGGTTAGAATTCAAGACTATTAAAAACTTGTGTGTATGGGGCGCCTGGGTTGCTCAGTGGGTTAAAAACTTGTGTGTGTGTGTGTGTGTGTGTATACACACACACACACCCACATATATATAATTAGTTTTATATATTAGTTTATAATATATAATTTCATAATTAGTTTTTAATTTTATATATAATTTTATAATTAGTTTTATATTTATATAAATATATATAATTATAATATTTGTTTTAAATTTCTTCCTTATAATTTTCTAGCACATTAGAGCAGGTTCCATGTCTTATATGATTCTTAATTTAGTGCCTAATACAAATCTTGGTCTACAATCCTCCAGTAAATATTTACTAAATAGATTCTGTAAGTCTGGCATGCTCTGTTACTATCATTTTTAACCCAGTCTTCAATGGTTTAGGCATTCACTCATTCATTCATTCATTCAAGGTGTAGTTCATCTGTCTTCCATGTCACAGGTAGGCATTTATGGGCAGTTAATTTCCAAATATCCTTATAACTCCTCAAAAGCAGAGCAATTTACCTAATGATCTATCTACAATATTTAGTTTTATTTGATGAATCGGAAACTGATTTTCCCACAATATCCTTCTTTATTTTTTAGTGATAAAGACACTAAATTGTATCAGTATACGTGACCACACAGCTAAAGTCTACATTTCCTTAGCTCGATTTCAGCAGTATTGAGCCACGTGACTACAGCTAGGCTAAAGGGATTGAACAGGAAGCAATGAGTTCAGTTTCTATGCCATACCATTAGAGTATGTTATCCAACATCTCTTCTATCCTTCCTTGTGGCTGACATAGAGATTTAAGAAATGGAACTTTGGTCCTTTTTGACATAAAATGGAAGCAGTGTATGGAGGTCCTCTGATTAATAAGGTCGAAGTCTCTTGGGTAACTAATATCAGGGAGCCATTGTCATTTCAGAACTCAGCTATTAATTGGAAGAGACATTAAACTTTAACATTTATCAACTACTGCTCTTTGGCCTTTGTAATAGCAGCTTATCCAGGATACTAATAATTACAACTAGATTTCGTTTGGACTTTATAATAGCATTTTGAAAATGTTCAGCTTTCCTTGTGCTCTGGTGCTGCAGATGTAGACTGAGGAGCCCAAATAAAGCAAAACAAAATTGTGAACTGATGGGCAGAAATATGGAAGATCTGACCAGCTCTATCAGCTTCTACATTTCCTCTTTCAGCCTTCTTTTCTTGTGTCCCATTCCTATACTATATTACTTATTTTCTAAGAAATTGGATTTAAAAAAAATTTCTGTTTATTTCTTCCCCTTAGAAATAAAATCATTTTCCTTTCCCTATCCATTCCTTAGTAGTCCTTCCAACTAACTTCCAACCTGATTTTAGTTGTGGGACCTCGCCTTAGCCACCTTGATTTGTCTAGTGTTTTAATAAATATTGCATTGTTTTTGCCTATCAAGTAACCCATATCCATTCTTCTGGAAAAAGCATCCTTGTGTGTGTGTGTGTGTGTGTGTGTGTATGTATGTGTCAAACTTTTTTTTTTTTTAAAGATTTTATTTATTTATTTGACAGAGAGAGAGAGAGATTACAGGTAGGCAGAGAGGCAGGCAGAGAGAGAGAGGGAAGCAGGCTCCCCGCTGAGCAGAAAGCCTGATGCAGGGCTTGATCCCAGGACTCTGGAATCATGACCTGAGCCAAAGGCAGAGACTTTAACCTGCTGAGCCACCCAGGAACCCCTTAGTGTCAAACTTAATTGAACATCTTCCTGATTCTCTAGATCCCCACTCCACCATCATAGCCATTTTTACTAGTCTCAAATTGACTAGTCAAGAGTTCTAAATCACACTTACTCTCAGTAATTTGATCAATGTTGGATGTGTGGTGCAAGAAAAGAAAATCAGAGGATTAGGTTTTTATTATCAGACAAGGTTGGTCCTAATATAAAAAGTTAAAGATATTTGTAGTCCTGATAATGATAGTTTTCTATCTCTAAAGAATAGTCATGAGTCTTTATGCATCAAATAATATATGTCATAATTCATAAATTTAAAAAACTACTAAAATACAGAAAAAGTAGCATTATCACCTCCAACCAGTACCTATAAATAAAATGCAATCTGAGAATTTGCAGTAAGGAGCTAGACTTTCGAGGGGTATTTCCCAAATTCACTGTGACTGAATGACCAGAGAAGTCTCAATTTCAGAGTATTGTCCGAAGTCTCAAAATATTATTTATATTCTGTGCCTTACAGAAGTAAAAGTAAATCCCTCCTCGAGTAATCCAACTTCATCCCACATCTTGTATATTTCCAGTTAAAATTTTGTAGAAAATAAATGACATATGGCAAATAAATAAATATCACTAAATGTGCATGCATAAATAAGGTAACATGAATTGAAATTAACCAAAAACAACAGACAGCAAAAGTAGAGGCACAAAAATCCCAGATATTGGAAAAATCAGGAGACTATATGCCCAATACAATAAATGGTTCAATAAATAAAAGGCATGTAAAATATCAGTAGATAATAAGCAAACTTGAAAAAAGAGAACTCTAGAAAAAAATATAATTACTAAAATTAAGAACTCAAATTAATACAACATTGAACTAAAGGCACTAGAAATAAAAGAGTACATTTTGCATGACCCATTTAAATAAATTTAAAACCAGACAAAACAATTCTATAGTATTAGGAGTCAGGATATTTGTTACCCTTGGAAAGGATCAACCTAATATATGTAAGGGGTAGCTGCAGGAGAATGTCTAGGGTGCTTATTTCAATTTAAGTTATATAGGTGTGTGTTTCTAAAACTCATTGAGCTCTATACTTTAGACTTTTGTACTTTTCTATATTTAGATTATGCATAAGTAAAAATTATTTTTATACATTAAAATAATAGGCCAGTCAAAATAGGCAAATTTCTCAAACCACTGCTGCTAAATAGTGGGAGAAAAAATAGTGGGAGAAAAGCTTAAAACACATCTATGAATAGACATAAAAACTGATTTTAGGTAGCTGGTTATATATTTACTTTTAAAAACCTATTAATTATGAAATTAAACAATAGATACCAGTAGCACCTACGTGGCTGAGCTGGTTAAGCATTTGCCTTCTGCTCAGGTCATGATCTCAGGGTCCTGCGATCGAGCCCCATGTTAGGCTCCTTGCTCAGTGAGGAGTCTGCTTTTCCCCCACCCTCAGCCCCTCTCCCTGCTTGTGTTCTATCTCTTTCACTCACTCTCTCTCTTTCTAATAAATAAATAAAATCTTAAAAAAAATATATATATATACACAAAATAGAATAGTCTAATAAATCATCATTTGTTTATTACCTAGTTTAACAATTAACTCATGTTCAATTTGGTTTCATTTATATTCTTATTCATTAACCTCCAAAAAGTTAACTTTGAAGAGTTACTGACTGAAAATTTCCTAAACTGATAAAAGACACCGAACTACATATTCAAGAGATATAACTAGTTCCCAAAAGGATAAAGTAGAATAAATGTATACCCAGAAACAACTTAAAGAAAAAGCACAAAAATGAAAAGCACAAAATAAGATGGCATAAATACATATCAGTAATTAAAACAAACATAAATTAATAAATCCTGAAATAATTTGAGATTGGATAAGAAAATAAAGCCCAGGTATGTGCTATTTTCTGAAGAAAAAAGTCAAACACAAGAATGCAGTGCAGTTAAACAATAAAAGGAATAAAGTAACACAAATAATGCTAAAAACAGTGACAAAAGCTATTGCAGTAATATTAATACCAGGCAAAAAAAAAAAGGCTCTAAAGCAAAACAAAACAAAACAATAAACATAACAGATAAGATTACTTTAAAATGATAAAAGTTTCAATTTTTCAAGAAACAAAACAATTTACATACAATCATAACATAGCTTCAAAATTTACAGAAATTACAAAAAGAAATAAACAATATCATCACAGTGGGAGATTATAAAACACCTATTTAAGAAATCGGTAGAATAAATAGTCAAAGATTTAGTAAAATACAGAAAATTTGATCAAGAAAATGTTAAAGGTGTTTTAAATGTACCATAGAACAGCTGAATACAAAAACTGAAGAATACACTTTCCTTTCAAACATACCTTGAATATTCATTTGCTGTAAAGCATGCCTTGATGGGTTTCAAAAGTTTGGATGGTCATTACATAGAATATGAATAAGTTAGAAAGTAAAGTAAAAATAATATAATGTCCAGAAAAAATATTAAAATATTAAGAAAAAAATTCTAAAACCTCATGAATCAAAGTCTCAATGCCACTGGAAATTAGCAAATATTTACAAATTGAAATTAATATTTTCAAAAGTTGTTAGCTGGTTCTATAATATTACTTAGAGGGACACTTCTGACAAATCAGGTACTGAAGCTATGGCTTATGGGCCAAATCCAGCCTGATGGTGATTTGTGCAACTGCTGAGATAAAAAAAAATTTGTACACTTTTGAAAATGTACAAATTGTGAAAAAACACAAACACATTGAACAGAGTCCATATGTTGCCATATAAATTAAAATATTCACTATATGCTCATTTACAAGAAATTTTTTGTTGACGCTTGGCTTAAATGCTTATATAGATAAAATGTAATGAGCTTAGTAGATACACTTCCAAAGAAATTTATAAAAGACCAGTAAGACAAATCTAAAGAAATTAGAGAAAAGCAGTCAAGATAAGAGTAAAAAGTAATAAAACAGAAATCAAACACATGGTTGCTATCAACAAAGCCAAAGTTGTTTCCTTGAAAAGTCTAATAAAACTGAAGAGCTTCTGGTGAGACGGATCAAGGAAAATAAAAAAAAGTAGGCACACATAAACAATGCTAGGAATGAAAGAGGAGATACAACTCAGATTCCTCAGACTTTAAAAAGTTATTAAGAAAATACAATGAGCAAAAAAGATATAACTAGATGCCTCAGAATGTTAAAAGTTAATAAGAAAATACCATGAAAAAATTATTCTATTAACTTAAGACACTCATGATACTAGATATAAAAATTCTAAATAAAATATAAGCAAATAAAATCCAGCCATGCATGCAAAAAATAATACATCATAACCTAGTTGAGTTTATTCCAGAAATGTAGGTTGATTGGATAAACATTGGAAAACCTCTGAATGGAATTCACCACAACAAGTAAAAGAAGAAATACATAATTGTATTAATACATGCTGAAGAACACATTTAATGATTCAGTAGAATTATACATATTCATTATTTTTTAAAGATTTTTTTATCATAGTAGAATTAAAAAGGAATTTTCTTATCCAGAAAAAATCTTATTAAGGCTGTGTACAAAAAGAAACATATCGTATATCATATATTGATGTTAACTGTTTAACATCAGAAGTAAGCCAAAGCAGACTATTATTACTATCATCAGAACTTCTATTCAACATTGTTCTGGTGTGCCTACACAGCAAAATAAGGCAAGAAATGGAAATGAAAGAGAGAAGCATTGGAAAGAAAAAAGCAAAACTGGGACGCCTGGGTGGCTCAGTGAGTTAAGCATCTGCCTTCGGCTCAAGTCATGATCCTCGGGTCCTGGGATTGAGTCTGGCATTGGGCTCCTTGCTCAGTGGGGAGCCTGCTTCTCCCTCTGCCTCTGCATGTCACTCCCCCTGCTTGTGCTCAGTCTCTCTCTCTCTTTCTGACAAATAAATAGATACATCTTTTTTTTTAAGAAAAAGAAGCAAAACTGTCATTATTTTCAAATGATATGATTGTTTACATAGAAATTCTAAAGAATTATCATGTAAAATATTTAGAATTAAAGTAAAAATCAACAATATTTCTATATAGGAGGAGAACAAATTGGACACAAATAAAATACAGCATACTACTTAGGGTGAGTAATGTTAGCTTCTATAATAATCAACCTCCCAAATCTCACTGGCTTAACACAATACTGATTTATTTTTCACCCATGCCAATAATTTAATCAAGTATTCTATGGATAGTCTTGCAAGATGCATTCATGGATCCTGCCTCTTTTTAAATCATGTACCATCATCTTCTAGGACTTCTTCAGAATTCTCTGCTAAGTCTGTACAGGCAATGAGCAAAGAGGAAGAACAAGGATTGTTTGATTTTAAAAACAAGTCTACAAGCGAAATGTATCATGTCAACGGAGTCTCAGAATTGTAAGCTTCTTATATGCCTGGAAGGATTAAAGAGGTCATCAAATGGATCTTTTTAAATAAAAACTTTAAAAAAGCTTTATTAAAATATATTGGTGTAGAATAATCTCTAGCTACATTCTTAAGCTTAAAAAAGCAAGCAATACATATACTACACTTTCATTTAGGGAGAAAGCAAAGTTTTATTTTTTACTTTATGAGTCTAGAAAATTTCTTGCACTATTCATACATATAAAAACTGCTATGTTGTTTGTTTGGAATGAGGACTAAGGTGGTATGGCAATGGAATAAGAAATAAGGTTATATTGTATATCTCTTAGAATTGTTTGCAATTTTCATCATATTCGTTTCCTACTTTTCTTTTATTTTTTTTTAAAGATTTTATTTATTTATTTGACAGAGAGAGAGGGATCACAAGCGGGCAGAGAGGCAGACAGAGAGAGGGGGAAGCAGGCTCCCCGCTTAGCAGAGAGCCCAATGCAGTGCTCGATCCCAGGACCCTGAGATCATGACCTGAGCTGAAGGCAGAGGCTTTAACCCACTGAGCCACCCAGGCGCCCCTGTTTCCTACTTTTCAATTTAAAAATCACTATCAGATAGATACAGATAAATAGATGGTGGATGAGTGGATAGACGCTTGGATGACTAGATAGAACAAACTAAAATAAAACTTTCTGGAAGATGAGCCTATGAAAATGATCTCATTCAACAACCATCTCATTTTTCTTCTATTCTTTCCATTTATTCTCCAGAAGAAATTGGGGTTTTTTTTTCTTCTTGTTTATCCAGATTTTTGTTTTAAAGATTTTATTTATTTGACAGAGAGAGAGAGATCACAAGCAGGCAGAGAGGCAGGCAGAGGGAGAGGGGGAAGCAGGCTCCCCACTGAGCAGAGAGCCCGATGAGGGGTTCGATCCCAGAACCCTGAGGTCATGACCTGAGCCGAAGGCAGAGGCTTTAACCCACTGAGCCACCCAGGCGCCCTATCCAGATTTTCTTGATCACCATCCTTACTTATACACTCTACTTCCAGCAAACTATCGAAACTGCCTTGTATACTCAGCCTTCTATTTCCTGAGGAGTCACTCAATTTGTCCCAAAGTATATATCTGGCCTAATGTTAAAAGAAATTTCACTTTATCTTACACAGTTACTCTGATTGTATGGTAGTCAAATAGAAGGTCCAGCTTCTATTTGATTTACGCATTACAATATCTCGGTCATTCTGTATAAAATTATTGCCTACACCAAACTCTAATTATTAGCAAAACACATAAAGATTAGTAAGAATTTGGACGGCAAACTAACTTGATCTTTCACCAAATATTTATTGAGAGCTTACTATACATGCATGGCATTCTGCTGAAGAAATAAACTGAAGGATTCATTTTTCTAAAGTCCCTACTTTCAAAGAGTTCAAGTATTTAAGTAGAGTGGTAAACACATGCCCAAAGTAGGGTAATAAGCACATACACAAAGGTTATAGTGCAATGAGTGCTATAAAGAAGACATGCGCAGAGTATCAATAGAGTCACAAAAGAAGGGCCTGACTCTGCCTATAAAGTGGTGATGGAGGGTTCCCAGAGCATTGACCTTTTAGGAATGTAATGAAAAATTCTTTGGAATTTAACTAATGTACAAAAACAAAAAACAAAAAACAAAAAAACCAACCTAGCAAAGGCACTGAGGTTTAGAGAACATGACAAATAGGGCAAATAGTTGTAGGGCAGCATGGGGAATAAAGGCCTACGGCATGGTGGACAATGTTAAATCCTTCAGGTGAATCCTTGATGGTGAATCTTTGTCAGGCACGCTTCAAAGTGTGCATTTGTGCTTTAACCAGAGAAAGAGTAGAACATGAACATTTGGAGGATGGGGGAAAGGTCATGACATAATCAAATTAATGTTTTGGAAAGATCGTTCTGGCAGCAGCATGCAGAGCAATGTGATAAATGGACTGAAGCAAGGACAAGACTGGAGTTGAGATCTATGTTTTCCTGCTTTTGAGATAATTCATTACAAAGGCTGGAGGTAGCGTTACATGCAGTCAGGTGCAGGGTTTCAGATAAGAAGTCGAAGCTTTTAGGATCATCTGGTTCTGCCACTTAATGAAACTTCAATTCCCCATATGTTATCCTCCATAAGTGTTTATCTGCTCTGTGTTTAAAGACCAGAAACCAGAGAATTAACTCAATAACTTCCCTGACAGTCTATTACATTTTTTTTTTTGATTTTTGGAGCAATTCTGACTTTTACCAAAATGTTACTGTTGCCAAAGTCAGAATATTCATGGCGTCACTTCTCTGTCTTAACTTCGTTGGTGATTAGCATCCCATTTCCCCCTTTCTGCTTAAACCCCGCAAACCACTCAAACAGTGTGTGTTTTTCCTCCTTGACTATCAGTTTCTTCTTGTATAACATATATAAATAAACTATACAGAGTAAACAGTAGACAACCCCAGTTAGGGTTGATTTGTGATGTTGTAATGAAGAATATTCCTTTACTAGAGTAAATACAATTTTGTACCATCTTAAGAAATAAGGAAAACTTAAATAGATAAACCTTTTATAGATAATGCAAGACTTGAACAACATATGCACTTTTTTTTTTTAAAAGATTTTATTTATTTGACAGAGAGAAACATAGTGAGAGAGGGAACACAAGCAGAGGGAATGGTAGCAGGAGAAGCAGGCTTCCTGCCGAGCAGGGAGCCCCATGCGGGGCTCGATCCCAGGACGCTAGGATCATGACCTGAGCCGAAGGCAGACGCTTAACGCCTGAGCCACTCAGGTGCCCCAACATATGCACTTTTAAAGCAGGAGAATAATATCATATATTTAAGGAAATATGGATAATGAAAGCTAAAACTAACTAAGGCCAGTAATTAAAAATATAATTTTAAATTGTTAAAAATGTCCTTATTTAAATTGCGATTTTTTCATTTAAAAAATTAATATTTTTATTATAGTCACATGCATAACATTGCAAAAAGTACTATTTGAGATATTAAAACACACGTAAGTTTTAACTGACAAGAGGCTACTAGTAATCACTAAAAAAAAAAAAAAGAGCACTTAGCTCCGGAACCAAACATGTAAAATGACAGATAAGTTGGTAATTTCTTTTCAAACCCGAAGGTATGAACTGTGAACTATTATATATATATAGTCATAGGTATATATTAATTGGAATTTTAAAGATACAGAAATTGAAGTTTCTGGAAGTTTCAAGTATTGAAGATAAAATATAAATAGAACAAGACAAACTCAAATCCACTTTTTTTCCATTTCAGACCCCATACTTTTAAGCACTGTACTGTATTTCTTGAGTTAATAGAAAGTAAAGAATGAGTAATAGCATCCTACAGCTTCTTTATTGGTTATAGATTTGCTTTCCAAGTGTAGAGCCATTTTTATTGGGCAAGGGGAACTAAACCCACAGCCTTCAATTTTGATGTTGTTTTCCCTGTATCTAGAAAATTTTTCTAAATAACAATGATATCAGGTTTACCCAGTAAAGATTACAACATGAAATCCGTTTCTGAAGTATTCTGAATACTGTTAATATTAAAATATTACTCAACATATTATTTAGTATCCTAAGTATATACAAATTTCCACTATTAACATTTGTTTCATGAAAGGTGTCTTTTTAGATAGACTTTGAATCTGGAAAAAGTAATTACATGACAGAATTACATTGTTCATTTGGTTATCAAGAATCTTAATAGTAAATCTTGTTTTATTTGAGAAAAAAATGCTTGTCTGTAAAGATCTGCACACCTGTGTTCATCTTTTAATCTCATTATCTAATTTCTATTTTTTACAATTTTTCTTACCAAGTAGACTTGAAGTCATGTAAATAGTTATCTGGGTAAATGTTTGTAAAATAGGGTATCATCTGTGTAAATACACATCTGAATGAATATTTACAAAGGAAGAAATCTGGACCAAGGAAGTTGAAATATTTAAATTTTAAAATAATGTTCAATTAGAAGTTCATATTCCCATACATTTTTTAAATGTTGGTGTATCTGGGGGAGCCTGGGTAGTTCAGTGGGTTAAAGCCTCCGCCTTCCACTCAGGTCATGATCTCAGGGTCCTGGGATCGAGCCCCGCATTGAGCTCTCTGCTCAGCGGGGAGCCTGCTTCCCCCACTCTCTCTGCCTGCCTCTCTGCCTACTTGTGATCTCTCTCTCTCTGTCAAATAAATAAATAAAATCTTAAAAAAAAAATGTTGGTGTATCTGTTTAATAAATGGCATCTCATGATCTTGAAAATATACCTTGCAATATGCCTTGTAGTTATATCCATAATCATCAGAAACCTGTGGTATTCAGGGAAATGGAAATTATTTTAGTGTGTTATTTAAAAAAATATAATAAAAATTAAATTCATTCATATGAGCATAATTAAAAGCCTATCCATTCAAAGCAAAAAAAAAAAAAATGTAGCTGAGAAATAAAGAGCGGTTAAAGCTATGTAAACTGCAAATTTCTATATAAATTACTTGGCATCCAGTTTTTGTTAAATATTTAATGTTTCTAAAGTGGTTTTCTGCTTATACATCTGTCTTTTTGCTTTTCTCTATAGAAAACGTGGAGCAGATGGGGACAGTGAGACAATATAAAGATAATTCTTCTTCCTGAATGTGAATTCACTAAATATTTAGGATCTTGGCAGTAGCAATAGTGTGCCATCCACAGAATGACGGTCCTATAATCTCTCCATCTATAGACAACAGCTGCTTTATATATTGACATATTTTTTCCAAATTTTTTCTATCCACACATTGCAAACGTGAGGCAAACATGTATGTGTGTATGTGAATAGATGTATGTGCATTTGTACATGCATGTATGTATCCAGATTTTCTCAATTAACATTCAGTCACGAATATCTTCCATATATACTATTTCATCATATTCATATCCATAATGTATTTAATTATAAATTGTTAAAAATTCAACCTTTTTGCTATGTAATTCTGGGGTGCATTAATCTTTTCATCATATCTAATGGCATTCTTAACATGGACAGTTAATAGTAAATTAACTGAGGCAATAAAATAATAAAAATTTTATGGGTTTGTTTTATTTGGTATGTTTATGTATGCATACACAAAGAAAAGTAGGAAAATCAATGCATCTCAGAACAAGCATATTTTAGCAGCCCTTCTTTTAGATGGTAAGACAAAAATAGGTTGGGTAGTTACATATAGCATTCATAAATGCACCTCAATAAATTCATTAGTACATCAGTAATTGAAAACACTTTAAAAGCTTAAGATAAAATGGATCCCATGACTAAGCACAAGCAATAACTGAGGCAAACTGCACATACTTCCCAGGGGTTTCTACTTTTACGGTGGAATCCAATATCCTTGGATATAACTTGTTGCTGATTTTACAGACTCCTTAGGTGACATTACAAGCTACATTAAAAATTTAAACCTTTAAAAATGAAATATTAACTTGCATATTCAAAAAGTATTATAAAATGAAATAATAATAAAGAATGGTGATGTATCACCACAGTTGCACTAATACAATAGTAAGTAATTTGGGAACAACTAGAAGAAATTGGAAGAATCCTTGTCCCTGTTTGTTCCACATTATCTAAGTAAAGAGATTTGTCCGGCAGTTCTCAATATCTATTTATATTGATTTATTATAAAACCATTTTAAAAGTGTCCATTGGGGGGCTCTTGGGTGGCTCAGTAGGTTAAGCCTCTGTCTTCATCTCAGGTCATGATCTCAGGGTCCTAGGATTGAGCCCTGCATGGGGCTCTCTGCTCAGCGGGGAGCCTGCTTCCCCCTCTCTTTCTGCCTGCCTTTCTGCCTACTTGTGATCTCTCTCTCTCTCTGTCTAATAAATAAATAAAATCTTTTTTAAAAAATAGTAATGAATTTTGGCTGTTAAGGGATACCTTTAGATTAGTGGTATGAGTACAATATCTCTGTCAAATAAAAATAAAATCTTAAAAAAAAGTGTCCATTGGGGTGTAGATACTTTCCATTTTAGAATACCCTCATACTTTATGAAACTCTAATTTCAAATGCATCAAAAAGAATTCATATTATTATTTTATAGGTTATCAAAAGGTAAAATTGCTCTAAAAATGAAGGATTTTCTTTTAAGATTGGGAGGAATTATGTGGTATTCACAATGAAGCATGCTTCCTGACACCGAGTAAACGATGAATGCCTATTAATAGAAATGCTCCGACTCTAAAAAAGTATATTCCACCATTACAAATTGTCTAATAGAATTCAATCCTTTGGGGGCTCTTGGGGGGCTCTTGAGTGGCTCAGTGGGTTAAGTGTCTGCCTTTGGCTTGAATAGTGGTCTCAGGGGTCCTGGGATCAAGCCCCCTGCCCCATGTGGTCAGGCTCCCTGCTTAGCAGGAGTCTGTTTCTCCCTCTCTCTCTGCCTCGCAGCTCACCTGTGCATGCGCACCTGCACCGTGTCTCTCTGTCTCTCAAATAAATAAAATCTTAAAAAAAAAAAAAGGAAAGAAAGAAAGAACTCAATCCCTTGTACATGTGAGCTGTTTGAAATAATGAATTCTAAAACCTAAATTTTCCTGGGAAAATGGCATCACAAATTTCTGGACCTCCAAAATACAGATAGACTTCTCACTTAAGGGTGAACCTAAAACATTACACATACCCTCCATTCCCTTAAAAAGAAAAAGATTTAAGAAACACTCGATGTATTATCTAAGCAATAGATAACATACTTCACAATATAATTTCACAACAACATCAGATTATATCTTGATTTAACTGAGCAAATAATGTTGGCCCTCAATACCTATTATTAAGTACATAAAATGAGCATTTAATAGTTATTATTCTTTCAAAAATTCTCATCAGAATTCCCTTCTGTTTCTCACCAAGAAGAACTAAGTTGGTCACTACCTACAGTTACTATGCCTTTCCAATAAAAAACTGTACTGGTGCTCACCTGCATCTAATGGCAATTATGCACAAAGCCCATCCTCATAGCCAAATAATAAGACAAAATGAATGTTATTACCTGTGGCCTCTTGATTCAGGGATCAGCTGAGAACATGCTTTTTCTTTGTCAGGAAGAGTTGCAACTCATTCTTCTAACCCTACAAATGACCCTTATATCAAACAGTTCAGAGACCCACTTAGTGGAGACATAAATTAGTGTTTTAGGGACCATTATTTAAGGGCCATTAATGTTGTCTAGTGACCGACTAAGCAATCTAGGGGTTTCTAATTATCCAAGCTTCAAATCCATTTTTTTCCACCAAAGGTGAATTCCTTTCAGAATTGTCAAATTGCATTAAGATACATATTCGATAATAACTATTAACTACCTATTATGTAGAGGCACTTTATGTGAACACAAAGATGATTAAACCATTGACCCTTCCCTCGGGGAACTCAGTGTAGAGCTGGATGAGATAAACAACATATAACTACCAAAAGAGAAACACTTTCTGTATCTATTAGCTAACTTAACAGATGAGAAATAGATCTGGACAGCCCCAATCAAATACCCCTTTAATGGCGTTTACCACCAACAAAGAATTCGTTTTGACCCAGAATTACTTGATCTACTTTTGATTAAATTTCACTGAATACAGGAACATCTTGATGTTTATTACCCCATTGAATTCCCTGACTTTAGATTCCATGTAAATGGTGTGCTGAGAAATGTACTTTAGTCTCTATTCACTCTCTAAAGTAGTCATTCATGGTTCATTTGACCACTCTAGGGTTCAAGTTCTCTTATCTGAAAATGAGAATGCAAATTACTTCACAGATATAAAGCCTGGCATCAACGTTATTTTTAAAAACCTCATGATTCATTAAAATTCTTCATGGTCTCTGTACCCCAAGCCTCTATTAGGTGCTTAAGTGCCACCAAAGCTTTATCAACAAGTACTCACGTACCACTCACAGGAAACACTCACACTGTGAAGAACATGTGTTCACGTAGTAAATGCCAAATGTACAGAGCTTTAAATAATTATGACATGAACACTTAAAACAGATCCCCGTTGTCGGATTTAGCTAAGTACCACCAATTTGAATGTGCACTTAACATCTATGTACATATTTTACTTGCAAAACTGACGGAATTTCTAAACAGTATTATAAAAACACTTTTTCCAACCAAAATAAATGTTCACTGAGTGGTAACTAAATAGGAAGCACTGATATATTATATATACCAGCATAGATATGTGGTTATATGTGGATATATGATATATACCACATAGATAGGGGGCTGTTTTAACTAACATGTTGAGTATTTAAACTAAGGAAGGATCTTAGTGAAAACACCGACAGTGGTATGAAACCATTGCTAGATGTCAAAACAAAACTTAAAATGAAACTAATTGGACTGTATGGAGTATATAACAAAAGATTGATCAAACTTTGTCAAAACTTTAAATGCCATCTCAAGACCAGCTTGAACTTTTCATGAATTTAATGTACATGTATAACTAATTCACCTATGAAACTTTTCCAACTCTGAAACCAGATGATTTTACTTTTAAGCTTATAATGAACTAAAGTAGGAGAACTACTTAAATGGGGAATCAATATGTTTCTATCATTATAAAAAGTAGTCGGGTGCTCTTTCCAAATATCAGCATTTACTAAGGAAGTACAGGACATTGAAATTGTTTTTTTTCCCCCCTTTTGGATATGAAAGGATTCAGCAAGCCTCATCCTTCTGCCATTAAATGAAGAGGGTCCACATATTATTTACATCTCAAGGATGTTGTTCATATAGGGGGAAAAAGATTGAAATAGCTTTACAAGTAACTGAGAAACCAATATGTAAAGTTTTTTTTTAATTTACATTTTATGAATATACATGGAACTAAATTGTCCAAAGTATGAAGATGATATTTTTAAGGTCTGAGCTGTATAATACTTTTACCAATCATTCTGGTCCAACACAAAGCACCTTATGACTAACAAATCCAAGATATCTATTTGGGTCTGCATTACACTGGGTTTCACACAACACTAATCACCGCATTGCTTATCTGCTTTTTATGCATTTCTCACCGTCATCGTATTACATGAAAAAGAAAAATGTAATTTGATAACATTTGAAATTGAATTGGTAAATTATTTTGTAAATCTAGAATTTCAAAAAAATATATTTGTACAATTGTTACTTAAATATCTGTTCTCTAGGGCACCTGAGTGGTTCAGGGGGTTAAAGCCTCTGCCTTCGGCTCAGGTCATTATCTCAGGGTCCTGGGATCGAGCAAGCCCCATGTCAGGCTCTCTCCTTCTCCCTCTCTGCTTACTTGTGATCTCTCTTTCTCTCTCTCTCTCTGTCAAATAAATACATAAATAAATCTTTTCTAAATAAATAAACAAATAAATACCCGTTCTCCTTTTTAATTCGCATTCCCTTTCCAGCAATAGTGCTCTACATAGACAGCAACTTTGCCCTTCAAGTGTATTAATTTTTTTAGAGGTTTTGATAGTTAATTAAGTTACGTTATAGAAGAGAAGCTGATGGAAAACTGAAGAAAAAAGTTCTGCAAAATACTAGATTTTCTAAATATTGTGTCCCATATGTTTCTTCTAATGTAAGTAATCATAAAGGTTTTTTTTTTTCTCATTTTTTTTTTTTTTTTTTTGGAGGAGGGGAAGCTTATTGATGCTTTATCCTAATCCATTGTGAAACCAACAGAAGAACATGGATTTCAAGTCTATGCTTGGGACTCCCAGGCTTTTTCTCCCTGCACACTGCTTACCTTTTCACACCCCCATCGGTGATATTGTTCACTTATATAAGTTATTCTCCATAGGGGAAGACATGGATTGCTGTATAATTTAATAGCCTCCACATTTCTCATCCCATCCCCATATTCTAAAATAAACTTTAGGTAGAACAGGCTGAATTTTATCCCCTTTAAATCTTTACTTCATAAAGAATGGTTCTGGGACCATTACACCAGAGCTTGTTAAAGTCTAGGCCAAGTCTGTTTAATCACTAGGGTTAAATGTCAATATTCTCTGGTCAAATCAACTATGACTAGTATTCCAGGATGAAATGTGACAAAGTATGCCAAAGTGTTCCCAAGGAAATATCTCTGGCTGCTTAGTTCCTAAGGGAGTTTTGTGAATATGGTGATAGATACCTGGAGTTTCGTGGGCTCCTCTCAAATACAACAAATGACTACAATATATGACAGCATATAATAAATTCCATAAAAGAATGGCTTACATTTGTCTTAATGCTACAAGAAGAAAAGATTTCTATTTGAAACAGTAGACTCTCTTGGGAACTTTTTGAAAACATTAAAAAAACTACATTGAACAAATCACTTTTGCCATAGATGAATGTTTTTCATAATGAAGTAACTGCTTAATTATGCAGGTAAAAATAGATTTTAAAAAAGATTGGTGCAAGTCTCGTCTGCTTGCAGTATGTTATTTGTTGCCCTTAATTGGTTATTAAACTTTTCAAATATAAGTGTGCCAAAATTAATCAGTTTGAGAAGCCAGTTGAAGGCTGTCAAATATTAGATGAATTTCTCATACCTTTATATTCAGTATTCATCCTTCTGCTTAAGTATAAGAAGTTCTAGATGCTTCTAAATTTATCAAGTGTTCATTAATTATACAATATTGTTCTCTGAAATCTGTATATAAGGAGAGATGATTGTGTTTATTGTGTCGACAACAATAAAGGAGACAATGGATAAATGTTACTCTCAAGACCCTCCAGGATAGGACCTAAAATTACTTCTCTAGCTCTCTCTATTTTCTACCTACTTCTCCATATGTCACTTGCCATTGCTTAGAGAGACCAGATCTTGTCATATCTTATTCGTGTCTATACTGAATCCCATGCCAAAGAATACCCTCCTCCTGGCTTCTTCCTTCCTATCCCCAAGTTTGGGACTCTTGATTAACTTTTAAGACATAAATAAAAATTCTCTATGTATCTTTTCTCACAAGCCAAGGCCACCATCTACTGTGTTGCGATATACAGAATTTGGTATATATTATTATTATAGCATTTATCTTATTATATTGTAATAACACCTGACATGCCTGTTTCCCCAGTAGACCAGGCACTCCTCCAGAACAGACAAGAGAGCATCCATTCTGGCACTCCATTAGCACAGTGCTTCATACACAGTGTGTTCTCAAAAATGCTTGTTGAATGAGAGGATGAATTTTTCATTGATTAGGCATTAAGATAAATTCATCTATGTAAAGTCTCCCTTTTACTTTTTTTTTTTTATTGCATGCCTTGTAGCAATGACAACAGCAACCAAACAATAGACATTTATAGAGGCCTTGTCTAGTGCTAGGCACTGTCCTAATAGCTTTACATCCATTATTTATCTCATTTAATGTTCAAAACAATTCTCTGAAGTGAGGACAATTATCATCCCCATTTTAAGAGAAAGAAACCGAACAAAGAGAGATTACGCATTTGGCAAATGGTTGTGTCAAAATAAAAACGGAGGTTTTCTGACTCCAGCACTTGCCATTTTGAGCAAATACAAAAAGAAAGC
>CM053605.1:132755863-132837269 GCA_028646535.1 Procyon lotor
CTAATAGCTTTACATCCATTATTTATCTCATTTAATGTTCAAAACAATTCTCTGAAGTGAGGACAATTATCATCCCCATTTTAAGAGAAAGAAACCGAACAAAGAGAGATTACGCATTTGGCAAATGGTTGTGTCAAAATAAAAACGGAGGTTTTCTGACTCCAGCACTTGCCATTTTGAGCAAATACAAAAAGAAAGCACTTACGTGACTGATATAAGAGCTAATAAAATGCTTTAGCCAATGGCATAACTAACCAAACATCTGAAAACAAACCTCTATTAACTGAAAAAATAAGTGACTCTCCATAATAAACCTCCCACTGCTTTCATTTTTCCCACCCTGCACTGTATTTATTAACACATGGTAATTGTGATAGAAAGAGATTTCATTATTTACTCTGGCTTTATTCTATTTATATATACCTAGTTGACCACTATGTAGTCTTAATTTATCAACTATTTCACCATTAAATATTTCTTTCAATTAATAATTCCCATCTTGCTTCTAAAAAAACTTTCTATTTACTGTGTAAGATCATGGAATATGTAAACCATTGAAAAATTCAATCTAATCCTTGAATAAAAAGGATGTTTAGATAGTATTTTGATTAATTGTCCTAATTCTTTATTTAAAATTTACATACTGTAGGATGCCTGTGTGGCTCAGCCAGTTAAGCATCTGCCTTCTGCTCAGGTCATGATCCCAGAGTCCTAGGATCTAGTCCCACATCTGGTTCCCTGCTCAGCGGGGAGCCTGTGTCTCCCTCTGCAGGAGGCTCCCCCTGCAAGTGCTCTCTGTCTCATAAATAAAACCTTTAAAAAATAAAATAAAATTTATATAGTGTTGATTTTTCTGCACACACATACCCCTATACAGAAAAAAAACTACCATATCCTAAAGTTTCCTTTTGTTTACACTAATGCATATGAAATTCAGTTATACCAACATTATGGTTTCAGTGTTTCTAAATCAATAGGAGAGAGGTAAATTGAGTTAAAATTCAATCATTACAGAAATCACAACACTGTGCACCTATGAAATGTAGAGATTGACTTGAATGAAGAATGAGAAATATTTGAGGGGAAGAATAGGTTCTATATCTTGACTGGTTTCTTGGTCATCCAAAAATATATCTTTTTAACCTAATTTGCCCTTCTATTTATTACTTGTGCTTTATTTTCCATTCTCCTTAAACCAGACTTTCCTTGTAAAATATGGTTTTATTGTCATCTTTTGTCTCTACATATCCTAGTCTGAAATGGTTTATACTATTAGAGTAAAAACTGAATTTACCTTAATTATCTTAAAAAAAACTAAAGACAAATTTTATGCTCTTATTAGAGCCACTGTAATCTACAGCTTCACCATGGGCAAGAATAAATTATTTTCTTAGGATTTTAAAATTATTTCCAGACTTCAAGCTACATAGATAGAAAAAAATATTTGTGGTCTTCCAGGTAAGATTCAAAGTTGCTATGAGTTTTACATGACTATCCTTAACACTGGCATTGTCTTGTTCCTGGGAGGGTTAGGTCTATGTCCTTGTGAGACCATATACTCTGAAGCATTCTTAGTTGGAAAGGAGATGAAAAACATTAGGTCCTCCTCTTTCCTAATATGGGAAATCTTGTCTCTCTTTCCAGGTATTACTGAATGTAATTATTAACTCATTACTAGATTCAAGGACGTTGGCTGAGTACCCACAATGTGTGGGTCCTGTGCTAGGTGTGGCAGCTACCTAGACAAATCCCACTTGGCCCCTGTGCTCAAGGAGTTCAAGATCTAGTGGGAGAAAAAATAATCCTACAACTTCCATGAGAATAAAGTTTCCAAAAAGGTAAGGCTGTTTTACTTACCAAAAATTATTTGAACATCGGTCCTGTGAATAATGCCAAACAATTTCTGGAAGATAATTTTTGTCCCACATTTATAAAGATATTATTCCTGCCCTCAAAGAATATATGGTTTTCTGAGGAGGTACCTGTAAGAACTAATTTTGCTATGATTTGGTAAACTCTGTATTAGGGCTACCTGGCTTTGATACAAATAGACTAATTTTAATGCAACATTTACTATAAAAAGATACCACCACAATGGTATTTCTGCTAGGTTTAATCTTTACTGACTTTTTTGCAAACTGTTTCCCAAATATTTAAAAAATAATTTACAGAAGGATTTCAGTTTTAACTTTTTTTCAGCAATCAATTCTCTCCCGTCTCATATGAGTGGAACATCTTTATTTAAAATTATATTGAGATAAAATGGAATGTTAACTTGTAATTTAGAATGTGATATGCCTGGTCTCTTTTTAATACCATGTCTAATTATTTTCAAGTGTTTTTAGACTGTTAAAATGGAATCTGTCCATTCTGGCATGAATCCTAGTACATCTAAGGTGTGCCAGGCAGGAGTGTGCTGGTCAAAATGCATTCCTGCATGTGGCCCTGTCAAATCATATTTTCCCACAGTTTTTAGTGAAGAGCAATAAAGAGGGGAAAAAATTTCTTCTTGAAGTCAGTTATCTCGAATATCACATAATTTTCTCCTGATTTATTCAAATATTATAATTGATTTCATTTGATTTTGGACTCCTTTGTTCTTCTATTTTCTTTATTGTCATTGAAATTTATTCATTCTCTTAATCTGATATTTTTATGGATTAAACATTCTTCACTAATTTGGACAACAGAACCTAATATTAAGCAGTCTTGATCAATTAGCTCAATGTGTTCAGATTCCAAATAAAGAGAATGAAAATAGATATGCTACAGGAGTTATGGAGATACAGGGAATTAGAAAATCTAATTCTAATTCTAGAATTCTCTGCTCCTTCAGGACTAACGATAGCACATGTTCCTCTAGCTGGTGGGAATGTTGGCGGCAGACGTTTCTCCGCTGACAGTTCTCTTCAGAACAGCCTTGCCTGAATGGAATCTACCTCCTTAAAGGTATGGGTGTCTTCACAGGACAGCCTGAAGCATTCAGACTGCATCACAGCTCAAGTTCGTCCTCTGTCCAATTCTGCTTCCCTCCCTTCCGTTCTCTGAGTGTTAATCTCCAGACTGGGTCTAAAATTCCTCCAGTTTGCTAATCTCCTTCTCAGAACCTGTTTATGGAGAAATGCTGAGATGAGCCCTGCCCAGCAAACTCTAAGAGAGGATCAATAGGCTTCAGTCTTACCTGTAAAAAATGGATTTACTCTATGACTGAATGTCTTGGTGAGGAAACCAGCGATATCCTCTGCCAAAAATGTAACATAATCTAGTTTTTACATAAGCACGTGAAGAAAGTTGGTTTTTCTCTCCACTTACAGATTTTACTTCATCAAACAATACAAGAGGGCTTTACTTAGCAGTTTTCACCTAAAATGACAATATACGAGAAAAGTGACAATTGTTTAAGAGAACAGTAGCCTTCTGGAGAAGATTAGAATTAAGGGATCCTGTAATAAGATCCCTGCAGATCTACAGAATGATCTATTCTTAAACTGGGCAAAGCTATCACATCGTCCGTGCTTCTCTCTTCTCCCCTTTAAAATATGAGCTTCATTCTTATGTGTCTCTTCTATATCCAATCAATAAAAAGGAGAAGGAAAGTTAGAGCTGAACCAGAATCATAGTTCACAAAGATTTGAAAAGGAAATTATTTTTCGGTTATCTCATTTAGGTCCCCTATTTTAAAAATGAAGGATTTGATAACCTGTATCATTAAGGGTTTTTGTGTTGTTTTTTTTTTAATGCTTGGACTTTTTTTTAAATTTTTATTAACATATAATGTATTATTTGCTCCAGGGTACGTGTCTGTGAATCATCAGGCTTACACATTTCACAGCACTCACCATAGCACAAACCCTCCCCAATGTCCACAACCCAGCCACCCTATCCCTACCCCCCTGCCTCCCAGCCACCCTTAGTTCATTTCGTGAGTCTAGGAGTCTCTTATGGTTTGTTTCCCTCCCCATCCCTTCCTGTTTTGTTAAGTTTTAAGGAAGATACTAGAAGTTGTGGGTGTGTGGTTTTTTTTAACATTTTGTTATTTTCACCAAAGTTTTTGCACACCAAATATCCATATTGTACAAACCCTCCTTGCTTGTTATATCCTGAGTTTGGTGGGGATAGATATAAGTAAGCAAGCAATTATGTAGCAGTTTGATAAATTCTGTAAGAGAAGTCACCTTGAGTGTGTTTTTATAGTCATAACCAAAATCTAGAAAAAAAATTATATATGCGCATACGTGTGTGTGTGTGTGTGTGTGTGTGTGTGTGTGTGTGTGTGAGTGTGTGTTTTATTTCAGCTTTAAATACTAACACTTTCATGATTTTACATTTGGGTTTTTGCCTTGACTATATAGAATACATACTACCAATTAAAATTCTTTTTTTTTAAGATTTTATTTATTTCTTTTTTTGAGAAAGAAAGAAAGTGAGAAAGCACAAACAGAGGCAGAGGCACAGGGAGAGAGAGAAGCAGATTCTCCGCTGAGCAGGGAGCCCAATCTGGGGTTCTATCCCAGGGTCCTGGGATCATAACCTGAGCTGAAGGCAGATGCTTAACTGACTGAGCCACCAGGAGCCCTACCAACTAAAATTCTTGAATTGTGTAACTGACAATAAAGCTCTCTACAATAGATGAATGTATGTAAATATCTAATAATATATTTAACTGCACATTTTAAGGTGTTAGTATGGTTTTACCAATAAGAATATAAACATTATTATTAATATTCTTAAAATATTAATAATAGCAAATCAAGTTATAATTGCAACAAGGCATGGCAGGCCATGAAGTAAAAGCTGATTAATACCCTTCTGATGCAGATTGGAAGCACTGAAGAAGTAAATTAATCAGAAGTACCACATTGTTTGTCGTGTTCTATTGCTTAAGTATTTTACATATTATTCTAGCCACTGAATTTTAAGTGGATCTAAATAACATATTGCATTAAATTAACTTATTCCCTAAGGAAGCAATTCTGTTTATTAATTACATATCTGAGAATTGAAAATATAGTTGCCTTAGAATTGTATAACCACACAACTCCAGTCATATTTACATTGCCTTGATGTTGGCCTATTACAAATCATGCAATCCAGTCCTATTCAGAATCTATCCCTACTTTATGAGATGGTATCTATCATTTAAACCTCAGGGGTTTAAATGTGAAGTAGCTTTGTAATGTGTCAACCTGCTCCATAGACTTTAAACTCCAACATCAGATGTGAAGAGAATTTTCCAGAGACGGCTTAGCCAAATGGCACAATTGCCTGAGATGAAATCTCTTAATAGGTCCTGTTTTTGTTTGTGGGTCTGTGTTTATACACACACATATATGTTGTCTGTTTCTCTGAGTGAACCTTCACTGATGTAACTCTCCTAAACAAGTCAAGCAAAAAGAATTTTGGCACTAGGAAAAGGAAAATATATATATATAAAAAGAACAACAGCAAAACCCCTTTACTCTTCCTTCATCTTGAAGCTAATCAAGGAATTGTCCTGATAAACTATCACTAAGCTCTATTGATAATCCTGAGGGTGTGTTCATTATCAGGTATAACTTAACAGACACTTGCTTTTCTAAAGTAAGGATCTTCAACCATTGTTTCATTGCATTATTTTATTTTTTCGCAAACCACTATCAGTAAATTTGAGGATCCATGGAAGCATACGCGTATTTGCTTACTTTATGAATCATTCACATGTAATTATATTAATCTGTATATCAATATGGTAAAGCTTTTTTTTTTCATTTTTAAATAAAATGAATAGAAATAAAATTCCAGAATTTCTCTGTATATCAATTTTCATCTTGAGCACTAGCCCTGGAGGAACTTTAGGACAGGGCAAAATGATCATTGTACAGTCTGTCCTGTATGTTAGTGCCCCTGTTCTCCACTAAATCCCAGTAGTTCTCCCACCTAGTCACTAAGACAACCCCAAATATCGCCAATGCCTTTGTGCTCTCGGGGGTTAGCAGAATTTCACTTGGTTGAGATGCCAACACTGATCTCGATGGTCCAGAGAACAGACCGGGACCTGGCAGTCTGAACATACTTGGCCCGTTATTATCTTCCCATCTGTATGAATAGTCAGTTGATGGGATTGTTCCAGTTAATAAGATTTATATTTTCGTTCATTTACAGAATTCTCAAAAAAACAGGCACTTTGCTGTATTTACTAACATAATCTACAAATCCAAAAAAGAGTCAAAGAGGGGTTTGTGACCAAGGAATGCAAAATGTCAATGTTTAAAATTGCAAAATATAGACAAAATTTCTCATAAAACAAGGGCAACCTTCATTTGCCAATCCATTGTTATAAAATTATGTAGAAACATCAATTTCATTTCCATTATTATAGATAAGCTAATTATTTTCATAAGTTAACCTTTGCTTAACTGTCCTTTGGTAAAGTTCCAATGCAAATGACTTGTAAAAACTCACATTCAGATCCAAAAGCCTCATATGGTCCAAATTCTGGGTTAAGAACATATAAAAATTATAACTATGCTTATAAAATCATGTTTGCAAGATTAACTAGCATTTTCTTGTTTAAGATAAATAAAATCCAAGTAACAATCAATTCTTGGGGCGCCTGGGTGGCTCAGTGGGTTAAAGCCTCTGCCTTCAGGTCAGGTCATGATCTCAGGGTCCTGGGATCGACCCCTGCGTCGGGATCTCTACTCAGTGAGGAGCCTGCTTCCCCCTCCCTCTCTGCCTACTTATGATCTCTCTCTCTCTGTCAAATAAATAAATAAAATATTTTTTAAAAAATCACTTCTTAATGTAGACAGAAACAATGTATATAATTACCCTGCATAAATAATCAATTTTAAAATCCACTGTATTTGTAGGCTTAAAAGGTGATTATATTTTATAGTTTCCCATGATGTAATTCACTTAAACTATTTTTATATATATATTGCTTGTTGCAAATGAGATTTTACTAGTTTATTGAGAAGAAGAAATGATACAAGATCTCTAAACTTGTGGCTAAGAGTCATTTCCAAGATATATTTCTACTGTCAGGTTTTATCACCAATTTCCATAATTGATGTTTCATCTACAATACCACAACTTCTTTAAGACAATACAGATAATTAACTAGTCCTCACTTCTAGCTGATTATTTCTATCCTCCAAGGAGCCTCATGGTATAATGGACAAAATGTCAAGAATAATTAGGAATAATGAAAGTGGCAACTATGCCATCAAAAATTGTGTACCTCCAACTGATTCTTTTATGCCTTGCCTTTGAAGAAATTTACATGATTTAAAACTCTCTCCCAGACTTTAATTTTTCTTGATACAAAAGTAACAAGGATCTGAAAAACAAAAACAGAGTGCCTTTATGTTCATATATATGCACAAAGCCACGGTTGATATATTTATTTTCTTATTTAAGGTGGGAAAATCAGCTGAGTCCCAAGCACCCCACGGCTTGTAAAGATACCGTATCTCCATCTGTGTAGTCGTTTGGTATCTTCCACATGATATTTGGAAGGCCAGTGGAGCTATTTATCATGCTGAATGAAGTCAGCAGAAGGAATGTTTTCTTTTACATTGTGTGAAACTCAATGCATTTATCTTTAATGATACCGATACACATGTCTTTACTTCTTAGGTGACCTAATATGTGCTTGTTCAATCCCTCCTCCAGCAGTGGTTCCTTGGGGTAATTTAGCTGAGGGAGGAAGGCAGCATGCCCTCTCATATTATCATTTCAGTCTAATTCACTAAGTGTCACTTTTGTAAAATCACATAGAAATTATTTATGCTAATCTTGTCATACACTGCTGACCATGAAGTAACTGGTAACTTCATTTCAAACTATAAAATAATTCTAAAAATATAAATGCATTTAATGCTATAACATATATCAGAGCTCATATCATCTAGCAAATGAATACTTTTATCTGTACTTCCATACAGTTTTGAAAGTGTTTATTTTGTTACATTACTAATTCAACATCCTCTTTTTCCCCACCCATTTTCCCTGTGAGATGATACAAAGATTTATGTCTAGTATTATAGATGAGAGCTGTGAGTCTCAGGGGAGAAGTGATTTATCCAAGGTCACACAATTCATAAGTAAATGTCATGAGAAGTAGAAACAACCCTTCCTAAATTTTGATCATGTTATCCAAACTTTTCTCCAACTCCTCTAACATCTCATTATTTGTCAGATTGTCATTATAAAGTCAGATTGATAAAATTTTCAAATTTTCCTAGTTGAAATTGTAAAAACTATCTCTTGAAATATAAATATTTAATTTCATAAAATAAGTACCTAAATTTTACTTAGTGCATAGAAACCTGAGGTTGACAATCCCAGTCTTAGAAAGATCCAGTTATACAGCACCAAGAATGCTGAAGCTCAGAGAAAGCACATTTAATTCTTGTATATAACCTTTCACTCCCAAAGTCCTGCGTGTTTCACCTCACCTGTCAACCAAAGTCAAGTAATGTTGAACTTATGAAGTCAATATTCACTTTCACATCCAGAAAAGAGCAAGACATGCAACAGAAAAATACATAATAACCCTTTATGGGTCTTTTGGATTCTTCAGAGATTTGTCATGAAAAAAGAAAAAGACACAAGAAGTCTTATATAAGGCGGTGCTGCTCAGCAATGCTCACTCTGTGGACCAAGCTCTTGAAGATCGCACAAAAGTGTAATGTCCCTGAGATAAAGTAATTCTCTGACGCCACCTAAATCCATGCTAATCGAGTGAAGAGGAGAGTGAGTCTGGGAGGGAGAGAATCGAATGCTGCATTTAATGAAGAACTCTTTATTCTTCCCAGTCGGGCCATTTCATGCCTTATAAAAGGAAGGCTGGTATTGGATTACGGCTAATGCTACAAAACAGGTTGAAGAGCTAAGTAAAATCCTTAGGGACTCAGACATTCACAGCAGTAGGAGACTAATAAAGATTTCTTCCCCATTGGATATCTGGGGGAAAAAATTCGCATCGCCACACGTACGCATGTCACTACATCAGCTACATATACTTATGATTTGGTAGTTGGAAGTCACTGAGGATGGAATTTTTACCACTCCTGAGTTCGAATGCTTTCTCGATTTTGCCAGTTAAATAAAGCTGAAAACGACTCCAGCGATGTGATGGATGCCCCCAGTTACCCGTAACGGATATTTCTATGGTAAATGATTCTAAATTAGAAAAGCTCAAGATGCTTTGCAGCCCCTTAAAATAATATCTTTGAATATTTTTATATATTTTAAATAATTCCTTGAGTGATTAATATTTATGATTTTATATAGAAGCTAACTTCATGCTGCAGTTGGAAAGTTAATAATTTACAGAGGCTGCCTTGTAGTCTAATGGCAGCACTTGACTTTTGCTCGGGCTGGAGGGCCTGCAACTTTGATGTTCCTGTCTTAAATTAAGAGAAAAGAGAGTCAGGTATCAGCTCCTGTTCAGTTCCTTTTTCTGAGGGGTTCTTTTAAGTGAGTTCCATGGAGCCATAAATGTCTTTTAACAACAATATTGATTGCAAAATAAAGCCTCTTTCCATTATCTTCTTAGAGGAATCACAGATAGAGGTGTTTTAAAAGTTGGAGCCACATTACTTCTTTCCAGAATGTAAGTGTACTGTTAACTCTCTGGACCACATGAAAGGAAAGTTTCCAGAGGGGTTTGCTTTGTAAGCAAATCTTTTCTTCTTTCCCAATTCAAAATAAATCAAGCAAAGCCAAGGCATTCATTTCCTCTGACTATGAGTGTATGTGTGTTTAATTTAGAGAAACTCTCTAGACTACTGGATTTTACTTACAAGTTTGGTAACAACCACGCACAATGAACACGATTGCCTGCAACCCTGAGACCTCGGAATTGACAGATAATGGTTCTGAAGGTAACGAGCAGTGCCAATTATCCAGCCCCAGTGTCCACTGAAGCTGGTAGACAAAAGTTCAACAAGTTGAACCATCGCACACTGAGTGCACTAAACAAAAACTCGAAGGATCTCCTTTTCCAATAGACATGATCTTTAGTTACTCATCCTCACTGTGGTTGGTTATTCCCAAATTCCAGCCATACTATTAGAATTCAGCAACCCTGCCTTTTATATTCCACTAAAGCATAAAGCAAAAACTAAACATAAACCTGGGCGTGTATTTATTTTAACGGTCTGTCAAATCATAAGTGAAAAATTTGATCAACCCAAATAATGGAAAGTTGTTTTTTTTTTTTTTTTAAATTGGACTACGAAATACTGATACTTGGGAAACATGATTTCTGATTCCCAAGCAAAGGTAAACCAGAGCTAATTTAAATGTTTTGAACTCATTAGCTGAGTGTTTCTATTTTGCAGACTACTTTGGGGCTCAACTACCTAAAAAAAATACATGGCAATGGAATAATTTCTGATAGCAGGAGGGACAGAAATCTGAATCTACGCTACTTACTCACTATTAGTAATGAAATAGTAACTAGGTTTATGTGGCTGGTAAAAGCTTGAAAGACCCACCGAATTTTTAATTAGTCAAAGAATTCATTTTCGGTATCTTTGTGGATACACGGTGAGAATTCCAGAAATAAAAAAGATAGTATCTTTCCCCTGACTCAATGACTTGTGGATCAATAATCTACAGGAAATAAGTAATAAAACTCATTGAGAGAATGCCTTTTTAATTTCCATACTAAACACAACTACATCGCAATAGGTATTAAAAGGATGCAAAGCAACTTAAGTTACTGTTTTTGCGTTACTAAGTGAATACTTTGATGATAAATTGATGAAGTACTTTAATATCTGATGAGGTTCCAAGTGTTTGATTAATTCAATATTTTTTAACATTTCAATATGTTGTTTTTCTCATTGGTCCCTTTCTTTTTTTATTTTAAGATTTTATTTATTCTTTGAGAGAGAGAGAGAAAGAACATGAATGGTGGCACAAGTGGAGAGGGATAAGCAGACTCCCCACTGAGCAGAGAGCCCAACTCAGGCTCCACCCCAGGACCTGAGATCATGCTGAAGGCAGATGCTTAACCGACTGAGCCACCCAGGTGGCCCTAATTGGTGCCTTTCAAACAGAATTTAACATTAGTTCCTTATTTCCCATTTTTAATCATTTTTCACTGGCTGAAATCAGCCTTATGTTGAGATAATCCCCATATATTATGTGCTTCCAGAAAGCACACTGTGTAATACCTTGGGCCTTCTGTGAGTTTCTCCTTAGCTGCTGATGCTGCTGCTGCTGCTGCTGCTTCTTCTTCCTCTTTTTCTTCTTCCTCTTCTTCCTCTTCTTCTTTTTCTTCTTCTTTCTCTTTTGATTTTTTTTTGAAATCAGATTCATCTTCTTTGCAAAAACATTTCACACAGATCTGTCTGAACCCTGTCTATAGTCCACATGTTATTAATATTCTATCAAATTACCTTTACTTTCTTTTTACAGTTTCTGAGTTATGTGATTTTAAATAACTATCTGTCAGCTATCTATCTATCTATCAATCTATCATCCACTGTCCGCAGTAGTCCTTCCTTATGGAACAGAGGGAGATATGTTCCAAAACCCCTAGTGGATGCTTTAAACTACTGATTGTACCAAACCCTGTATATGCTGTTTTTTCTATATGCACATACATACGATAAAGGGTTTTTTTTTAAGATTCATTTATTTATTTGAGACAGAGAGAAAGAGAGAGAGACAGCACACGAGCCAGAGGGGCAGAGGGAGAGGGAATCTCAAGCCGACTCCCCTCCTTGAGCCCCAGCCAGACACAGGACTCCATCTCACAACACTGAGATCAGGACCTGAGCCTAAACCAAGAATCAGATGTTCAACAATTGCACCATCCAGGAGCTCCTGATAAAGTTTAATTTATAAATTAGGCACAGTAAGAGATTAATAATAACTAGTAATAAAATATAACAGTTACAACAATATACTGCAATAAAAGTTATGTGAGTGCATTCTTTTTCTCTCCTCCCCAAATATCATATTATATTCCACTCACCCTTCTTCTTGTGACAATGTGAGATGATAAAATGCCTATGTGATGAAAGGCAGTGAGGGGAATGACATAGGCACTATGATGTAGCATTAAGCTACTATTGACCTTCTGATGATACCGAAGGAAGATCATCTATTTTTCTACCTCATTTGACTAGGGGCAACTGAAACCATTGAAAGTTAAATTACAGATAAGGAGGGGACTACTGCATATGTTTATAGGTTCTGTCCACTTGTATTTATTTCACCTTACCAAAACTCTATAATAATACGAGAACTTCTAAAGACCTTGCTTCATTTCTCGACACTTGATTATTGACTTATGCTACAGTTAATCAGTAATAGGCCAGTGTTGCATCTCAGGATCTGTAATACATGATGAAGATGTATTATTACTAATTCACTGGTTAGCATTAGTTAGTTATTTAGTAACAAGAAGAATACCATTGAGAAACCTACCAGCAATATGAATAAGTCAGAATATAGAGAGAAAAGATACTGGGGAAAATAATCATCTTATTAATTGGTTTTTCTTAGAATCATACTCAGTCTCATGATTTTCCAGGAAATTAAATTGATCAAAGGTTTGTAAATCACTTGGGGCACCTGGGTGGCTCAGTCATCAAGCATCTGCTTTCGACTCATATCATGATCCCAGGATCCTGGGATTGAGCCCCATATTGGGCTCCCTGCTCAGTGGGAAGCCTGCTTCTCTGTCTCCCACTCTCCCTGCTTGTGTTCCCTCTCTTGCTGTGTCTCTCTCTGTCCAATAGATAAATAAAATATTTTTTAAAAAAAGTTTGTAAATCACAAATAGGTTGTTATTCTTACCAGTGACCTAATGAGAAAATACTTTTCAAATAACATTTTAGCAGATACTTCCAAAATTATTTTGTTGTATTTTCCTATTGTCATGCAAATAAAAATAAAATAATTAAATTGAGGTTTTGGGGCGCCTTGGTGGTACAGTCAATTAAGTTTCTGACTCTTGGTTTTGGCTCAGGTCATGATCTCATAGTCCTGGGATCAAGCCCTGCCTCAGGCTCCTGGCTCAGTGCAGAGTCTACGTATCCCTCTCCCTCTGATCCCCCAACCTTCTCTCTTTCTCTCTCTCTCTCTCAAATAAATAAATGAAATCTTTAAAAAAAAATTGAAGAAGTTTGTACAAACTGTACAAAATTCTTTCTCATGGCTACAAGGAATCCTGTGCTTTCACTGTGTCTGGTTTCGCATTTAAGAAGCATGGATTATTCATCTAGAAAAGGGCAGAACAATTTAACTTAAGGTTGTGTTTTTGTAAGCAATTTTATTTTACTTTATTTTTATTTTTTTATGTTTTTAGATTTTATTTTTTTGACAGAGAGAGAGAGAGATCACAAGTAGGCAGAGAGGCAGGCAGAGAGAGAGGGGGAAGCAGGGTCCCTGCTGAGCAGAGACCCCCGATGCGGGGACTTGATCCCAGAACCCTGAGATCATGACCTGAGCCGAAGGCAGAGGTTTTAACCCACTGAGCCACCCAGGTGCCCCAATTTGTAAGCAATTTTAGATAATTACACAATTGAAGGAAAGTTGGCTTGAAGTTACATTGTGTACACAGATTCTGTAACAGTGTAATGCTTCAGCAGAGTACAACTGAGGAGTCCAGAATTTTATGTCTAGTATTAGTTTCCATTCTGATTACACATGTGAACTTGAACTAGTCACATTGTCACTTGGCCTCAGTTTCCTCATCTATAAATTGAGACCCTTGGCCTGAATTATGTCAACTTTTCTTTTGTCTAATACCTTATGTTTATGTCAGTTTTTGCTTCACCCTAGCTGCCAGATCATATCCTTTAAATTTCTGAGTTTTTTATTCTACTTGAAAATGTTTACAGATTTACAAAATGCCATGAAATTTAACAAGTCTATTTTTTTATTTTTATTTATTTATTTTTAGGGGGAAGGGCAAAGGGAGCAGACAGAGAAAATCTTAAACAGGCTCCATGCCCAGCATGGACCCTGATGCCGGGCTGGATATCACGACTGGAGCTTAAATCAAGAGCAGGATCCCCAACAAATCTACTTTTTAAAACATATTTATAGGGGCACCTGGATGGCTCAGTTGGTTAAGCCATTGTCTTCCACTCAGGCTGTGATCCCAGAGTCCCGCATTGGGCTCCCAGCTCCACAGGGAGTCTGCTTCTCCCTCTTACCTTCTCCCCTCTCATGCTCTCACTCTCTCTCTCAAATAAATAAATAAAATCTTTAAAAAAAATTTAAAAAAATAAAACATATTTATGGTTTGAAGACATTATCTTCGGACAGAATTTCCAATTAAAAGTATTTGTAAAGATTTAGACAAGTATTTAAATACCCATTTAAGTAGATTCATTTAAAAGATAAAATGAAGGCAATATTCCTCTCATAGAAAATGGTTTTGAAGACTGAACCTAAACCAACTTTCCAGTGAGTGAAAGAGGAAGCAATTTTTAAACAGGGTAATCTATACATTTGGTGTTTCTGCTGTGAGAAGTAAATGTTTATTCTAATGCATTTAAGCAAAGAATATTAATTATTAATGACATTTTTGATTCTGTAACTAGACCTACAAATTCTTGAATAATTAATGAGGTACTCAACAATGAACAAGATATCCATCTGCTAAGAATTTGTGTATGTATGTATGTGTGTGTGTGTGTGTGTGTGTGTGTGTGTTCAAGCTATTAATATTGAAGGCCTTACAAAAAAACATGAAGGAGAGATTTGGGATTGAAATAATAATGTCTCTCAAAATATACAAATTTTTAATTTCTTATTTTTCATGGTAAGTATTTATAAACTTTTCATAAACAAAGTAACTATGATCTAATAGCATAAATGACGTTGATAATTTCTTAATTATGTCATCTCCTATAATAATAATGAATAGCTATTGAGAAATTGCTAAATTATAGATACCATACTGGATTTTAAGAATAATATGAACTAGAAGGTATGTAAGATTGAAAAGTAGTCATAATTCTTCATACTATTTAGTCTGTTAGGTGGAGAGAAAATTACTTTAATGGGCCATCTTTTAAGGCATTATTTGTGCATCCAGTGGAGACACAGTTTTTGAGACATAAAATGAGAAAATAAGTGTTAGTTTATAAGTCATTCCATGTCATCCCAAATTCTAAAAGATAATCTCAGTCTTCATATATTCAATACTTTCATATCTTATTCTTATTTTCAGGTTGAGTTCTTCAAAAAAAAAAGAGACTTATAATCCTATGATGGTCACGGAATTAAAGGCCTAAATTTGAATGAGATCTTTAAGAATGTTTATCTCAATTTCCTTATTTTAAAAATCAGGAAACTGAAGCTAGGGCAGGTTAAAATGCTCCAGAATTCCCTTTAAGTCTGTGACATTCATTCCGTGTCTCTTAAATGAAGACTTCATCTTGAAGTAACTCTTGTGATGAAGCAGCTCTGTTGTCTAAGGTAGACACCTGGAAAGCCTAGAAATGTAGCATTTCCTGTCACTTTGGTAATGTGTCACGGTTCCCTGCATGGTGACAAAGTGAAGGGCCTGGGAGTATGTAAATTACCATTGAGTTCAGCTATAAATTATTCTCATTTCATTATCAAATAAAAACTGAGAGAAAAGTTACGTAATACACAAAGTCATGTCAAAAATATTTTAAAAATTGTCATTAGAATTATTTGCAATTTTGACAGTATTGTTAATCTAGTCCAGCTAGTTTTAATGTATATAAAATTAGTGTCATAAAGCCTACCTTTTTCATTCAGCTAATAATATGATATACACTAATATTCACATTTATGCATAGTAGATATACCTACAACAGTGCAGTCACAATACTGTAAATATTTCACTCCTCTAGAAATCAGAGACCTTCGAAGTTAGGTTGTAGGACAACTGGATTTCTAGTAGGATTTCTGTAGGACAATTAATTTCTAAATAAATTTTTGGTAGCCCAAGTATATCAGGCTTACCAATGAATATAGAATTCTGAGGATCTTATCATCTATTTATATACTAAAAATATTTTTGAATGGGAATTATTGGTCACTCACTAGGAATATGACAGTAAACAACATAAATACAGCCTTTAGCCTCTAACCATGAAGAAGATAAAATAATAATGGTATAAGAAAATGCATTCTGACATGGAAAAAGTATGTCACAGTAGAAAATAATTAAAGCACAAATTAATTTACATTAAATTATATTTTTAAATCATTTTATTGGACTTTAATTTACATATGCATACATTTTTAATGTAAACTTGATGAATTTGGACAAATACATAGTTCCATGTACCAACCATCCCAAATACTGTATTTCTATCACCCAAAATGTTTCTTCATGCCCTTTCGCAGACAATGTTCCCCCAAACCTTCCCTTAATCAGAGCAACCATGGCTCTGATTTAAATCACTATTGATTCATTTTACTTGCTATAAAACTTCATATAATAGAATCGTACTCACATCTTTTGGTTGTCATCTCAAATCTCAGAGTTTAAATTCTAAGACTAAAATCTGTAAGAAGAAGAGTACAGGTAAACCATCAAGCCAGGCCTTGTATTGAAAGATGCTCTAATAAGCAATACCATTAAATTCGGGGGTGGGCCTTGGGATATTATTTAATACCTTACACCACATTTTGTTATTTTTGTATAATGCATATCTTATTATGCATTTATGAATTATACAAACAGAATACACTCTGTTAAGAACATTCACTTTAACTGGGGTGACTGGGTGGCTCAGTCATTAGTTGTCTGCCTTCAGCTCAGGTCATGATCCCGGGGTTCTGGGATCAAGCCCCACATCGGGCTCCCCGCTTGGCGGGAAGCCTGCTTTTTCCTCTCCCATTCCCTCTGCTTGTGTTCCCTCTCTTGTTGTGTTTTTATCAAATAAATAAAATCTTTAAAAAAAAAAAGAACCTTCACTTTATTGTATCACTTTCTATGTTTCTCTAATCAGAAATATCTTTGTTTTTCCTAAACAATTGTTATTATTTACCTTAGGAATTCTGTAGTTTGTGTAAATAACTAGATTTCTCTTCTCATGTTCACTGATTAAGGACAAAACTCTAGCCCTCCTGGCAAAGGTGTAGGATTTATGGCTCCTATTTTTGTGATAACCTCATTTCTAGCTCTATTTTATGTCTTTATGTCTTTGTTGAATTTCTGTAGTCAATTGTCTTCGAGTTACCTGTTTCTATGAAGTGTATGTCACTGTGTGCTGACTTTGGTCAATTAATTAAATCAGTTAAGCTAAAGACTTAAATTATTTTCAAATTCATGCAAAACTTCTAATCATTTAATAATTAGTTTATTTCAGAAGACTACCCCAAATTATTGTCTTTACCTCAAATTTCCTCTTTTAAAAAATGCAATATCCTTTGATATATAATTTTGGCATGGAACAGTCTCCTTTAGAAACTCAATGGCAATCTAGGAAGTATTGAAATACAGTAAATTTGATAATTGCTGGATA
Organism: Procyon lotor; assembly: GCA_028646535.1. Taxonomy (NCBI): domain Eukaryota; kingdom Metazoa; phylum Chordata; class Mammalia; order Carnivora; family Procyonidae; genus Procyon; species Procyon lotor. The sequence goes on from CM053605.1 coordinate 132,773,329, forward strand.
TGCCCCTTTGCCGTTAGTGTTTATGTGCGCTGCACTTCCCAGAAGCAAGGTCCAAATCCTACCAGATGTTATAGCAACTCTGTCTTAGCCCATTACTCTAATTAATCTAGGCTTATTATCAAGGCTTCCAACTTGCAAATAGAAAGTCAAAGAAGATATAGAATTAGTGAACTTTCTGAGATTAATTAGGAGGAAAGGAAGCCTCCAAACATTTCTGATATAGTAAATTCTTTGATCTATAACAATACCATGTACATTCCCAACACACATTTGAAATAAAAGCTTGAAGGCATAAAAAATATGCCCATAATTGAAATTATTGCTGAAGCTAGCCAGATGCCTTTTCATTCGTAATAAATTGTTAAGTTATACTACACACATATGGCTTTTAGTTATCCAAATATTATTAAAACATAAAAATTACAACTCTTTTCCCTATTGAGACTAAAAACACTAACGAGTTTCTTGCCATAAGGAAGAAACAAGTTCCTAATATCCAAAATATAAATATTTTATGCGTGTATCTTAATCACCTCAAAGACAGGAGGAATGTGGTTGAAGAGTTGCAGTAGGTAGTACCTCAGAGTAAACACTTGCTTCATAACAGGCAAGCAAATTCATACATGTAAAGGAAACATGAGAAGACCACTAAACTAAGTTGACATTGTGCACACTTAAATTTATGATAATTATGCTTCTGGCCTTAATTTGCAAATTTCTGAACACATAAAGTACAAACTACTGAAATTCAACTAGACTTACATTTAAAGGTAAAAACAAGGTGGGGCGCCTGGGTGGCTCTGTTGGTTAAGCAGTTGACTCGTGACTCTTTCAGCCCAGGTCATGATCTCAGGGTCATATGATCGAGCCCCAGGTAGGGCTCTGAGCTCAAGAATGAGTCTGCTTAAAAGTTTCTCTCCCTCTCCCTTTGCCCCTTCCCCCAGTCGTTCTCTCCCTCCCTCTCTCTCTTTCTCTCTCAAAAAAATGAATATTTAAAGATAAAAACAAGGGTATTATATATTTTTGGGATGGTTTCTGACACTTTAAGTGGAAAATAGTCTTCTATGTCTAAATTAAATAAATCAAGGAAATTATAATGTAAGCTGGTTACCACAAGAGTTATGATTCCTAAGTAGTCATGCCTACTAAAAGTAGCTCCCAGGGAGTTAAATTAAGGATAAGCTCAAACGTGGCAAGTGTTTGACAAGGATGTTTTGTCATACCCTGTCAGTTCTAAGAAATACTGAAGTCTGGCTGGCTTTCAGGGCATTTTATTCCACTGGGCAGCTAAACTCAAAGTTTGCATCTGATACCTGTTCTACAAGTTCACTTTAGGCCAATCACTTGACTTCATACAAATTTATTGTTTTAGAAATGAGAATAACTTTACTGTCACTTGTAAAATTGAGTACTACAGACCTCTTGAATAAGAATTGTCTAGGGTCTGGTTAAAAATGCATATTCCTGAATGCCGCCATATCTCTATCACATCAGAATATAAACTGTAGAGGCCAAAGAGAGAGCATTTTTAATAAACGTTGTATTCAGTACATATACACAAACCTTAAGAGCAAATTACTCGGCTAATAATATAAGATGTAAGAACAGAAGGGATAGGACCTGATGAAAATTTCAGATCCTTTTGCCTTCCAAGTATGAAGAAGTAACTTCCCTCTTTCTGGACCTTCACATTGGCATGGGCAGGAGGTAAGGATATCTGAGAGACAACAGTACCCTGGGTGGAACTTCTGTCTTATTTTAATTCATTGTAGTTATCAGTATCTGACAAACAATATATATATTTTACTTCTTATCGTTCTCACTAACATTTATGTGCAGAGGTGGAGGGAACTGTTTGTCAAAAAGTATTTTATGAATGAACAAATGAATTAAATGTCTGCATGCAACATTACCCTTGATATATCTGTGAAGTTACCAAGAATTTATGATGAATTCTTTAGCCCCCTGACTGTGAAGATAAGTTTAGTTCCTTAATAACTGAGAGGGTAGATTCCAGTTTTATAGAAGCAGAGGATTTTTTTTTTTTTTGCAGTCTTTGATTTGGAATGCCCTCCCTCACTACATCTTACCTCCAGTTTAATAAATGATAATCTTATAAATAATCTCTCAGCCTTCAATCATCTTCTCTTCTATGAAAAATTCCTGGTGCTTTTAGAAATCATTCATAAAATTTCAGCAGTCATTCTTAATAAAAATCCCATAACCAAAATAAAAATGTAATAATGATTTAAATATGATAATCTAACAAAAATATTCACATTGTTAGTCTTTGATCATTACTTTTAAAATCAAGAACCTATCACTGATACCCATTGATTTTTTTTTTCTTTCTTTCAATGTTCAGTTTCTTTACTAACTCCCATCTCTCTAAAGGGCAGGTGCAGGCAGCTGGGTGAATGGCAAGAGATGTTCACTTGAAGATATTGTTCTGATTGGAGACTTTGCTCACATGCTAGAAGCTCCCCTCCCGGGGAAAATACTCTCAAATCACTCTCTGGCTCTCCTTGCTTGCAGGATCCAGTTCACAGCCTCGGAAGACCTAGACTCCTAAAATGGAGTGATTACTCTTAGTTCCAAAGAGGAAGACACTTAGAAGGCATTCTTCCTTAGCTTGTCCAGTCACTGGAACATTCCGCTGATGAGGTTGAAATTCATGAAGTTCTGGGTGTGCTCTTCAAAGAAGCAGTACTTGGAGTATCATAGGGACCAGCCTTCCTTATCAAAATACAGCAGGGGCACAGAAAGGGTGTCCTTGTTGGAGGATTTACACTTAAAGTCATTCAACACAAAGGTCATCTTGGGCAGGTGAGCAAAGGAGTCCTTGACCTTCAACTTAGCAGCCAGTACCTGTTCATCTTCATCCATCTCCTCAGGAGCAGGAGCAGTGCTCTTTCCACTCAGGCTGAGGATTCTGCTTTTCCTCCAGTGAACCTTTCTCTTTCTGGGAGGTGTCCTTTTTAGGCAAGGTGTCTGCAAACATTTTAACATCAAACTGGGCTATCTTCTCACAGAGTTTCACCTATCCCAAACAGCCTGGAAGTGAGACAGGGCAACGCGTATAAGGAACGAGTGGTTGATATTGGGGAATGTCTGGCTGAGAGAAAGCCCCAGGACTTGTTCACGGAGCCACAGCGGGGTTCAGACAACTGTGATGTTAGCCAGCGTCATGTGTTCTCCATCAAAAAAGTCCTTGTGTTCAGGTGAGCACCCAGCAGCCCCAAAAGTTGCCCCACCTCCTCATTTCCATGCTCTGTAGCCTGCTTGTTGTGGCTTATGATGCCAAGGTGGGCAGGTACTGGCTGGTGGCACTATTTTGCTATCAACAAAGTTCACCCAGTGTGTCACCTGCTGTTTCTAGAGTACATCCTAGCAGCTCCTCATTGCCCACAGGGTAGGCATGACATTGCTCTCAAATACACAGGATCCATCGTCACCTTAAAGTGCTGGAAACTTGCTGGAAATTTATGGAGAAATTTAGGGGTGTAGCTGGTTTGGATAAATTGGAAGTGGGGGGCTACAGACAACATGCCAACCTGAACCCTACTGTACTGAGCTGCAGTGAAAGCCTTGAAGTCCTTCCAGTTTTCAGGATATGCTTAAAGAATTCCAGCCACCATGGTGATTGCACAGAGAAAAGGGCCACTGACTCTTCATTAGCAGCTTTGGCATTTATCCTTACATCTTCATTCCAACCATCACTGCTATCCCATTCTCTTGTGCTTTTGACAGCACCATTGTGAATGACACCTAATTGATCACCCATCTAGACCATCTTCAACCCTGTCTTTTGTATTCCCAGAATGCTCTTTTGAAAATGCATGTCTAAGATAACACATATCCACTTAAAACATTTCTATGTTTCCACATCACTTATTGGATAAAATCCATAATCATTTGATTGATGTAGAAGATCCCCATTATCTGGCCCTTAACTATTACTGCAAATGATTGCTGACAAATTTCTGAACTTTACCTCCTCCTCCAGACGAAACTATTTATGGTTTCCCAAATATATAAAAGAGTTTTCTGTTTCTGTGCCTTGGCATATGTTCTCTCATTTTGAAAAGCTCTTCTGCCTACTTAAGGACCTGGAAAATGGCTACTCAACTCTAACTCAAGTATATCATCTGTATGAAATGTCTCTGACTTCCCAGTGTTTGTCATTTATTACCTCCTTGTATTTCCCTTCTATGTTTTACAAGATCTTAGCATTGCCACTCTTTACATTGATCTGAAATTATTTCTTTATGTGAAACAAGTTGATCATTTTGAGCTTTTTTACAATTAACTTCTAAAAAAAAATCTAAACAGCCATATTTTTAATCACTTGACACCTCCCCCGCAAAGTGGTAGAAAACCAAACAATGGATGAATTCCAAATCCATGGTTTCCTGGTCAGTCGACTGAACAGAAAACACAGATCAACTAGGGGATCATAGTTTATCTTTCAGGAACTTGAACTGGAAAATGTAGGGGCAATAAAGTAGCTTTTAGCAGAAGATAAACCTAGAAAGACCTTCTCAAGGAAACCCTGAATTACCTTATGTCAGGTAAGGTGAAGAGCAAGATGCATGCTGGAGTTATGAGGAAAAAATAGGAGTAAACAGGAGCTATATGACAAATCAAATACCCATGCACAATGGAAAACAAGACAATGTAAACTACTAGCAAAGAGGAGGAATGATAAAAATTTGGAGGGTCATGAGTATTTTTATAGCAGAACACATAACCATTAATAATTCTGTCTAATCTTCTACAACTGATGTTCTTAGTGTACTGCCTGAGATCCCCTCCTGCAAAAAAGTAGGTTTTTAAATTTTCTCATGGCTCTGAAATATTATAATTTCTATCTGCTTATGGCCTAATTATGCATTTTTTTTCTTGGAGGATAGTTATTCTTAAAACAGCTTCCTCATTACTGGAAGTAACTTGAGTGACTCTCTTCTTTTTAACATCTTTTCCCACCACAGTAGGAATTTCACACAGTCTCGGATCCTCTCATCTCTCTCATTATATCTCTGATACATAGTAAGCACTTTCCTTTTCCCCAGTACTAGATCCTATTAACATGCCCCAGTCTGTCCCCAAAATCCTTCTGCTTACTCTACAAGTTGTTGATTTATTGCAGGCGGGAGAGTAACTGTTTATAATCTCTTATAGTAACTACCATGAAGGAGTAGAGAGAAGACAGCTGGTCAAGCTAAATTATCTGAAAAAAGAAAAAGAGATAATCCAACTTAACTCACATATGAACAAGTATTTCAAGGTGCATCATATCTCACTGCCACAGGGAACAGTGAATATAGTAAGAGTAGCTGGTCACTAAGTCCAGAGAATGATCGAAATCTACAACATCGGATACAGCTACTGAGATGAGCACTTTTATAAGGTCTATTTGCAAAAAATTCTCATTTTCCCAAAACTTCCCCATTTGAGACTCTCAGCTGGTCCTTAAATTCTGCATTGTAATTTCTTCATATAAGAAATGATACACCATTTCTCATGTCCAAAATTTCAATTAACTCCACGCACCCTCACATTCCTCAGTTTCTTCCCAGGCCTGGAAACCTCTCGTTTTAGACTTTCTGAGAGTAGACAAATGTCATAATATTAAATAATGTGGCAGAAATGGCATAGCTATAACAAACATACTTTTTGAATTATTACCTATATTTGCGTATATCAATGCAAGAAGCTCAATAATTCCACAGATTACTATTAATTTACAATATATTCACTTATAAGTGGTAATTCCTTCAAGTCAGCAACCTAAATTATCTGCAACTTAATTTTCTATATCACCACATTACCTCACAGGAATGTTATGAAGTATGACTAATTAATGATTATAACATCTTGAAAATTCAATGTGCTGTATTAATGCTAAATAATATGATAGCAATGACATCAGGTGTGTAGTACATCAATGGACATTTACAAGTGATAAACAAATTAAATAAACTTATTATTATCTGAACTATTATTCCAAAAGTGGATTAGTTCATATTTATATTTGCCTAATCTAAAGACAGACAGTATTAACTTAATAATTACTCCATTTCTATTCTAAGAAATAACTAGGGAATATTTCATAAGTTGGAGTATGAGGAAACTAAACACCAAAATGTGATTTTTGCATCCACAGCTTAAAATCTTTCAAAGAGAAAAAAGTTACACACCTGACTTCACAATCCACTCATGCAACCATGTGTCTGCTTTATCCAAAGGGTATGTATATTATTGGTAATATCAGAATCATTGCTATGTTCTCAGTGTTCTGACACCCTGTCAAAAATTTCTAAAATAATGACATATCTGTCAGCATATGACAAGATCTGAGTTTGAAAACATGTGATCTCTTGATCAATAAATTAGAGTTAACTACATAGGTCATATTCATATTCTGTGGATAATAAGGAATAAATATAAGGTAGTTCTTTCATAGCTAAAAAGATATTAGTACAGGCAGAAAAAATGCTCCTGATACATTAGGACATAAAAAGTTCGCTATATTTGACCACTACATTTCCTTCTTCCTAACACTCTCCATATTTTTGTTAGGATATGGGTAAGTCTAGAATTGAACCCTTGTGTTTAATGAACAAACCCACCAGCAGATGGAGTTGGGGAGGTGGCTGTTGAGAGTAAGAGTAGTTGGGTAAAAGGTCTGTTAAGCCAGCCAACAGATTCCAATCCCCTAGCCAAAATTATCGGCTCAACTGTGAAAGGATTATAGGACTATTTTTTGAATAGCTAGGTAAGAAGTGTTCTTTCTCTACCTATGGGAAAATGAAGCTGTTATTTCTGATTACTTTTGACCGTGAGGAAATCAGCCTAAGGATAAAAGAAGAGAACAAAAATAAAGAAATGTTAACAAATGGAGATTAATCCCTCAACAGATTAGGTCTCAAGCTTTTCTTACTTCTACATTATTCACATACATGAGCCAGTATACTTGTTTTACAATGGTATAGACTGTAAAATGATATGAACGATACAATCCCATTTCTTCTACAATGGTATAAGTTCTTTACACCAATGTCCCTAGGATATAAATGTGTGTGTGTGTGTGTGTGTGTGTGTGTGTGTGTATACACACATCTATGTATATATTTCAAGTACCATGTATGTTTAGTTATAAGAAACTTATTAAATATTTTTATTTTAAAATGTTTTTGATTCCTGGTTGATTTTTTTTTATTAAAGACTTTATTTACTTATTTGACAGAGAGACAGAGATCACAAGTAGGCAGAGAGAGAGGGGGAAGCAGGCTCCCTGCTGAGCAGAGAGCCCAACGTGGGGCTCGATCTTGGGATCCTGAGATCATGACCTGAGCCAAAGGCAGAGGTTTTAACCCACTGAGCCACCCAGACACCCTCCTGGTTGATTCTAAATAACCTGCAAATTTGTTTGTTTGGTTGCTGTTATTAACTATATAGGGCTCCTAAGTTGGTGTACTTTATAGTTCTTTCTTTATAGATTTCTCTAGTCCAGAGAGTCTGATATAATCTCCTTCATGAATGTTCTTCCTTTTCCTTTCCATGTTGTTTTTCAGTTTATCCTACTGCTTCTGCTATATTACTGACTTAACAAAGTTTCACACGATGGTTTAATAATGTACAGCCTAATAGAAGCTTTCTATACCTCTCTGGCTCTCTGGAGTTCAACCTTAGTATTAAAGTGCATACAAATTAGAAAATAATAGCTTTTAGAGGGATGCTTGGGTGGTTCAGTTGGTTAAATGTCTGCCTTTCGCCCAGATCATGATCCTTGTGTCCTGGGATTGAGCCTCACATGGGACTCCCTGCTCAGTGGGGGGCTTGCTTCTCCCTTCCCCTCTGCTCCTCCCCTTGTTTGTGCTCTTTCTCTCTGTCAAATAAATAAATAAAATCTGGGGTGCCTGGGTGGCTCAGTCATTAAAGTGTCTGCCTTCGGCTCAGGTCATGATCCCAGGGTCCTGGGATCGAGCCCCGCATCAGGCTCCCTGCTCGGCAGGAAGCCTGCTTCTCCCACTACCATTCCCTCTGCTTGTGTTCGCTCTCTCGCTGTGTTTCTCTCTGTCAAATAAATAAAATCTTTAAATAAATAAATAAATAAATAAATAAATAAATATCTTTAAAAAATAGTTCTTAGATACATAGATAAAATATATAGATAAGTTAGATTGATGATTAACCACATATATTATAAGTTTATGGAGATATGTCTATATTATCTCATTTTATTGTATTTCAGATAAGGATTTCAAAATCCGTATTTGATTCCTATCAGTATGAACAATCTATGTATAACTCCCCACTCCTTAAGTATGGGATGCATGGTGCTGTTTCCAAAGAATGCACTTTGGAAAGAAAACAAAACAAAACAAAAAAAAGAATTAACTTCACAGTGGAGAAATCTGTCAAATACCACCTCAGCCAGGGGATCATGATTAACACCAATAAGTCATGTCGATTCATATACCCTTGGTATGATATGATCAGAACAGAAACTATCTCTGCAGTCTTCCAACCAAAAACCCATAACCCCAGTCCAATTATAAGAAACAAATCTGAAAAATCCCGGTTGAGGGATATTCCACAAATACGTGAGCAGTTCTCCTCAAAACTGTCAAGGTATCAAAAACAAGGAAAGGGAACAAGGGAAGTATGGGAGAATCTATAGCCAAAAGGAGCTTAAGGAGACATGATGACTAATTGCAATGTGGTAACCTGTATGAGATTTTAGAGTAGAAAAAGGTATTAGGTAAAAACTAAAGAAGTATGAAAAAAAAAGCATGAGCTTTAGTTAATAATAATGTATCAATACCAGTTTATTAATTATGACAATATACTAATGTATATTGTATATACATCGAGTATATTCGTATATTACATATACTAAGGCAAGATGTAAATAAAATGGGAAGTGAGGCGGGTGTACATGGGAACTCTTCCCTATAGTCACACTTTAGAACACTCAAAAAGAATTCTGAAATTAAAAAAAATGTTATTTAAAAAAATAAACTATATTTGGAGTGCTTAAACGGGCTTAGGTAATGTTTTCTACCTTTGAGCTATTCATCTAGAGCCTAAGCCAGAAGCAGTCTAAATGAACACCTTAGGCCATTTTCCTCATGTCCATACCATTGAGCTTTTACGTTGCTGACCTCTGACACTTAGGTAGAGAAAAAAGTCACACACACACACACACACACACACACACACACACACACAGACACGCACGCATGCACACACGCACGCGCATGGAAAGAGAAATAAGAGAAAAGCAGCCCCTATCCCAGGCTATGGAACCAACTCTCAACCTGGTGAGCTAATCAAGAACAGCAGAGCTTTGCCAGTGTAAGGGGCCCAGGAAAATGTGAGAATAGACATTGTGAGAATAGAGATCAACGCCAAGAAAATACTTGCTTGTTTGTTTCTGTTTACAGCCCCTCCATTCCTTTCCCTATGGTCTCCCCCATCCACCAGTGAATCATCAGTGTCCTTCATCCACATCACAATTTCTTTCCCTGTGGGTAGATGAGGGAAATACTAAAGTATTAATACCGCATTTATTGTGTACCACTAAAACAACAAATAAATCTTTTTTTTTTTTTAAGATTTTATTTATTTGACCGAGAGAGAGATCACAAGTAGGCAGAGAGGCAGGCAGAGAGAAGGGGAAGCAGGCTCCCCACTAAGAAGAGTCCGATGCGGTGCTTGATCCCAAGACCCTGAGATCATGACCTGAGCCGAAGGCAGAGGCTTTAACCCACTGAGTCACCCAGGCACCCCAACAACAAATAAATCTCAAATAACATAGGTATTTAAGATGACAATTTTTTTAACTTTAAGGAAAATTACAATGAAAGCCGCATGAGTTGTATTTGCTCTTGTTTATAACTCTATTACCCTTAAATGCTGACATTTTATCCAAGAATGATGTCATTATACTAGTTTGTAATTAGGAGATATATTTTGTGACAATACAACATATGTTTTGTTATATTGCTTACTACAAACTAATGTCTCCTGTTATTTATTTTTTTCTCTCATGTTAATCCACATTCATTTTCATATTGCACTTTTGTCTAATTTCACTATTGTTTTTACATTGCCAAGTCTTTAAATATGAACTTATTGATGTATAGTTAACTGATCCTGTGTTAACAAATTTACCACAAACTTAGAAGCTTGAAACAATACATACTGATCCTGTTGTAGTTTGGATGTATCAGAAATGGAGATGTTTAGCAGGCTATGTTTTCACTGGTGGACTGACTGGGGAAGACAATACTTCCAGATTGTTCCATCTTTCCCTCAGATTGTTGGTAGAATTTATTTTCTTGAGGCTCTACAGTTGAGGGCTTCATGTCTTGATGGTTGTTGGCTGGAGAGTGTCTCAACTCTGAGAAGCTGCCTAGAGCTCCTACAAGCTGCCCACAGATTTTTATCTTTCCTAATATAGCCACTTTCCTCATCAAGCCAAAAGAGAGATTCCAGATCAAGTCAGCTAACAAGATGGATACTTCCATAGATGATATAACATGACATTATCTCTTCCACATGCTAGTGGTTAGAAGCAATCATAACTCCCTCTCCCACTCAAAGAGAGAAGATCACACATAGGTATGAATATGAGAAAACGGGAAACATGACTGGTTGCCTTAAAGTCTAGCCATTACAAACAACATAGTTCAAAGTTATGAATTTGTAGCACCTTTCAAAATATGTCAGAATCGATGTATTTTTATACGAACTGTCAATATATTAGCAGCCACCATATGAATATAATAAAGTCAAAGTTCAGAACATGTTTTATATAATAGTGCTTTTTATGTGAAAACAGTTGACTTTATCTATTCATTTATTTATTTATTTTTTACATGCCTACTAAGTAACAAAGTATCTTTATTTAGAAGGCCACCCATAAAAAATATAATACCGGCAGTTTTTTTAATGAGGAAAACAACAGTAAATTTTTAAATAATTTTATTTATATGTTGGAGCCCTATTAATGATTACGTAGCCAATAATAGGGTTAATTTTTTCTTAAAAATCCATATGCAGCATTACAAACAGCCACAAAATCTAAGCAATATCACAAAATATTAAAGCTGAGAGCCATCCTTATTCTTTTTATAATTATTAGTGATGATGTATCAAATAGAAACTTCTAGCTGAGGGGCTATAAAAGCAGGCATCAAAAAGGTAACACACATTAAACACTCTAGTAGTTAAAAATATTTGAAACTTCCACATTCTTTTGTGTTGGTCCACCAGAGAGCTGGAAAAAAAAAAAGGAAAGAGCAAAACAATATGTAAAATCTGAGGAATGTTAGCAATTAGGGAAATTTACTGACAGACCTCATTGACAAACATAGTGATCTCTATAGCATCAACACCAGATTTTGACATCTTTTTAGACATGTTAACATCTCCTTTTTTTTAAACACAGACATATTAGTATTTAATGATTTTGGCTCCTGGCCACCAAAGTAGAATTTGAGGTCGCTGCTGATCACAGAGGCCAATCTTGTTCACTGTGATTTTTCCCTGTTGAAACTAACAAAGCTGAACCGCAAAAGAAAGAAATAGAACAATGTTTATGAGCTTACAATTTTTGAGGCGAGTGACTTTTAAGAGTCTTCAGAATGAAGTGTCTGAGCAATATTACAACCATATTTTGAAAACCTTTTAAATGAGCTGTTTGCAATGCTCTCATAAATGCTCTCTTCCAAGCTCAACCATTTCTGTTTTGTTTCTGCCCATGCATTTGAATGTTGCCCTAGAGGCTAAGGGATATCAGTCATAAGCACTAGAGTCAGACTGCGGCCAGAGTAGATACAGATGTGCAAATCCATCTTTCTCCATTTGAACAGTGCTAAATTCTGCATGCAGCTGCTGGCTCTGAATGGTTTTTAAGTCTTCCATAAAATGTATTCTGAGAATATTAAGTATATATTATTTTTCTCTCCATCTACTATCCTTTATTTCTCTATTCCATCATTTAGATGCACAATTTAGATATAATACATCTGTTGATTACCTCAAATCCCTATAAAGTGAGTGTCTCCATCAATATCAGGGTCCCAGGACATTCTTGCCTATCCTTCGATTCTACAAATAACATGTAATGAAGCAAACAGGAAAGCAAATATAACTTTAATTTTACAGTAAAGCTGTTGGCCAAGTTTCTTCCAGTCAGTGTTGAATCAATAGCTTTAAAATAAAAAGAGGGTAGTAAGGAGAATAAAGACACAAGGTAGAAGAGACCTAGGGTAGAAATAAAATCCTCTCAATGTTTCAGCTTGCAAAAAAATGATAAGAAAAATATGGAATGATATGGGTGAGACTTTCCCTACTTTTCCTCACTGTTTGGAAGGTTTAGTTGCTTTCCACTGAATGTCTCTTCAACCTTCTGTTCATTCTTAACCATTTACGAGATTTGAATCTAGCTGTTGTAAATGAGCATATCCAGCAGACTCAGTTTTTTAACAGAAAACTAAAATTGGGCAATTTTCCCACTCACGTCCACCCACCAGTGTTAAGAGAATATATCAGCAAAGTAAATCATGCGTAAACTACCCCCTTGCTGTAAATGAACATCTTCTAGAAATATGTTGCCAAAGGCAGTTCAGTTCTATTCTTTAAAAGAGAAGCCTGTCCTGCTCATGAATGTGCCAACTATTCTTGCTTGTATCAGAATGCAGACCATTACCACGGAATAAGCTTGGAGCCAGAGCCACACTCAGAAAATGAAAACAGTGATAGTTTTTCTTGTAAGAAACCGAATACACAATACAGACTCATTCCCATTATATGGTTCTGGCGTGTCCCGTCTGTAGCACACAAGCAAATTCCTCTAATTACTGATATCTCTCTGTGAAGGCCCGTGTTCTCTGTGTGTGCTTTGCACTTTCCTTTTCATCAGCTCCCTTGTGGACTAAAAGCAACAATTCTGCCAGGTGAGCTTAACAGATGCCATTTTCTGACCCAGCCTGTAAAAGGTCTGTTGCTTTGTTTTTTGCTGGAAATATCTCTTGGATTGTACAAGGTTTGTGCTTTTCAGACTGAGACACCAGCTTGTTGCTCCAGTTTCAGCTAATAATTCTTATCCAAACTTAAAAAAAAAATTCCCACTACACTTATGGCATACCAATCAAAGCATATAATGCATGCTAAAACTCTAATCAATAAAGTCGGTGATGAGTGATGAACATGATAGGGCCAGGTGCGGAAAAATCAGAGCAAGCAGCACTCAGTCCAAGTAAATGTGCAGGATCCAAGATCTATATACAGATCCAAGATCTATAGACAAATCCAAGGTTAAGACCAGCTAGGATGCTGAAGAAAGCAAAATATGTGAACTTAGAAGTTATTAAAACATTTATCTACAGGATGGTCATTTCTGGAAAGTTTCTGTGAAAATTCTAGACTCTGCCCTGGTGTTTACGTCTCTTTTTTGAAAGTTGTAATATCTGGGATCACTGTTTCTGTCCTATAGACTCTTTTCCACCATCTACTTTCCCAAAGTGCCCTAACTCTGACATCTAGCTATGTCCTTACTGGCACTTGAGTATTCATTGATTTCCTTCATTTCTACATTACCATTGTGCTGGTGATCTTTATCTTATGAAGTTAAACTTTACTCAGTCATTCCACAAATATTTATAAATTTCCCATCATGTCCCAGTTTCCTTTGACTTACATTTGCCTTTTTCTTTCTATCTAGGTATAAAGGATAGGTATTTGGTGATATAAACTTGTTTTTATATCCCCTATATCTTTTAGCATAGAATACAAAGTGAGAATTTCATAAGAACTTTTTAACTAAAAAAGGGTGAGATGAAATTATAAACAGATAAAATCCAGACATATAATTTAAATCAAATATGCAATAAGCATATTTGTTTTGTATATTGGAAATGTATATGTAAAATTAGCAATGAATTTCTCTTGCAATTGTAAAATTGCAAGTTATGTCCAAAACTAGCACTCCGGTATCTGATAGGCTGAGGAAGGGGTCAGAATTAAAAGTCAGAGTACAATTGACAGAATCATAACTGATTGGACACGAGATAAATTAAGAGATGGTTTTATAGAATGTCTTCTGAGTTTAGGGATAAGTGATACAAAAGTATCACTACGAATTACGATTTTGTGTGTGTGTTATGCTCTTTCTTCCAGACTAAACTTTCTTTCGACATTGGTACCTGAGTCATATTCCCTGTCAACTTCACTATCCAAGATGCATAAACATTTCATTTAGCATTTATTTAGCAACTATTTATTGGATGAATAATAAGAAAAGACTGGCATAAGATTTAGCGAACAATTTAGTCAAGACAGATGGTATTTAAACCAGGGAAATTGACACATTCTACAGAACATTCCAAAGTGCTATGGAAACACATATAATCTGGTCTCGGAATGGAAAGAAAGGTTTTACAAAAGGGAAAGTGACATTTGAATTGAGTATAGAAAATAGTAGTATTGAATTGAGGAGAAGACATTCTAGCCAAAGGAAACTGCCTACACAAACCCATAGAGACCAGAAAGAGCATGTTTTAGGAAAATTCCAGGTTGCAGCCCTTCTTAACTCTTCCATTCTTCTATAAGCAAATGGGCAATGGTCAGCTAGGTCTTAAGATATAGTGTACTTTGTATAAGAAACAAATTTAAGGAATACCGAAATTTTATTCCTAGAGTAAAACATAAATTTATTATTTATTTTAAGTCTAATTTACATATAGCTGGAGTAAATCACTGGATATTGCTGTTAAATAAAAGATATTTTTTTCTGGGGCACCTGGATGGCTCAGTCAGTTAAGTGTCTGCCTAGGGTTAAGGTCATGATCCCCACGTCTTGGGATCTAGCCCACATCCAGCTTCCTGCTCAGTGAGGAGCCTGCTTCTCCCTGTGCTGCTCACTTTGCTTGTGCTCTCTCTTTCTCTGTCAAATAAATAAATAAAATCGCTTTTTATAAAGGAGATTTTCCTGAACGCAGCACAATAGTAAGTCCATGATAACAATGGAGGTAATTCCAAAAAAATGAAGACAAGAAAAGTTCATAGTAGTTTTTTTGTTTGTTGCTTTGTTTTAAATCATCTCAAGACATCTAAACTCCAAAGCTCAAAAAGATAAGCCGTGATCTGAGCTTGAGTTTTGACTTCATTTCTCCATTTCACATTGTGTGTGTAAGTAAAATTACAATAATGATGTAGAAATTTCACTGTCTCAAAGTCCTCTGAGAAACTCTGCTATCAAGCAAGGTTAAAGCAGTTTGACAAAATTATTTAGAGTTTTAAAAAATATAGTTCACTACACTCCAGGTGCATTATTTTGATACTTTTTTTTTCATATCTGATAGTTCCAGGTCACCATGGTGACATTCTAATAGTGAAACATATGTTTTACACGTTTCCCTCAAAACTACGAATTTACAGTGGACAATGATGAAATTGATATACAAGACCAAACAAGATCTCTATCTTACTTATATACTGCATTATATTTT
Organism: Procyon lotor; assembly: GCA_028646535.1. Taxonomy (NCBI): domain Eukaryota; kingdom Metazoa; phylum Chordata; class Mammalia; order Carnivora; family Procyonidae; genus Procyon; species Procyon lotor. The sequence continues at coordinate 132,788,853 of CM053605.1, forward strand.
TACAGATTTTGTTCAAAGTAAAAAATATTTTCTAAGGCTAAATTTTGACTTCTTGCTAGGTTTCTATTTAACATTCTTCCCTTGTGAAATGAAGGCAGGGATGTGACTATGTTAAACTTGAACTGTAGTACCTTGAATTCTTCAAATTGCGAGAGGAGTCTTAAGATAAAAGAGAAGGATAATCACATTGCCTTTGCTGTTTCCATAGAGTACAGAACTCCTTCTATTCATAAGGAAGTTGTAACAGCACAATCTTTGTGCCTGAGTACTGAATTGCATGATAGCCAATTGAGAGAGAATTGGGAAAACTGAAATTAAACAATCAAAGATGTCACTTTCTTTCTTCTCTCCAAGGGCAGAATGTATAGAAAATTTTCTTAAGTTTTGTGATTTCCTTTTCTTTTACCTTTTCTCCATGACAACTCCCTACTCTTCTTGCAATAGGACTATCAAGGGAGTTAACGTGAACAAATAAAATCCGATGTATGCAGATAGAAAAAAAAGCACAATACCAGCACTCTACATCACGTGTCCCACTGGATTCCTCACTTTTTATCCATCCACCTTGGTTTCAATGTCTTACCAGCCGAGCAGGTAGGGGGTAGGGGAAAGTTTGTACCCCAAGCTTCATTGATCCCACTTAAAACAATGTGGAAAAGTCTCTCTGATCTGCTACTGCAGGAATAGGTTATCTGGCAACAATGCCCTGTTTAGGCACCACTAGTGCAACTCGAATCAATACGGCTATCAGACACAATTGAGAAAAGTTGTTTCTTATGCACATTTCCTGTGTTCACATCATTGGTTGTGTCTCCTTGGGCCTCTCTATCATTTTTAACAACACTTAGGCAGAGTCCTTTCAAAAATTAGTTATGTGAGGGGTCCCTGGGTGGCTCAGTGGGTTAAAGCCTCTGCCTTCGCCTCAGGTCATGGTCTCAGGGTCCTGGGATTGAGCCCCTCATCGGGCTCTCTGCTCAGCAGGGAGCCTGCTTCCCCCCTCTCTCTCTGCCTGCCTCTCTGCCTGCTTGTGATCTCTGTCAAATAAATAAATACAATCTTTGAAAAAAAAGAAAAAAAATTATCTGAGAGCCATCCAAACAGTTACTGGAAAATTAAACTCTAGATTCTATATGTTGACCGTATCTATAAGCACAGCGATTGCAAATTTTATTTAACAATCGTTTTCACATTGGTGAGGTTCTAAATCTTTTGGAACTAGAGGAAAGACTTCAGTACTGACACCGGTTAACTCTGTTGCATCACGCTCTTCTCGTATGCTCTCCGGTTTTCCAGATCTGGTTTTCTGATCTGGTTTCACATTTCCCACTGATATAGAAAGAACTTCAGAAAGAGGTCATCTTCTGAGCTTCATTTGACACGATCCGCATTCACTTACATCCACAACATCCTTTCTCACAAACCCAAATTTTTCTCCCTAATCAGAGTAACTAGTGATGATAATGTTTTTTTGTGATTTATTTTTCGTGTACTGATTGGAAACTGCCCCTCTCGCAAGCTTCACGTTGGCTTTATTGCACCGGGCTCTGCCAGGGACCCGGGGACCGAGGCTCAGTCTCCCAGGTCTCTGCTATCGCCTCACCCTGCAGCACTGGCTGACCCACCACCCCGCTCTGTGGTCTGGTGTCCTGAATAGTCTCTCTCCTCTCTGTGGGTCCCACAAGCTCAAGGATCACTCTGTTTCTGCCCTGAGTGCATCATGAATAGATTCTTATCCTACTGTCATCATTTTGAGTGTGAATCAGAATAAATGCTGTAATGTTTTTAGTGTTTTCATGTATGCCAGATGGCTTGATGAGTACGTGACACATATTATCTAATGTAATCCTCAAAAATAAAAATGTATGAAGGAGGTACTTAGCTTAGCCTCTTTTGGAGGTGAGAAAACAATATAAGGGGAAATGTTTATATTAAATACAGTCACGGAGCTAATAAATGACCCAAGCCTGTCTGATGCTGGAATCTATTCTCTCGCCCATTAATCTCTACAGTGTTGTGAAATTGTTCCCAGGCAACACGAGGCTAGGAAAATGCACCCCTTCTCTGACCATGTTCTGGTCAAGAGTTGCCATCCTAATCCCAGTTCAGGTGCCACGAACATTTTAGTCAAACTCTTAATAGTATTTCCTTCGCCAAATACTTTGAAAAGGTTTTGCCTTGCATTAATTCTGAATTCACATTTCCTTAATTTAAATAAATGTTAATGACAAAAGTTATTTGAAAAGGAAGAAAGAAAAAAAAGGAAAGAAATAGTAGTTTGCTTAATAAGCAAAAATATGGCTCTCAGACAAATTATTAGTTTTGGAGGGAAAGTAAAGATTCTATTTTAGCATTTTAAAATATTTTACCTTCTCCCTCCCATCAATAGACTCAAAGTCCATCTATAGCTAATTTTCTCAAACAAACAAAAACTAAACTGTATTCTCCTTAATTAAAGTTGTAAAAGACCCATAACAAACACCCCTCCTAGAATTTGGACTGTTTGAGAGACAAAGGAGTTACAGAAAAAGAAATTAAAGTATCAACTTTGTTGCTCATAGAGTTACTGTAAAATTTGGCTCAGGTTAAATAGAATTAAGTGAGTGGCACCTAACTGGCTCAGTCCATGCAGCATGAGACTCTTGATCTTGAGGCTGTGGGTTCCTGCCTTATGTTGGGTATGGAGATTGCTTAAGAATTAGACTGAGTCTGTCGTTTCCTGACTTGTTAATTTTAGCTATTCTGACTGGTGTGAGGTGGTATCTCACTGTGGTTTTGATTTGTACTTCTCTGATGCTGAGTGATGTGGAGCACTTTTTCATGTGTCTGTTGGCCATTTGGATGTCCTCTTTGCAGAAATGTCTGTTCAAATCTTCTGCCTATTTCTTGATCGGATTATTGGCGAGGATGCAGAGAAAGGGGAACCCTCCTACACTGTTGGTGGGAATGCAAGCTGGTATAGCCACTCTGGAAAACAGTATGGAGGTTCCTCAAAAAGTTGAAAATAGAGCTACCTTACGACCCAGCAATTGCACTACTGGGTATCTACCCTAAAGATACAAACTTCGTGATCCAAAGGGGCACGCGCACCCGAATGTTTATAGCAGCGATGTCCACAAAAGCCAAACTATGGAAAGACCCTAGATGCCCATCAACAGATGAATGGATAAAGAAGAAGTGGTATATATACACAATGGAATACTATGCAGCCATCAAGAGAAACGAAATCAGGCCATTTGCAATGACGTGGATGGAACTGGAGGGTATCATGCTAAGCGAAATAAGTCAGTCAGAGAAAGACAATTACCACATGATCTCTCTGATATGAAGAATTTGAGAGGCAAGGCGGGGTTTGTTGGGGAGTGGGGGAGAGAAATGAAACAGGAAATGATGGGAGGGAGACAAAGCATAAGAAACTCTTAGACTCACCAAACGAACTAAGGGTGGTTGGGAGGCAGGGAGTAGAGATAGGGTGGCTGGGTTGTGGACCTTGGGGAAGGTATGTGCTATGGTAAGTGCTGTGAAATGTGTAAGCCTGACGATTCACAGACATGTACCCTGGGGCAAATAATACATTATATGTTAATTTAAAAAAAAATGAGGCTGAGTCACCCATTCAATCAGGCAGTGCTCCCTTGTAAAGGCAAGCCTCAGAGCAATAATTCTCCACTAGAAGCCATCCCGCTCCTCCTCATCCCTCAGGGGACATTTAGAGATATCTGAGAAAGATTTAATTGTCACAAATGGAGGAGTGCTATAGGCATCTAGAAGGTATGAGCCAGGGATGCTGCTAAACAGCCTACAATGCCCAACAGTGTCCGCAAAACAAAGAATTATCTGATCTAAAATGTCATTGGGTTTCATGGTTGACAAACTCTGAGGTAAGCTTAGGGAGGGGTAACAGGGCACAGAGTAAGATGTGTTGTCTCTGGAAGTAGACGGATTCTCTAAAAGAAGGAAGAGTGATGATGCTGACTACATTTACTCAGTTCCTGCATTAAAACTTATCAATCAGATAATTCGTTCATATTGCTCAGGTAGGGAATAAGGGAAGAAGCTAAGAAGACCAAGGTTGTATTGCCATCCCTCAGTAGAGAAACACAAGGTAAAAAGAAAGAAGACTCCTACCTGTAACACTTATTTACATAATGTGATTTGTTTACATTTTCTAAATCGATTCTCCTGGCATATGACCAAGTTAACTTGAAGGTAGCTTGACTTTGTATCATTCGAACATATTTGTTTAATTCATGCTCAGAAGAGTAATGAACCTTTTATTTGCACTTGGGTGTATCACACAAGAAAGGAGTGACCAGTTGCAATGGGTATTTTTATCTGTGCTATCTTTAAAGCTCTACTTGAGTACATACATCGACTTTTCCTAGATGGAGGTAAAAAGCAAAACTAATATAGTTTGCAGAAGGCATATTTGCTTTATTGATTAAACAATTCAAATTGGGTTTGACTAGTTACTACATTGTCCCAGAAGCACTTAATTAGCCCTGTTGTTAAACTTAGAAAGAGGAAGAGTCAGAGAAGGAAGGCAGATAGGCAGAGCCATATGGATCACCACAAAAAGTAAGGTTCAAGTTACTCGAGCAAAACTAAAGATGGATCCCAGAAGACTTCCCTAAATTTGCTTCTTTCTTCCATTTTCTAATTCTTCTTGGTATTTTTATATTCTGAAACATGAGAGCTTTCCCTTTTCCTACATTTTTTTCTTTCAGCCTGAAGAAAGGGTAATGCCCTGAGGATAATCAACAGTCAAGATTCCAGGCTGATGCTGTTCTCCATTGTTTTGATGTCTGTGTAAAATAATCTAAAGGATTAGCTAGAACTGCTAACACTTAGGGTGGGAACCTATATTCCGTGACCACATGAGGCCATTCACACAGAAACTTGTGCTGTTCTTAAACAATATAATAGCATACTCCTCATCTTAAAACTGTAACAGAGAGAAAAGGCTAAATCCAAAAGTAGAGGCAATTTCGAATAATAACATGATAATCTTTGATATTTATTAAACTTTTACCATGAACCAGACCCTATATACAACAGATTCTGTGCCTCATGTCAGTTTCTCCTCACACAGTATCTCTGAATAAGTGTCGGTAATTGCCTCCATTTTATAGAAAAAGAAACTTGTTCAATGTCAAACAGAATGTGGTTTAGTAGACTGAGATGCAGAGTCAAGTCTGTTGACTCTATTACCATTCTTTTTTTTTTTTTTTTTTTAATTTTTATTAACATATAATGTATTATTTGCCCCAGGGTACATGTCTGTGAATCTTCGGGCTTACACATTTCACAGCACTTAATAGCACATACCCTCCCCATTGTCCCCAACCCAGCCACCCTATCCCTACCCCACCACCCCCCCCCCCGGCCACCCTTAGTTCATTTCTTGAGTCTGGGAGTCTCTTATGGTTTGTCTCCCTCCCCATCCCTTCCTGTTCTATTACCATTCTTTTGTTTTTTTAGATTTTATTTATTTGACTAAGAGAAAGTGAGAGAGCATAAGCAGGGGGAGCAGCAGAGGAAGGGGGAGAAACAGGCTTCCCACTGAGCAGGGAGCCCCAGACGGGGCTGGATCCTGGGACTTTGGGATCATGATTTGAACCGAAGGTAGACGCTTAACCAACTGAGCCACCCAGGTACCCCGATACTCTATTATCTTAGCCATTATGTGAAAATGACTTGCTAAAAGACCAGCCCCAGTACTAAATATTTCTGGGATTCATTGGACCCTAAATCAAGAAAACCATTAGTATCATGTTTACAAATGTCAAAAACCTTCCTTATCTTACTTATAAGCCTTAACTACATGTAAATATGTTTCTTCCAGTCCTTTTCCAACTAAACATAAATTACTTTTCCTGTGTGAAAAGCATTATGAATGACTCCCAGATTGTCTGCTTGGGCAATAGGGAAAAAAAATTAAGGTGTCATGTAAAATATATTTTAAAAATAATTAAATTAAAAAATAATGTAGATAAGGTGAATAAGAAATCAAGTAGATAAAGAGAAGTATATTTTAGGGAAAGATGAGTTTAGTTTAAAAATGTTAACTCTTTTTATATTTAATATAAATGGTTTATACATTTTATATAAATATTGTTTTTGAGAGTTGGGAACATGCTTCCTTCTCTGAAAATGTCATGCAACAAGGCCAGTAGAAGTCTTTCCCATAATTTTTGCTGGTATTGAGAAGAGAATAAAAGGAGAACTAAATACCATGTAGATTCTCAACCCGCTAAAATTATCCTTGCCGCCATGTTAGAAAGCCATTGTGCCACTGACACTTACAGCAAAGGAGAGGGAGAGAGACTGGCTCATCACCTGAACACCTGTACTATGATATTCCCAAAGGCAGACTTTCAATTATGAGAACCAAAAAATTCTGCTTTAAAAATTCAAAAAAAAAAAAGGTTAATTTGAATTGTATACCTGTAACTTGCAGTTAAGGGTGCTAAAACAAACTTAAAAGAGTGCTAAAACATGATGCTGATATGGCACAAAAGTGGCAATATTACCATCTCCTACTCTGCACAACTCAACTGAAGGTGAGTTTGTATCCACTCTGCCCATATACTGTGGTACAAATTCCAGACTATTGATTTGCTGTCACTTCACACTGAACCGTTAGCTCTCCTACTTACAACTTAGTTCTCACTGTTTATTTGCCATTTCACTTTGCATCTTTCCCAAATGATCAATGCAATTCTTCCATCTTCCTTGATGATTTCAACACCTGGCTCACTTGCTTCCTCTCTTCATGCTTATGCATTTATAGTTCCTTTAATTACAATGTGAATGATTTATTGAACTTCTCAATGCAGCCACCATTATCACTCAATTCTGTTCTTCCAAATCAGCTGCCTTGTAACTTTACATCACTCCACTTTCCTTTTAGGATTTTCATTCTTGGTCATTCCATAGTGCAGTTTAAACTTCAAAAACCTAAACAGGACTTTCCCTTTTATAATGACCTCTGAACATTATTATACTTCATGTGTTTCTTTTTACCCTTACTACGAACTGTCTTTCATCAACCCTCTTAAATTATACTTGGATTTCATTTTTCAACTTCAAATTTCTATTCACATCCATCCTATTGACTTGACACAACTTTTGCCCTCACTTATAGCATCCCATCTCTCATTAAATCTTACTGATTTCACTTTTACTTCCTATTAGGCATGTCATTGTCTCTACATGCAGTGTTTCTATCCTCTTCTGGCTACTTCATTTCTTGTTTGGACTCCCAGTTTCTTCATATATTGTCTGGCCTCATCATTCTATTCCTCACACTTAAGTTATTTTTTTTTTAATGAAATATGGTACCATCTCCTATGTAAAGCCTATTAATTGCTTCTCATTGCTTCTGGAGAAAAAAAAAAAAAAACTCAAATCCTAACTGTGGCCAAGAGGCCTGAATAGTTTCATCCCACTCCTTTCCTTTAATGTCACACCACATAATCACTTGCTTTTTAAGATTCAAACATACTGTCATTTATTTTATTCCTTGATTAGCTCATGCTTCTCCCTACTGGTTCTTTGCATACTCCTGTTCATCTCTTTGGAATGCCCTCCCCTCTGTCCAACTTCACCTAATTAATGCCAAGTCAACATTTATGTTTTTCTCCCACTCTAATCCTCAGGGAAAATGTATCTGGTGCCCCAGCTTTTATGTCAGGTTCCTATCTGACGTAGATCTCTATGACATTATTATCTCCTTTTGCTTGCTTATTTTAGGTTCTAATGTTACAAACACTGTGTCGGTGACTAATATTTAGCACTACTGCTCAAGAGAAGCTCCTAGATGCATATTTACCAAATAAGTAAAGAGATGAATGGAAAAATTGAGGAAATATTATGCCCCAGGCACTGTTTTATATAATAGATATGCTGTTTTATATAATAGATATGCAAAAAAAAAAAAAACTACAAGGAAATGAGATACATAGACATATATATACGTGAACATACTGTAATGTGACAGTTCAAGTGCAGCCTAGTTAAGCTCAGGTTAATATAAGTGTCCAAAAAGGATGTCCTAACACAACCTGAGGACAAATTTAGTGGAGAAAAGACAGGGGGTGGAGATATCACTTGGGAAGTTGAGAGGTATTGCCATACCAATACCCCAGATTTAAATGTGTCTATTCTTATCTCTCTGGGATGAATCGCTCTGATAGAAAAACAAAAAAGCAATTGAATGCTACTCCACAATCAATTATTATTTAATTCGTTTAGCAGAGTTTCATTGACTGCCAGACAGTGTGCTAATCTGGAAATAAAGAAATGAATGAAATTGTCTTTGTCTTCAAATATTTCCCAGGCCAGTTTGCCAGAGTGGCTTTTATGGTACAATATGACAAATATTCAAAAGAAAGTGCCAGATAAAATGGGAGAACCATGGAGGGCCATCAGAGCAGCTCTATTATCAATCTGGGAAAGTCTTCCTCATTTGGTGAAGCCTGACATGCGTCTAAAAATTTAAGATTAAACAAGTTGGATAAAAGTATTCCAAGCAGAAGAATGATCAAAGGATGAATTTGGGGAAATAAAACTCATGCAGTTTGGCTTTATGGTGCAGGATATTTTAAGGACTATTTAGAGATGAGTTGGTGGATATGGGCAGAAGAAAATCGTGGAGAGTCTTATGAGCCATGAAAGAAGTTTGCCAGGAAAGCAGTAGGAAGGATTTCAATTTGAAAAGTAACATGAGATTCATTTTTAGGAAAAATAATTTTAGCAAATCTAAAAATATACTGGAAGACTGAGAGAACCATGGGGGGGAGGGTAATCTTTCTAATCATACATTATTTCACTCAGATGTTTCCTAAGTAGAGCTCTTCTCTCATTTGCTCCCACAGCACCAAACACTCACTTCCGTCATGGAGCTTACTGTAAAGTACCAAGCTCATTTGCTTACAAGTAAGTAGCATCTAGCATAATCCTGTGTATACAGTAGAACCAGTGCTCTGGACTAGGTCAGTGAATGAAATAACAGGTCAATCAATCTTTGAGAGAGCCGTGAAGATTCCCAACAGTGATTGATATAGTTTACATATTTACCTTTCATATGATGCCAAATCACCCTGAAATTGATTTCTTTTATCTATAAACATATTTAATATTCCTCTGGAAAACTTCTATATCATCTCACCATGTTCTCTGTGGATAAAGCTAGTTATTTGAAGAATACAGGAACTCTAACAAATGTTGAGTCAGTCTTCTTCTTCCCCCCCAGATTAATTGTGTATATATCAGATATCAGAGTGACTATTTGTTCCAAAGAAGTGAGCAAATATTAGGTGAATGCACCTTTTTTGTAAGAAAGGACTAAAGTATTAAGTAAACCATTCATAGAGGTCAAAGGATTTCTCAGTGGTTTGGGTTTGTGAAAAAGTAATAAATAGACCTTTCTTTATGTAATGTCATTTTCCAAGGTATGATAAAAAATGTTGAGATGTTGTTTGTTTTTAAACATCCTTATTTTTGTTATTCTGGCTTAATAAAAATTTTTCCTACTAATTTATTCAATCTATCATAGTTAATTTAAATAGCACATGAAATTTTAAACAGATGTTATATCATAAATACCCAGAGTATAAATATCAAAATTCTGCTTACAAGTATAGAAAGATGTATTTTTATTTTAAGTAATTAGGACATTTTTGGAATGTTTTTACAAGTAATTCTCAACTACCAGAAAGAAGCAGCATGGATTATCTAAAACTATGAATGATCCAGAAGGCATTTGTGTCCAATTTAGGATTTTTTTTTTTTTTTTTTTTTTTGGTAACAGAACATCATTGTGTGTTACTTAGCAAAAACTCAAATTAGTTTACATTTCCTGTGTATATAAGAAATGGTTTACCAGCTGAGCTATAAGGTTAGTTGACAAGAAATATGTTGGGTTTTGGGGGAAGAAAAAGCTGATCCACAGGTAATAGATAGGTCACAGTACTTTTATTATCTTATTTTATTAGATGCATTCTTATTTCCTTGATTTTTTAAAAGATTTAATTATTTATTTTAGAGAGAGACAGCACGATCCAGAAGGAGAGAAAGCAAGGGAGAAAGAATGTCAAGCAGACTCCACACAGAGCACAGAGCCCAACATGGGGCTCTATCCCATGACCCTGACTGAGATCATGACCTGAGCTGAAACCAAGAGTCAGATGCTCAACCAAATGCACCATTCAAGTGTTCTCCTATTTCTCTGAGTTTGAACAGATTATTTTCACAGACATTCAGATAATTCACTCTCTTCTGTATTATTTTTATTTGAACTAAGAATATTAAAAGTAGTCAATGGTAATAATTAGTTGAATGGACAATATATTTTTCAGCATTAAATAAAAACTACATTTCCTATGGAAAACTGAATGTGTATCTATAAGCTGTAACACTCAGGAATAAATAGTAAATTATACTCAACATAAACTATAGGTAATTATAATTATCTTTGAATGACAACAAACTCATAAATTCCTTTTTGTTTATTCATACAAAAATTATTAAATATGTGCTACCTTATATGAAGGATTATATTGAGATCTGGGAACATAATAATTGCTAAAATAGAATATCTATCCCCACAGAAGTTACCTTTCTAGAGGTATGCTTCTTTGTCTAAATGAAATAAAATAACTATGGAAAGAATTTTGGATATTAGAAATATTTCATAGCTTGGTTATTTATATTTTATATCAATTATTCTTTGTTTTGTTTTAGAACAAAAAATATATCCACCTATAAGAAGATGGAGTCATTTGCAAGGATGTAGGGGGGCATGTGGCACAAATCTAGACAAAGGCTGTTTCAGAAAAGAAGCTGAGGATTTCATAGTAGGTACAGGGAAGGGAGCAGAGCTGTATCATTCTTAATTAGCTCTGTACATAGTGCTTTCCAGTAGAAGATGGATAATATTAGGGGATAAGGATGGGTTTCGGGATATCTATTCAGAGTGTGGCACTGAGGAATCCATGAAGAGAATGTATATGGGAAAAAGTAATAAGCATTCTGATTAGCTTATACAAATGTTGAAGAATCCAGTTAGTAGACTCATATAAGTGAAGAGACTCTCCAAAAGAAATGGAACTGGACAAGATTGGGAAGGCGAATAGATGATTAGGTACATGGGCTAGGACTCTGCTCTGTGAATGAAACTAGAAACAGGAAGAAGAGGAAGAATCAAAAAGGGGCAAACTGGGCTTTTTGGTTTGTTGTTGTTATTTTTTAAATTGGCTCAGTAGGAAGAGTGTTTTAACCTCTGGAAGAATGGATTTCGAGCATGGCTGACTTTGAGATAAAAGACTGGGCCCCTCTGGACTGGAGTGAGATGAAGAGAGAGGGTTCATGCACAATGTTAGATTATTAATAAGCATATCAGTCTTTCCCTAGGCCGTTAGCCAGAGTAAAGTCCAAATTTTTGATGTAGGGAATTTTTAATATGTTATCCTTTATGAAAATATGAAAGTAGTCATTATTGGAAAGTCAGAATATTTGGGGATTATTAACAGAGTTTTTAAATTATCCATGGAGAGCAGACTTATTGTTTTACAAGATTTGTGCACTTTTAATGACATTATACTAGCTCCGGCCCTGTCTGAGTGTGTGTTTTGTTAAAGAGTGCTTGTTGTATGAAATATGCTTCTCCTATTATTCTGAACTGAAGCTATAAATAGAATAAGTGGAATACCGATAGATTTATTATTTTTGTTTTTTCTAAGTTCACATCTGTCATCCAACAAATTCAAACAAGTGAAAGTGACAAGGACAGTAACCAGTTTATTACAGTTGATCAATAATCAGTAAGAAACTTCATTTTCTCTTCATCTTTTCTTTTCTTTTTTTTTTTTTTTTTTATTTATTTGACAGAGAGAATCACAGTGAGAGAGGGAACACAAGCAGAGGGAATGGTAGCGGGAGAAGCAGGCTTCCTGCTGAGCAGGGAGCCCGATGCGGGGCTCAATCCCAGGACGCTAGGATCATGACCTGAGCCGACTGAGCCACCCAGGCGCCCCACTCTCTTCATCTTTTCAACCTTCTTCTTTCCTTACCCATTTTTCTTCCTTCATTCCTTACCCTTCATTCCTTATCATCAATAACACTGTAGTCAAATCTTGTATCTATCAAAGTTCAGTACAGAAAATAGAAACCCTTCTACTTATTTCAATCAGAAATGAATTTAATGCAGGGAAAGAAGAGTTAACTACCCTCCCCACATTCCAAAAAAAAAAAAAAAAAAGACCAGCCAAGCCTTTGGGAGGAAGGCATGGAGATATCACATCCAGGAGGCCATCATTTCACTAATGATTTGAAATATCACCATCTAGCTCCAGTCAGGAACAGGAGAAGATGCTGTTGATATTGCAGCCACCAAGATTGTCCAGTAATGCTTCTCAGTGCCCAGAAAGCTGGAAACTCGATGTTGAGTCTGGAAACCACACTTCCTCACATCCTGTGATCTTGCTTGCAAGAGAAAATAGCAGCAGGAAACAGCTTCTGCCTCATTTCTGCTTTCCAAGCCTTATATGTGTACCAACTATGAGTATACCTTACTTCATCTAGACCCTATCTGTAAGAGAGTGTGGGAAGGTTATTTTCAGCTTTCTATTATCTCCAAATTGAACGAAGTTGGACTGGAGTCTGGGAGAACCAAATCAAATGTCTATGACAAGCTGCTATAGTGATTTATGTTGACCTCCCAACTGTTTTCTATATTTGTCATTATTCATGGCTTTTATTAAATCTATGTATTATATTCTGTTTACCTCTCCCTTGACCCTGCTAAATTCCATTTCTACTCTCTTGTGGAAGCACATTAGCCAGTATTATACTTTTATAACATTGCTATTACCTAGCCTATTTGCTATATCATTAACTCAACTTCTAGAACACTTTCTTACAATTTAGGGAAGAAATACATTATAAGGTTAAAACCAGAACTTATGTACATAAATAATTACTTATTTTCTATGGGTCTAGAGATAATTATCATTTTATTTCATCAGAATATGTCTTAAACAAGTGATATTTCTATCAGCCATGCATCTAATCAAAATGCAAAATTATTGAATGATTAATATGATCTAAGCTGGGTATAAAAAGAGTGTCTTAAATTTTAACTGCTCCTAAATTGACTTTTTATATTAGGAAATAATATATTTATTAACAAGACAAATTTTTTCTCATATATTTACTACCACGGACCTTGAGTTTGTATTGTTTTAATTTTAGAAAAAATAGCACAATGGTAACACAAAATATCCACAGGCAAGAACCATGTACATTATAAAACCAATCTCATTCATTCCTCTAGTCATTTCACTAGAATTTTATTTCCTCTATGTGTGCTTTAACTATACATATTGTCCTATATTAGTGTAAGAGTTAAACATGATTTAAAAATAAGAAATAAGATTTTGCTCATCCCAATTATAATTCTAAAACAATTTTCCCTTCATCTTTTTTAAAATTTTCCCTTTATCTTTTAAGCTAAAAGTGAGATTACGCTTCCATATTATTATTTTGTTAAGTTTGACACTTCTATCAACTATCACAATACCTTTTACATCTGCTATTCTTGCCTCTAAAATAAAATGGGCTTGTAAAACTAGTTTTTGTTCAGATAATCTATTAAAATGTCTGCCTTTCCTTTTGGATGAGTGTTTTTGCTCTGCTCAGCACATGTCCTGTTATCAGAGACTGTGAAGCTATGTTGTCCCTTGGTTCAGAATGCTGGACCCAAGAGTCTGATGCTGTGTTTACTGCATGAACAACAACTTAATTAAGTGTGCTTTAGAAACATCACCAGAGCTTTGTTTCTGGTATTACACTCAGGTATGTATCACATTGTTTTGACACATGCATTGGGAGATTTGCTTTGTAGTTAGTCATGTTTTTGGAACACTACTAGTAAAAACAGAAGAAAAGAATAATTTTATTGGTGTAGCAAGGAAAATGCTCTCAAGATGCAAAGAATGACTGTAAAAGACAGATTCAAGATCAGATTTTCTTCTGAGAACTTCCACAGTAAAACCAAATTTCCTCTTTTGACATTTAACTGCTTAAAAGCAAATGTTTTTATGGGTTTTTTTTTTTTAGTAAAGATTAATAAAATGAAATGTACAAAGATTTCTTTCTTTTCTATATCTATATATATCTCCCTAAGGCACATATTTTATACACCTAAGTAAATTCAACATTTTAATTTTAAGTTGTTACTTTTCATGACAAAACATCTTTTTTTTTCCATGCTCAGGTATTGGAAGACTTTTTTTTATGGTTTTATGTTTGTTTGTTTGTTTTTTTCCCAAATACGTTCATTTTATTTTTTCAGTGTTACAAGATTAATTGTTCATGCACCACACCCAGTGCTCCATGCAATAGGTGCCCTCCTCAATACCCACCACCAGGCTCGCCCAACCCCCCACCCACACCCCTCCAAAACCCTCAGTTTGTTGCTCAGAGTCCACAGTTTTTCATGGTTCATCACCCCCTCTGATTTCCCCCCCATTCACCCTTCCCTTCCTTCTCACAATGCCCTCCATGTTTTTCCTTATGATCCACACGTAAGTGAGACCATGACAAAACATCTCTTAAGTAGTATTTTTATGTTACAAATCAGGAAGGGTTAAGGAAAAAAAATAATGCATGAATACATTTTCACACTCTCTTCCACAAAGAAGTAAACACATATTTTCTTCCTGATATGTCCTGAAAGCTCACTTGAAACTAAGAGGAATCAAATGTGTAATCCTCTAAGCACTAGAATGTTAAACTCCACTATCATTGACCTCATATTAGGGATTGTAAAAATGAATACAATAGTTCAACAAAGAGCCAAAACTTGTCAAAAGGAAGCTACGAACTAAAAATAAAGTTGTAGTTTCTTCAAAGGTGGCACGGCCTGGAATCTCTAGACAAGATGCTCCAAATGAAGAGTGAGGGAAAGTGTCCCAGAAGGAACACAGAGCTTTAAAGATCTATAAGCTAAAGGAAACTAGTTATTTTCAAAAGCTTTCTCAAGTTCCTTTTATATCAATAATTGTCCCTATTCTAGTCCAGTGATAAGTGGCAATGGTTAAACTTTGTTTGCCTCAAAGATAGGTTAATATCAGTCCTTGAATCTTAAGGTGCCCAAACAAAGACATTTTGATATGCACCTGCAAGAGAGACACTTACATAAGACAACTGTATTTAAACCGTTGTCTTTGACTTAATGCTCAATCACTTCTGTTCAAAAATTCCATATACATTTGAGAAAGGCATAATGTTAAGATTTTATTATTCAAAATAGAATTACTTGTGTAAATTTATGAAAATGTTGGCATGTGTGTTTGTTTATATTTGTATTTGTATTTGTTATTGCATTATGGAATATCCCTGTGTTCTAAATGATCACTTTGTCTAATAATTTCAAAGATCAATATCACACTATATATTACTTGAGAATATTTTGCCAAGGTAGGACAATCACAAACAAGAGTAGCAACAGAATGTTTTCCCAGAACGTTATTGGAAAGTGCCCAAGAATTAAGCAGAGTTAAAAAACATATACCTACCAGTAACCACAGCTGAAATTAAATAAGTTGTCCAAAATTCTTTCCCAAATGGTCATGATCCCAGAGAGTTGATTCAAATTGCATTTATATTTTTAGTGGACAGAAAATTTTCATGTTATGTAAACTATTCCTGAGGGGATTAAAAAAAAAAAAAACTTTACTTTTTATTTTACAAACTTAGTACACCTTTAATACCATACTAACAATACTTAAAATAGAAACTAGAAACCAGTTCCACTGAGTCACTTGTTAGCTATTGTCCCTCAATTCCGAAGCCACCTTGCTATACATGTTTGTATTTTTGAGCTTGTTGTCCTCTAAAAATGACATGTCTTCTTTGTCAGCTGCCTACCTATCTGTTTTCAGCAATCAGCGGTATCAGCAGGGAAACTGGCAGGCAGGAGAGAAATGAGCTTGCTTTACTCTGGTTTGCTCACTGTCCATTCAGCATCATCTCACCAGCAGTTTTCACTCTAGCAAAGACAAACACTCCAAATTCCATGTTTTTATTTTCTCCACTCTTCCAGAACCAGTTTCAACCATACCCCTCAGAAGTACCAAAACAAGATAGCCAGTGCCCCCTCCTCAGAGCCCTTTAGGTGGTCTTCTCCAAGCTCCTGAGGTATAAGCACTCCCTCAGAGGTCTGGGTCCCAGCTCTGGGGGGCCCCTCATACTACATTCTAGGTTCTGATAACACCCATAGCCTAAGAGTGAGCTACTTCCTTGGTTGCTATCCCTTTTAATCTCCCTCTCCTCCTCTCTTTTTCCCTCAGTTCCCTCTCAGTTTCTCTAGTGCCTGCATTATCAATTCCTTATATGCAATTATCTTTTAAAAATATCTGGTATTTTTACTGGGTCGCTCAGTGGGTTAAAGTCTCTGCCTTCGGCTCAGGTCATGATCTCAGGGTCCTGGGATCGAGCCTCTCATCGGGCTCTCTGTTCAGCAGGGAGCCTGCTTCCTCCTCTCTCTCTGCCTTTCTTGTGTTTTTGCCTTGTGCCTACCTTACTACCTTTCTGCCTACTTGTGATCTCTTTCTCTCTGTCAAATAAATAAATAAAATCTTTCTAAAAAGTAAAAATAAAAATATCTGGTATGCTTTCTATTCACTTATACAAATACCAATAAACAATGGTAAAGTGTTGCAAATTAAACTTATAGAATGAGATATAAAAAAATGTAGGGAAAAGGGTAAAGGAAGAAGAGCTACTAATAAAAAGTAGAGAAAGAAGAAATCATTATCAAATACAGAGTGTGTTTAAGAAGGGCTAGAGTGATATTTCAATTCGTAATGAGAAATATATATTTGGTCTTGGCCCCTCTTTCTGGCACAGAGTTTCTAAAAACCTCCAGGATTTTCTGAGTGATGAAAGCAACAAAGATGTTTTTCATTATGTTAATGAGGAGACTTTTATAAGGCAACTAAGGATGGGCCCAACACTGTGATTAGAGGGTTGGAGTTTTCAGTCCTAGTCCCCTGACCTTTGTATCTCTTTAATCTGGCTGCTCCTGAGTTATATCCTATTATAATAAACCAGGAATCTAGTAAGTAGAATGTTTCTCTGTGTTCTGTGAGTTGCTCTAACAAATTAATCAAACCTTAGAATGATGGGAGTCATTGGAACCTCCAATTTGTTGCCAGTTTGTCAAAAGTACAGGTAACAATCTAGGTTTGCGACCAGCTTCTGAAGCAGGCTATAGGGTTATAGCTTTGTAGGACTGAACCCTTAAACTGTGGAATCTGATGCTATCTTTGGGTAGATAGTGTCAGAATTGGACTGAATTCTTAGACATGAGCAAAACATTAGCCGGTGTCTGAGAATTGCTTAGTGTTATGTGGGAAGCCTCCTCTACAGGTATACTTTATAATTGAGTCCAGGAACCTCAAGGAGCTAAGATGCGTAAACAAAAAACATAATAATTAATTAATTATTAATCAGCAATAAAACGGGGGGAAAAGAACCTATCTGATTCTCTATAGACCCCAAAATGTTTTGGTAAAATCAACAACCATGTGCAACAAAGGTTCCTGTTGTAAGAAAAACCATCATGATTAAACTAATGTTTTCTCATGCTAATAACCAATATCATATAAAACAGGGAAAGCTATGTACCATTCTGATAAACTCAAGAACAGGCAATGTCAAGAATTTTGTCACTCTTATTTATCATTATTCTAGAATATAATCAGTGCAAGTAGCCATATGACCTGCTTTGACCAATGAAACAAGAGTAAATCACATGGCTACTTACATGCTTACCTGTTTTTCTGAAAGTCAGTTTTTATTAATGGAAACGATATTTACACATTGCTTTACATTTTCTTTTTAATCAGATTTGATCAGAATCATTCAATTTCAGAAAGAAGTAATTTTTCCTTTTATTTTGGTCAACTTAATTACTGAAGTAGATACAAGAGGACAGAAAAAGAAGATATCTTAACACCATCCAAAGTATATATAAATAATATAACTGGCATTAATGATAATTTAATTTAATAATAACTTAAACAAAACTTACTTATAGAAGATTTCCAGCCAGGAATATTATAAGTTCATATGAAACAATGGTTACATGACAAAGTAAAGCATGGAAATTTTTACATATCTGATTCCATTAAACTTGAATTTGCAAATTAATGCTTTGATGTTCCTTAAGAAGTAGTACACAATCTATTTATAAAATCAAAATTTTACGTAAAAAAGATTTTGCTTGATTACAAATGAGATTATTTTTAACATATTGCTGTGGAGGGTTAGTTCACAAGTGATTATTAATACTTATAAAATGTGTCATTCAAGATTTTTACCTGATTAAGAGAATATGAGTCTGTATCTTTTGAATTCTTTCCCTGAAGTGTGGAAACATTTGGGGACTACCTGATAAAAGTCTACCTTACTACCTTACCTGATAAAAATCTCTGTCTTCAATACTTATAAAATTTTGTAAGGTTCTCCTCTTTTGTGATGGTGTCAGAATTAGAAAATCATTAATATTGCTTCTCATGGCACTTAGCATATCATATCTTAACATGTGGTCCTGGTCATATACCCCCACACACATATACTCACTCCATACCCAAATCATGTAATTTACCCAGAAAGAAAGCAATACAGGGCTTCAGTTAACTGAACTTCAGTATAAATTTAAAAGCAATGGAATGCATGAGTCTTGTGATGCTATTACTTGATAATGTATAGAAAAAAATATTTAATCTAAGTAAGAATCATCTAAAGAAAGGGGGTCCAGAATAAATGGAAAGTAGATTATCCACTCTGAGCAATTGCCCTTTCTGTTGTATCTGAAAGCACAGGCTTCTCATTTTCATTTACAAAAACAATGCATCAAACCGAGATGATAAATTTCCTGGAAGGCACCCATATGTAGAGTAGTTTCATCAATTGCTGCTAGTCATGGAATTCTATGATACACTACATCTTACACTTACCTGACCCCAAACCCAGAACTATCTCAGATCTATTTTATCAGCAGCAAGTGTTTGGAGACCTTTATTTGGGACACTTCTCACTTTCTGCGATTTGAAAGTTCCTGCTGCTATGAACAAATTTGAATAAGCTTCCGTTGTTTTTTGTGAACAAGGCACCTCAACTTTGAATGTGTCTTGTGGTTTTTGACTCCTCATCACTTCTGTTTTCAGTTTACTTATGAATTCTGATGACTTGTAGCTTCAGTCTACTCAGAGCTTCTGCTAACTCACTTCGTCTGCAATCTCAGGGTCTCTTTGTGTCTCTTCAGGTGTTATTTCCATAATAAAATCCTGATGCTCTTCTGTGTTGTACAGTTCCATTTCTCAGAAAAGATCTGATTTAGCTAGCTAGCTACATCACGCCCATTTGGGTAGAATCTTAATTTTAAGCCTCTTCGAACAAAACTTACTGACCCGTATATTGGTTTCCTTTGAATCAGTTTGTTACATCAGGCCCATTAGATTTTTCTAGGAAGAATGGTCACATGAAAGCAAACATGATTCTCTAGACTTCATGAATTCTTTAGATTCACTTCTGAGAGCAAAGATCTTAATCAGTGATCATCTCAAAAGAAAACAGTGGTAAAAAAAAAAAACAGTGGTCATAGCTATTTGCAGCCATTATAAGACTTAATGAAAGCAAGGTAATATCTATTAGGCATTACAGGTTATGTATGTATATATACATATATACACATGTCAGGGAATATTCAAGAAATAGGCATACAATTAATCATATGATATATAATATTAGAAAAAAGAACTATGAATAATTAATACCCAAAATTCTGCATGTTTGCTATATCTACATTTCTTTCTAATCTTTCCTAAATTTATCATGTATTGCTCTAATCCTCCAGCTTACTGTGAATATGGCCTCATACTTTTCAATTGATAGCCACTTTTCTCTTACTCTTATAACCTGAAGAGATCTTTGGAGGCCATAGATTATGTTGGATCCAGGAATAAAATCCCACTGGGTAACGCATGTTTATAAGTTCTAAAGTACACTTTATTAGCATATAAATTGAAAATAGCAACTTTGATCACGTTGTTTAATGAAAAACACCTCTTAGTACAAGTGAAAAACTATTTCCTTAATCCAGGTTGCTTAGAAAACAACAACAAAAACTACTTATGTGATTACTGCAAAAAGTGACAGGAGACAGAAAATCAAAGTGATGGCTGAACCAATCAACCTTTAGAAGAAATCTTATGTTAACTCTGGGCGAGTAAATAGCTGGATACATGTGTAGACAGAAACCCTTCCAATAATGTTCCTAATGTCAAGGTCTCTTGGGCAATAAAGACTTGCCTGTGATGAAGTCCATTAGGCAGCAACCTTATTAAACACAGCACACACAATTAGCTCTGGGTGAACACCTCCAGGCTTCTCTCCTGTGACAATGCAACGAATCTTCATTTTTCTAATAAAAACTGATATGGCTTTGATCAAACCTTCTAAACCTCAATTTCTTTTGGTTCAAAATATTCCTAGAAATATTTTTTGAGGGGCGCCAGGGTGGCTCAGTGGGTTAAAGCCTCTGCCTTCAGCTCAGGTCATGATCCCAGGTTCCTGGGATGGAGCCCCACATCGGGCTCTCTACTCAGTGGGGAGCCTGCTTCTCCTTCTATCTCTGCCTGCCTCTCCCCTATTTGTGATCTCTCTCTGTCAAATAAGTAAATAAAATCTTTTAAAAATATATATATTTTTTGAGACCCAACATCATATAGACATCCTTTTATTTTTCTTCTTGTGCATGATATTTTAGTCTGTGTGCAAATATCAAAATTAAAGAATGAATTATTTCATGATAGTTTATCACTGAGTTCTGCAGTTTTTATAATTATATCATGCAAATATTATGTCAAGTTGCAGAAAAAGCATTCAATAAATTTATATTGCTATATATATTCTTATTAGTGTATTTTGAGAGTACACATCAACTTAAACGATAAAGCAATTTTAATTGGAAAGGACAATCACACTATTCTTGACCACTGAATGATAAGAGAGGGAATAAACACATGTTCCTGAATTTAAAAAGATGGACAACCGAAGGGGTACTGGTTTATAAATGAGAGGTCTTTACAACAGCAACATAAAAA
This sequence comes from Procyon lotor, assembly GCA_028646535.1. Lineage (NCBI taxonomy): Eukaryota > Metazoa > Chordata > Mammalia > Carnivora > Procyonidae > Procyon > Procyon lotor. The sequence continues at coordinate 132,810,026 of CM053605.1, forward strand.
ATCAACTAGAGGAAGTAATAATATATAATAATATAAAGAATTTTTGTGACTGAAAAACAGAATCCATAATTTGAGGAAAATATGTGCTGTTATTTAAACACTAAAAGTTAAAAAGTATGCCAAGTAGTAATAAATGGGAGACATCAGTTTTCCATAAGCAGTTGTACCCTGCCTGGGAATAAGAAAGAGCTATATAGGAAGGTATAGAGGTATAAAAAATATGACAGCTTCTTTTAACAAATTTAGTTTAGAAGTCTAAGTGAAAAAATTATATCAGAGGTCCTCAAAAATACTGCTTTACTTTCCCATTGTGGCTTTAACAAATTATAACAAATTTTGTGGCTTAAACATAAATGTATTATCTCACAGTTCTGGTATTCGGAAGTCCTCCAGAAAAGGGTCTCTCTGGCTAAAATGAAGATGTCAGTAGAACTGTATTCTTCCTTTTCTTTTTAATACTTAGTCAAATAAAACTTTAATACTATATTCAGCAGTACATCCTCAAGATTTTTTCCCAGTATTTTCTTTAATAAATTTTTCATTTTATTTTTATTTTTTCAATGTTCCAAGATTCATTGTTTATGCACCACACCCAGTGCTCCATGCAATACATGCCCTCCTTAATACCCACGACCAGCTCACCCATCTCCCCACCCCACCTCCCCTCCAAAACCCTCAGTTTGTTTCTCAGAGTCCACAGTCTTCCATGGTTCATCTCCCCCTCCAATTTGTCCCAGTTCAATTTTCCTTTCCTTCTTCTAATGTCCTCCATGTTATTCCTTATGCTCCACAAGTAAATGAAACCATATAATTGACTTTCTCTGCTTGACTTATTTCACTCAGCATAATCTTCTCTAGTCCCTTCCATGCTGATACAAAAGTTGGGTATTCATCCTTTCTGATGGCTGTGCAATATTCCATAGTATATATGGACCATATCTTCTTTATCCATTCATCTGTTGAAGGGCATCTTGGCTCTTTCCACAGTTTGGCAATTGTGGACATTGCTGCTAGGAACATTAGGGTACATATGGCCCTTCTTTCCACTACAACTGTATCAAGTGTTGGATAAGATGTGGAAAAATTGGGGCGCCTGGGTGGCTCAGTCGTTAAGCGTCTGCCTTCAGCTCAGGTCATGATCCCAGGGTCCTGGGATCGAGCCCCCCATTGGGCTTTCTGCTCTGCAGGAAGCCTGCTTCTCCTGCTGCCATTCCCTCTGCTTGTGTTCCCTCTCTCACTGTGTTTCTCTCTATCAAATAAATAAAATCTTAAAAAAAAAAAAGATGTGGAAAAATCTCCTTACACTGTTAGTGGGAATGCAAGTTGGTGCAGCCACTTTGGAAAACAGTGTAGAGATTCCTCAAAAAATTAAAAATAGAGTAATCTTATGACCCTGCAATTACACTACTGGGTATTTCCCCAAAGAACTATGTTCTTTTGTGGGGGCTCTAAGAAAGACTCCATTTCCTTGTCTTTCCAACTTCTAAAAGTTGCCTGTGTTCTGTGGCTTATGGTTCCCTGTTAACTTACCAGCAACATTTGCCCTGAGAACTGTTCAGATTCTTTGTCATAGCTTTTAACATAAAATTATTTTTAGATCAATCTAGTTTTTATTCAATTCACAGATCATATAAAAATACTGCTTTTTAAGGAGGTTCTTGGACTCCTCTGACCCATCTTCATACAGAGAACATATGAACTTATATATTCAGTTAAAATTTTAATTAAGGTCTTCAATGTTGATGATAAAAATTGTCTCCTAACTCTTATTTGACTTACTTCCTTATAAATATCATCTTATATAATGATACAAGTTAACTTCACTTTAGATTCCTAATTGACACCATAGATTTTAATTATATTTAGGGTCCTATCAAAATCTCTGTGGAAAAAAATCATTTATGCTATATTTTTAAATCATATTTACAAAGGTGTATTACAGTATTGTTTTCTGAACTTTGAAGTTCACTTAATTAAAAAGCTTATAATTTCTTCTTTATTTGTTCTGAAATCATTGTTCAGGATACTATGTATTTTAAGGAACAAATTCTAAACCTTAACCCTGAAGACATTGTGTTTAGTATAAACTTTTTTTATACTTCTAAAATATACATAAATATATTATATATATGTATCTCAATATTTGAGAGGCTCTCTATATATAGTAACACTTACAAATATATAAAATACATATAAACATTTAGATATATACCTATAAATCTGTATATAGAAACATTCAGATGCTTTTAGGCAAGGCTCTGCCAGTATCCGCACTGGGCATAACACCCAGCTATCTCAAAGCAAGCTGCTTTAAGCATTTGTGTTACCTAGCTGACTCTTGAAAGCATTTGTGTTTTCCTTCCCTTGATATTTCTAAATGTTATTCCTCACATTGACTTTTTCTCAGCACTTGGAACTACTAAAATTTTGCCTTTTCCAAGAAACTTCTATTTTTTCCCTATATCAGTGTCTTCCAAATGTTTACGGCATCATTAAAATTCTTTTCCAAACCACGTCTAGACACATATATCTTTTACAAATACATATCTTTTACATATAAAGCACACAAAAAATGGACATAAAAATATATGAGTTAAAATAATAATTAGAAATGCTAATATTTTACAGCTTCACACTATGAAGATCATTATTCTAGATACTGTCATTTTATTTCTTATACATGACTGAGAAGCCTGGAGGAAATGCTTATGACAAATAAAAGAAACCTTACTGACTTAATGTTGACAACATCGGTTTTTTGTCTTAATCCTCATTTTCTCAAGTTCTATTTTTTATTTGATAAAATGTTCCCTTTCATGTGTTTTCATATCCTTTTTGGAAAAAAAAGTACTACAAAATAATTATGCAATCTCTTGGATAGAGTATCAAGATATCACAGAATATTAGAGCTCAAAGAGCAATTAGATAAACACTGTAATTTCACAGATAAGTAAAATAAGGTTTGTGAATTTTAAATTATGTTCTCACGGTCAGGATCCTTTCTATGTATGTCACATCAAACTTAGTATAATATGTTTTAATTTCTTTAGCATTTCCAATTGGATCTTTACTCTCCAAAGTGGCTGATACTTTAGGAGTACTGTTTGGAAAGGACTCAAATTTGAAAAGACTGCACGACTTCCAAAACTTAATGGAATTTTTTTTTTTTTTTAATATTCCCCTGAGGAAACACATAGTTGCCCTGACCAGAAGTTTCCGGGCCACGATGCTCCTTATTTATAACCATGCAACTTAGTGGTTCTTCCACAGGATCACATATCAGAACCATCATCTCAGGGGGACATTTCAAACTTAAAATGACAGGGTTAATTTCACCATGAGAAACCCTTGTTGGGGGCAACTGGGTGGCTCAGTCAGTTAAGCATCCGACTCTTGATTTTGGCTCAGGTCATGATGTACAGAGTCCTGAGATCGAGCCCTGTGTTGGTCTCTGCACTCGGTGTGGAGTCTGCTTGAGATTCTCTCTCTCCCTCCCCCTACCCCAGCTCTCTCTCTCAAATAAATAAATAAAATCTTAAAAAAAAGAATCCCTTGTTGCAGGCTTTTGACATGTGAAAATAAATGGTAAAAAGAGGAAAGCTTCTCAGAACAATGTGAAGACATTTCTACTTAAGAATCAATTGCATACAAAGACCTGGGGTAAGGACTAAAAAGATAAAATCGAAATTGGTGAAATTTAAAACCTCATCCTTAATTAAAGAAACTGTAAACACCAGCAGGCTTAGGTGTGTGGTCATACGTAAAAAGGCTTCCATATTCATTCATTTCTGAACACTTAAATGGCTTTGCTCTGATTGTACCATATCAAATCTTCAGTTGAATAATAATTTAGAAAGCAAATATGTCTACCATAATCACTTTAAATGAGCCAAGATTTTATGAAATCTAAAACGTGATAGCAATATTGGCTTAAGGCCTAATAAAACTCTAATATATGTGCAATCACAACTGGTCTTCTTTGTGTTTCTGAACCTGGGTGATTTGTTTGTTTGTTTTTCTAGAGACTGGGAACTTGAATAGGGAGCTAAAGGAATAAGCCCTGTGTGATCCTAATACCTAAAAAAATTTAATTGGTGTAATTCACCAAATGAGATATAGAAATGGATATGAATAATATTAAAATTTTGTACAGTTCTTTTCATTTTCTAATCACTGTCAAAACAATGAAGTATAACTGCACTTACATGGATAAGTAAATAAGAGAGAAATTGATAAATGTGAATTATGATGCCTTGCCAAAATTACTAAAATGATGAAAATTAATTTCCTTTGTTTGGACAAATCTGGTAGTTATATTAAAATATGCACTAGGGAACATTTTCAAAGCTTTTATGGTGTCTTTTATGCTGCTACACGTTCTGGTTTTGAGAGGGAGAATTGCCCTGGAGAAGAAATCCTTCAGAAAGAAGAAGAGAGGGAACACAAGGACTCAGGAAAAAAAAAAAAAGTTTGCAACTGCAGAGAATGATTAGTACAAGGAAAAGGAGGAGGAGACATCTGTTGGTGAAATGATTTTTAGAGATAATTAAGTGCATTCATCCAGAAATAACACATATTATACATCGTTTGCAGGCACACATGGCTTTACTAAAAACAAGAGAGACTTTGAAAGGCCCACAAAAAGAATCAGCAGCTTTGAACCGATGTCACCAGAATGTCAGCCCTCCCTGTGTGCCCCACCTCAGTCTTCCTAAATGCCTTTCAGTCTCCAGAATAGATTTTATTGCAGGGTATGTATACTATTTACAGAAGTAAGGTTTTCAGGAAGTATTGTCAGAAAAGTATAGCTCAGCCCTCACGTTTCTTAAGTAGCTTAGATTAATATCCCATTTCAATCTCCTGGAATTTAATTGGATTTCTGGGCATCTCAGAGGTCCATGTATAAAGAATATTAGTGTTTCAATCTAATAAATGGATGCAGATTTTTTTTTTAAGCACAGAACAAAGCAATTGACCTGACAGTAATGACATTTTCAAGGACTTAATAAAAATTAACCTCGAAAATAAAGTTTAGATTTTGCTTGATATTTGTTTATTTAAATCTCCTTCCATAATAGAATTTATGCTTCATATCTTTGTATGCAATGACTTTTTGTGAACTTTAAATACATTCTTTAAGGGGTACCTGGGTGGCTCAGTCGTTAAGCGTCTGCCTTCAGCCCAGGTCAGATCCCAGGGTCCTGGGATCGAGCCCCGCATCGGGCTCTCTGCTCGGCAGGAAGCCTGCTTCTCCCGCTACCATTCCCTCTGCTTGTGTTCCCTCTCTCGCTGTGTTTCTCTCTGTCAAATAAATAAAATCTTTAAAAAAAAAAAATACATTCTTTAAAGCACTAAATAATGGGCCTTGAAATGTAGTTAAAAAAAAAAAATAAGAACAAAGTGAAAGATCTTTAGGAACATGCTTGGTTTTTAAATAGAAATGAATTTGAAAGTTTTAGATCAAAAGAGAAATATATATATATATATACTATATATATGTAATTTCCTTCCATCAATTGAGATTAACTTAACAATAAAATGGTTGTTATTTCTACATGAATTATTTGATATTTAAACATTGGACTTCTCTCAGCTCTTCTGCCATGTTTATCACCAGGCACTTCAGCATATAATAAAACTGTAGTAATTCTTTAAGAACCAACCCCAAAGCCATCTAATTCTCTTTTAATTAGGATGCTTTCAGCGCTATGTCACTCCTCCTCCACCAAACAAAATTAGCTTTTAAATAATAAAAATATAATACTGCAGGGGCGCCTGGGTGGCTCAGTTGTTAAGCGTCTGCCTTCGGCTCAGGTCATGATCCCAGGGGCCTGGGATCGAGCCCCGCATCGGGCTCCCTGCTCGGCGGGAAGCCTGCTTCTCCGGCTACCATTCCCTCTGCTTGTGTTCCCTCTCTCGCTGTGTTTCTCTCTGTCAAATAAATAAAATCTTTAAAAAATATATATATAATACTGCACATAATGAAAAATCACAAGGTAAGATGCTTGTATGCTTGATAAATTCCTTAGTCCAAATCATCAAGAATCCAGTTTCTCTGGATTCGCCTTTCTAGCCTGCCATCTCCTTACAGGGTTAGCAAACCTCAGGATTCAGAGATGACCGCTATTGTTCCAAGTGTGGAAGGGAGATGACACTTTTTTAAAAAAGCAGACAGATGAGAAAAGGCATACCTCCCCTTAAGTTTCTTTTTTTTCTTTTTTTTATGGTCTGAGAGCACCTCTGCTTCTGTTTTTTTTCCTCCCAAATATGTTTATTTTTTTAGTGTTACGAGATTCATTGTTCATGCACCACACCCAGTGCTCCATGCAATCTGTGCCCTCCTCAATACCCACCACCAGGCTCGCCCAACCCCCCACACCCTCCTCCAAAACCCTCAGTTTGTTGCTCAGAGTCCATAGTCTCTCATAGTTCATCTGCCCCTCTGATTTACCCCCATTCACCCTTCCCTTCCTTCTCACAATGCCCTCCATGTTTTTCCTTTGTTCCACACGTGAGACCATAAGGTAATTGGCTCTCTCTGTTTGACTTATTTCACTCTGCATAATCTCTTCCAGTCCCGTCCATGTTGATACAAAAGTTGGATATCCGTCCTTTCTAATGGAGGCATAATAGTCCATTGTATACATGGACCATATCGTCTTTTTTTTTTAAGAGAACAATTTTCTCAGATATGTCCTATCTTAGTGGCTAAAATCATGTCATATGGCCATTCACATGCCTGTGTCTGGAGAGCTAGAATTACCATGATTTCTGAGGCTTAGACACCCCAAGATCAACTACCCTAAGGCTTTCTGCTCCCTGGACAATATAAGAGTTCTAACAACAAAGACAAAGGGGATGTTGGTGCTACTAGATTAGCACCACATGTCTCACACACACACTTTAATTACTTACCCCACATCTGTTGCAACAATCACCCTTCCCCTTGAACTACACTTATTTTTATAAGACTCTCATATTCATTTATAGAATACAAGTAACTTTAAGGAAGAGACCACATCACAAAGCTTTTTTACTCCACATTTTGCTTGATGTAGTGGTTTAATTATAATTTGTAATCAATAAAACGCTTTTGAATGAATGAATAAATTTATAAGGCTTTGTCTGGCATGTGGTTTTTATTTGCACAAGTTTATTCTTAGCTGTGACTAAATAGATATTTTTTTCTTGACTTGATAAAATGCTTCCTGAAATATATTTTTGGAATGCTTTTTCCTGAGAAGAAAACCTTTTAGGTGTAGGAAAGGAAGTATAAATACAATTTGCTTCTTATAAAAATCAAAGAGCTATTTTTAAGCTATACCTTTTATAAAATAAAGCACAAAAATATAAACAAAGATGGAATTTGGCTAATTTTAATAATGCATTCTCTAAATGAAGTAAATCTGCCATTATTTTAAATTAACTGCTTTGACGCAATTTAGTACAGAACTTTCCAGCGATAATGTAAACACCAAATGTTGGGGAATGACTTTTGAGTTCTGCTATTTGTCTTTAAACAAACTAGGATAATGTGCTTGAAATGAAAGTGAATCTTATATTTTGTGTGCACCCTATTACAAAGAATTCAAACATGGATGGGAAAAAAATCCAAGACCTCCTTCCCATTTTTACCATTCTGGTTCAGGGTGTTATTTCTCTAACTCGGACTTTGACCCCAGTTGTCTATTATATTGATCTTTAAAACATAGATCCAGTCGTATCAACTTCTGACGTGGCATGTGCTCACAAAATTGTCTAGAGAATTAAATACAAATGTAATGGTCTGGTAATAGAGCCACTTCCTAAAAGAGATTCAACTCAGTTTTTCCTGTTTTCCTTTTGTAATATTTATACACAACTTATTCTCCAGTTTAAGTGTATGTTTATGTTAAGTGTATGTTTCCTAAACACAGTCTCCACCTTTTCCAACTATTACTATTCTCCCTTTTTTCAAGATCTATCAAAGCTCTCCCATTCATTTGGGAAGTCTTTTATTATATCTCTATTATCATGTAATACTTCCATCGAATTACTACACTCTTGTTAATATTTCTCATAAGCCACAGTTATTATTGAATGGTGTCCTCTCCAAAAAAAGGTATGTTGAAGTAGTACTCCCACTATCTCGAATGCGACCTTATTGGGAAATAAGACTTTCACAGATGTAACTAAATTAGGATGAGATCATACTGAGGTAGAGTAGATGTTGAATCCAATATGACTGGTGTCCCTGTAAGGGAAGTCACAGAGATACATGCAGAGAACTCCAAGTGAGGACCAAGACCAAGACTGGACTTATGGAAATGCAAGCAAAGGAGCACAAAAGTTTGCAGCAAACCATCAGAAAAGGCAAGGAAGGATTCCTCTACAGGCTTCAAAGGCAGCATGGTCCTGCCAAAACCTTGATTTCAGGCTTCTAGGCTCTATAGGTTGTGAGAAAACAAACTTTTGTTGTCTTAAGCCATAAGTGTGTGTTGCTTCATCAAAGGAATCTTAGGAAACTGATACAACCACTCAGTCAATTGTTATTTTATAAGCATTATCCTATAATAGCTATATGAATATACCTTCTCTGTTTCTCCTTTCTCTATCAATCCTATTAGTTCACAGACTAATATAAACTTGGCCCTCCTCCCATTATAAGCCACATAAGGCCAGAATTTTATTTTACCTTTAAATTTCCTACTCATTCTGTAAACCCCTTCAGTGACTAAACAATAATTGTTGCCTAATTAAAAATAAATTGCAACATTCTGAAACAATATTATGATTTAACTCTCTTCTTAAGTGAATGGAAATGCTTCAGGCAAATACCTAAAATTATTGACAAAGTAATCCTGATTTCTTACACTTCTCTACAAACCATCTGGTACACAAAAGCATTTGCCTCCTGACAAATAGTTTCAAGGACCTCCTAACTTAAAACATACAGATGCAAAGACAAATTTTCAGTCAATTTTATAGATATAAGTTAACATTTAGTGATCTTAAAGCATATTCTATTTTAACACTGAGAACGTATGAGTGATTGCAGCAAATAGGGAATTGAGAAACAGTTATTGTATATTAATAGAATATTAATAGAGAGAGAGAGAAATAGAATTTAAACCGTCATAAATCACTAAACATGAGGAATTATCATCTCATGACCAATCTTTTCTTTGACCCACAATTTCCCTCACATCCTAGCGGATTATAAAAACATAAACATTTTATTTTCTCTCATCAACCCCTCATCCTGTATCTAGCATTTCTTGACCCTCCCAGATAACCTAAATAACATTTCTAGTAGGTTATCTTAGAACATCCATATGAGAATATTTCTGACCTGGCTATTCTAGAAGATCTATATGAGAATAGTCAGAGATAAGACTTGAAAGGCAGGGATTGGGGAAAAATTTGAGTGTCCATTGAATTTAATATCTTCTATGTTGAGGGACATGGTATGGAAAACGGTGCTGGATTTTTATTTAGTTATTAATATACAAACACCACTCAGTTAATATGTGTAAAACGGAAACAAAATCAGAGGCCCCTGGCTGGCTCAGTTGATTAAATGGCTGCCTTTGGCTCAGGTCATGATCCCAGAGTCCCGGGATCAAGCTCCACGTTGGGCTCCCTGCTCACCGAGAGTCTGCTTGTCCCTTTGACCTTCCCCCTTCTCATGCTCTTTCTCTCTCTCACTCTCTCTTTCAAAAAATAAATGAATAAAACCTGAAAAGAAAAGAAAGGAAAAGAAAAGAAAAGGAAAGAAAAGAGAAAAGAAAAAAACTGAAAATCATTAAAAAATGCATCTGTCATCAGTTTCAGTGAAAAAGGCTAGGAATTCAGGTTTGACATAGGTTTGAAGAGGTGAGCAGTGGCAGGATTTGACAGGAGAGAATGAATGTTGCAGGACAACACTTTGAGCATCTAGCTTCTCCTTGTCAACAAAGTGCTCTTGAATAGGGAAAATTGGTGCCACACAGTCAATAAAGCATCTCACAGGAACTATTCAGGCACTGTGAAGAGATGACTGATATTTGGGGAAAGGAGGCATTATATAACAATCTTCATTTCCAATTCATTCATAAAATATATTTACTATTTGCTTAACGTACAGTTACTGTTCTAAATTCTGAGCTCTCAATAATAATTTAAAAATTAAATCTTAATTAAAACATTAAAATTAATTTTATTTTTTAAAAGACTGATTCATGGTTCACACTCTCATGAGGGAAACAGATTTTATTTATTTTTTTAAAAAAAGATTTTGTTTATTTATTTGACAGAGAGAGAGGGATCACAAGTAGGCAGAGAGGCAGGCAGAGAGAGAGGGAGAAGCAGGCTCCCCACTGAGCAGAGAGCCGGATGTGGGGCTTGATCCCAGGACTGTGAGATCATGACCCGAGTCAAAGGCTTCAGAGGCTTCAACCCACTGAGCCACCCAGATGCCCCTAGGGAAACAGATTTTAAATAAGTACTTAAAGATGTGTAAAGGGACACGTAGGTGGCTCGGTTGGTTATATAACAACGAATTCTTGATTTCAGCTCAGGACATGATCTCAGGGTCATAGGATCGAACCCCCGTCCAGCTCCATGCTGCGCCTGGAGACTGCTTAAGATTCTTTCTCCCTTTACCTCTGCCCCTTCCCCCTGTCTCACTGCCTTAAAAAAAAAAAAAAAAAGTAATAATAATAAATAAGGACATGTGTAATGAAAAGAGGAATCAAGAAAAAAAGAGCAAACGAAGGCATGGATGGTGACTTCAGAGAAGACTATTTTACTTAGGGTGGTGAATAGCCTCTCTGAAAAGATGCACTTGGACAGAGATAGAAATGACCTGAGTGGGGGACCTGGGTGGCTCAGTCCTTGGGCATCTGCCTTCGGCTCAGGTCATTATCAGAGTCCTGGGATCAAGCCCCGCATCAGGCTCCTTGCTCGGCGGGAAGCCTGCTTCTCCCCCTACCATTCCCTCTGCTTGTGTTCCCTCTCTCGCCATGTTTCTCTCTGTCGAATAAATAAAATAAATAAAATCTTAAAAAAAAAATGACCAGAGTCACACCCTCTGAGTGTATTCCATACAGCACGAATAGTGAGTATAGGCCATGAAGTCAAAGTTTAACTATAAAAGGAACAACAGGAATGAAGAAGGGAGTGTAGAGTGATGAGGTCAGAGGCCTTCTTAGGGTCAATTAGGTAAGGTTATGTAGACCCTGATAAGGAGTTTGGTTTCATTCTAAAAGTTTTGGAGACCATTTGTCTGGTTTAGGACAGTTGAGTGACATGAACTAATCTTATGATAAGATCACACGGACAACCTCCTAAAGGATTGGCTTTAGGGGAAATGGGAAGATATAAGCAGAAATACAAGTTGGGGACTATGAGAGCAATTCAGAGAGGTAGAAGGGTGTTTTAGCGTGATGATTAGTTAATGACTAGATTCCAGCTATATATTATTCAAAACATCCTAATGGATAAGAGTTGGTGGCAAAGCGAGAAGTCAAAGTTGATTACTAAAATGGGGAAGACCAAGACTGGAAGACTATTTTAAGAAAAATAATCTTTTGGTCATATTAATATTGAGAACCCTATCCAGATAGAATTGTCATTTAAACTATAGGGGGATATAGAATCAGAACTCAGGGGAGAAACTGAGGTTGAAGACAAAAAGCTTGAATTCCTGAGCATACTGAGTGCCTCTATAAATATATAAGCCATAGTGCTATAAGCTCAGATTGCATTTCTTGTTATCACGCTATCAATTTAATAATGGCAATAAGATAATTAATTTTCTTCTAGATAAAAACTACACTGGTATGTTTTTTCTTTTAAAAATACATATCAGGGGTGCCTGGGTGGCTTAGTTGGTCGAGTGACCAACTCCTGGTTTCAGCTCCCGTCATGATATCATGGGTCATGAGATCTAGCACCGGGTGAGGCTCCACACTCAGGGAGAGTCTGCTTGAGGATTCTCTCCCTCTGCTCCTCCCCCCACTAACAAACACTCTCCCTTTCTGTCTTTCTCTAAAATAAGTAAATAAATCTTAAAAATAAAATAAAGGCATTTATCTATAACATAAATCTAGATAATCCTATCCTTGTATAAAGATGTTTGAAGGTCTTGAACCCCTTTTGTACTTTTTGAAAAACAAACAGGTTCGCAGTCAAATGTGTTTTACAAGTAAGTTATCATTTTCACATAACACATACTTAGTAAATACTCTTGTATTAGATTAAATTTATAAACAGGAATTAAACATTATTATTTGAAAGATTATTAAGCAAATTTAGTCAATAAATGAATCTACCTACAACATACTCAGACCCAATTCCTAAATATTTAAATATTTTAAGTCAATAATTTTTCCAGTAGTGAGCATCAGAATTACTTGGGGAGCGATTTTACAAGCCCATGCACAAATCTCACTTCCTCAAACTGAATTCTGACTCAGGGTCTAAGTGTAAGTCTGGGACATATGTACTGGGGAAAAGACAGATGCATATAGTTCAAAATCCCTGACATAGCAAAAGGGCTTGCTCTACTGACCTTAATCTCTCTGACTCACTTTTCTCTTTCTCCTTTTTTTTTTTTTTAATATTTATTTATTTATGGGGGGCAGAGCGCAGAAGGAGAGAATTTTCAAGCAGGACAACGCTGGGCACAGAGTCCAAGGCAGGGTTCCATCCAACAGCCCTGAGATCAGGACCTGAGCCAAAACCACAGGTTGGATGTTCAACCCACTGTGCCACCCAGCCACTTTCTTCTTTTTTTTTTTTTCCCAGCACTTTCTTCTAACTGAACTCCAACTTCAAGTATAAACCTTCTGTAGATAAACTAACTCATCTGATAAGTAGATGTAAAGCATTGTCTTATACTGTGTCAGTCTCTTTGAATTAATTTCGGATAATTTTGATTGCATCCACTAATGGTTTTTGTTGGTTGATTTATAGGTGGCAATTTTTCCTTTTATTTTAAATAACTGAACAATATCTTATTATTGTCCCTTGTTCACTATTGTCCATCTGTTAACAAAGCTAACAATTTCCATTTCTTTCTAAATAAACTAAATTTTTTCACTGGTCTCCAGTCCATCATCCAGACAATTACACATTTGATAAGTTAGTTTCCACTTATTTTTCAAATTTGCATTAAGAATCTTCATCTATATGCATGATATATACCAGTTTCTTATTTCCTAAAAGTCTGTCCTTCTCCTGTGTGTAACTGGCCATTAACTTAATTTAAAAACTTCAGTGTCACTGGAAAGGCCTAGTTTTATTTCAGAATACATACTACATGCTCAGATATGGTCAAAATATATTTTTTTATACTTTCTGAATTTAAAGTCTCAACTTTTATAAACAATAGTAAAACTCTTTTGTGTTTTTTACACTTAAGATTTTTGTTCTGGGAATCTATTCAGTATTATACAAAAAGTTTTTATATTCTGCACTGTTCCCTGGACAAAATTCCCACTGAATTCCCTGCACTGATAATCTAAGAGTTGTTTGTTTATGAAACAAATTTATACTATGCAATGTAGCATACAGTGGAGAAAGTGAGTTTAATTTTACTCTGGATTTTTAGTGTCATTTTCTTGGCAATTGCAAAAATTCTCAATGCCAAATCTATAAAAATGTTAACTTGTTCAAGATTGGGAAAATAAATACTTTGTTAATGAATGTTGAGATTTACTTAAATTATTTTCCATATCTAAATGTTTATTTCTAGGTGCCTGGGTGGCTCAGTGCCTGACTCTCTGCCTACTTCTGATCTCTCTCTCTGTCAAATAAATAAATAAAAATCTTTTAAAAAAAAAAGATTTATTTATCTTTATTTTAGAGAAAGAGGGAGAGCATGCAAGTGGGGAGAGGGGTAGAAAGAGAGGGACAGAATCTCTAGCAGACTCCCCCTGATTGGGGAGTACAGCAGGGGGCTTGATCTTACAATGTTGAGCAGGGAGTCCAGCATGAGGCTGGATCTCACGACCCTGAGGTCAGGACCTGAGCCAAAACCCCAGTCTGACATGGAACTAAGTCACAGTAGGTGCACAGTAGGTGCCCCTACATCAAGATTTTAAAAATAAAAATTGGAAGATTTAATTTTAAATGTTTTAAGTGGAGCTTTAAAATGTATTATAAGCAATTAACTTAAAAAAATACTAGCCGATATGAGATCATCCATTCGAAGAAAAAAAAATCCTTACAATTTGATATTTAACAGCCCTGTTCCTAAAATCTTTCAATCTTCTCTGTTACCAGGAATTTTTCACTGGCCAACAATTGTACTGCAGACCCTTCTGCTTGTCTGCATGTTGCTCAGCCCCTTCCTTCCTGTCTTCTACTAGTTTTTTTTTTCCACCATTGCCATCCTTCTCACTGTTTACCTATACCATCTAATCACCCTCCACATACCCAAACACCCTGCTATTAAATTTATAATAATTTCCTAAATGATATAGATCAGTGTATCTATCTCTCTTTCTGGGTCTTGACCCTTATAAGATATTTCAGTTGGCCAAAACTTTAGAACAAAATTCTCTATACATTAAGAAAACTTCAGGGGTACCTGAGTGGCTCAGTCAGTTAAGCTTCTAAGTTTTGGTTTTGGCTCAGGTCATGATCTCATGTGTCATGGGGTTGAGCTCTGTATGGGGCTCTGCACTCAGCTGGGAGTCTGCTTGAAGATTCTCTCCCTCTCTCTCTGCCCTTCCCCCCATGCATGCCCACTCTCCAATAAATAAATAAATCTTTGAGGGGGAAAAAAAACTCTAGTAGCCAGATAGTAGGTTTCTTTTTTTCATCTAGCTAGCTAATTTAATAGCAAAAATTAACTGTTATATGAATCAAGATTTTAGCTGTACACCAAATCAGTGATGGATTTAAATTATCAGTGTAGTAGAAGTTTCTCAACTAATTACAAAGGAACTTCTCAGGTAATTTATCTTGATACTTGGTGCTATACTTGTCAGGTTTTTGGTTGCAAACATTAAAAGACAACTTTAGTTAATGTACAAGAAAAGATAATTAAATTGATGTCAAGGAAGTCATAGATGCAGTGAGTGGCTGAAAAACCATGCTGGGGCATAAACTTACCACAGGAATGGTCTCTGAGGTCTACAGACACTTATTCCCTTGCCCCATAGGCTTAACTCAACAGTAGTGGTGAATTTACAGCTTTTTTATTGCTATAGTTACAAGAGTCTTAAACACTGGAGTTACCACATATACTATCCAACTGAAAGTACATATTGTAAATCTGTGGTGGAATACAGATCCATGAATTTGCTTCCCAGATATCAAAGGTGTTTAAATATGGGCTGAATATAATTATAAATATATTAGGGTCCAGTCAATACAAAGAAAACATACCAGTTATCTGAAAGAAGAGTTTAGTATAAAAACTATTACTAAAAAGTGGTTACAAAAAGTAGTAGAAGAGACTCTAAAGGATATAGATATAAATAGCACTACATGTATATAGCAAATTCATAGACTTCAGTTTCCGATTCTATATTAAGGAGCTGAGAAGTCTCCATTCTGTCCTAACAACAAGTAAAAAGCTAAATAGACTGAAAAATCTACTCTTTGTGAATATGTAAAAGATCCTATGTGGAGGACGTAGGGAAAATTGCTATCCCAAGACAAGAGAGAAAAGCAAATATAAAAAAATCATGGTCACCAAGGCCAATACTCCTGATGAAAACCTCTGGAACCAGTACTGACAGTAAACCCTGGTCTGTAATTGATGAATTTCTAGATACTCTCTTTGGACAAGTTTGAGAGTTAGGGGACCCAATCATAGGGGCTCCCCACAATATTGTTGAGATTTACCTCCGAGAACTCTAACCAGATTCCCACAGTGAGTACCAGAGACAACTGCCTTCCTGTTTCTGTCAGGAGGAGGAGAAAAGGAAGCATTTTAATTCTCCAGAGCACTGTATTCTTATCAAGGCCTGTCCTCTAGAGAAACTAGTTAACCAGAACCTACCTACTGGGAGAGTATCAGGACATACCCAACTCCATCTGGCTCTAGCCTTCTACATGGGAGAACAGAAATATCACTTCAGTTCATTCTAGCCATCCAGTCCCACCTAAACTGGAGAAACAAACAAGCAAAGAACAACAAACAAAACCTGAGGAACTCTTGGGTAGATCCCAGTCCAGAGGCAGACTCTGGCTAAAAAGATTGAGACTTAATCATGGAGCTACAGAACACTCCCCTTCCTCCTACACCTCACTAACACATTACCAAAAACCCATGTACAACAGTTTCTCTTAGCTGAGAATAAGAAAATGCCTTTGGGGCTGTTAATAACTCTCACTGAAAGATGTGCAACCCTGTCTCTCCTGAACACCAAGAGCGAGGAAGCCATGTCTGGAGTGCTGACAAAACTCCCTGGAGGGTGCGGACCACGGGATTCCCCAGCACACATCTCCCACGGAAGTCACCTGAGATGGTGTCAGCAAAACACACAAAGAAGCTTCTCTGTAAAATGACAGTGAAACTTGCTAGAGTGTAGTTACCAGTGTGTCTGCCACATCATGCTAACAAGGAAACTGCTCATTCAGATGCTGGAAATCCGCTAAATGGTGAGAGCCACTGGGTCTTCTTCAGACCACTGGAAGCTTTCTGAGGTCTGTCTCTAGATATGGGTCTAATGGCCTCAAGGGGTAGCTGTGATGGGTCTTGAGAATAAAAAGCATCAAGCTTCAAAGCATCTGCACCAAGTGCGGTTATCATAGTGTTTCCAGACCAAGGGCAGTTAATGTCTTCTCACACAAAAGAGCTTCTTCCACTTCCTTGAAAGGGAAGCTCAGATTGACTCATGAGTTTGACATGTCCATTTCATCTAAGTCCAAGCTAATATTGTCAATTCCAAGCTTGGTTCCTTCTTTCCGGATCAATGCAATTCACAGAAGAAACTGTCACATGGTGACATTGTGAATTCAACTGATGTTATTTAGCAGCCCACACAATTATTGTGTTTGATTTTTGAGCAGAATCAGCTCCAAGGCTAAAAATACAAGAGATTCCAGGAGGGCTGTCATGAGAGCTCTGATTTCAGATCATGATTTGAACTGAGGGTTAAAGGACTTGATCTTGTCATTTATTTTCTGTAAGTGCTCCAGTGCACTCAGCAGATTCCTCTCACACCACAACACTCACACATATCGTGATTGCTTAACGGTCAAGTGCTGCAGCCACTTAGGCTCCCAAGGCACGTGCTCCAATTGGCACTTCATCAGAATCAACCACAGGTGGTAGTTTGATTAACCGTGATACCACTACATGCTTTGAATTATTAGCATCCTGTGTCCCAACGGTCAGGATTTCACCACTGTACACAAGCCCATGAGCATGACCAAACCAATCCCTAAATCTCATCTTTAAAGGTTTATCTAATAGAACCACTTCCAGTTCTAATTCTGCATCAGTCAGGACCCAGTTAGGAAACAGAATCCATTACGGTAATTGGCACAGAGAAAATTTAATATAAAGAATTATTAACTAATTAAGATGATTAGTAAACAGAAGACAACTCTTAAAGAAAACAGGAATAGCAAAAGTAGGGAACAGCTGCTACATCCGAGGCCGAGGGAGAGGATGCAAGGAGGAAAGAAAGTTAGGCGAACTACTCCGCCCCCCCAAACCACTGACCCCGTCCCAGGCCAAAAACTCAAACTTTGTTGGAGAAGGTGTAGTTGTGGACACTGGGAAACAAAATTCAAAGAGGTTCTGTGGACTGGAGCTGCTGGGCAGAAAGCTGCCAACCAGGAAGCCAACTGTTTGCAGCTGACAAACAGAAAACTCCCACTGGATGTAGGGTTGCCAGATAAAATAGAGGAAGTAGGACAAAATTTGAATGTCAGATAAATAATGAATAAGAGGTTAGTATATCTCAAATACTGTAAAAAATATCCATCTGAAATTCAAATTTAACTGTCTTGTATGTTTATTTGCTGAATAGGACAATCTTACTCTGCAGTGATGTGAAACCCACCGGAAGGCGTGTACCACTGGGTCTCCCACACACCTTTAGCAAGGAAAATTGCCCACTGCGATACGGGCGAATCTTGCTGAAAGCACAGTCCCAACAGGTGTCCCTCAAACCACTGACCATCAGAGTCAGGAAGACCAAAACTCACCAGAACCAAGAAAAAAGCTTCTGTTTTTCCTTCCATATTCCTTTGAATGCCATCTAATGATTGCATTGTACTAGGTATCAAAGAAAAAAGGCTTGGGGGGTAGAACTGTTTCAATTACACAAGACAAGGCAAGGAAGAGTGGATTTGGAGCTGAAAGACAAGAAATAAATAACTGTCATGATAAGTATTCACTGTAGATGTCTTTTAAAAATGTGATTTGATACTTCATTTGAACAAAATTATGCGAGCATCTATTTTTAAAACTGCTTAAATCACCAATTCTATATTTGTATATTTAATTTGGAATCAAGTGGGTATTTGTTTTCTATTCAAGGATTTTTATACATTATAATATTGCACATTTACATTTGTCTAAAAATTTATTTCAAAGTGACACTGTTAAATGGTGGCTACAATCATAGGTGGCAGTGAATGAATCAAAAGCCTACGTAATGAATCATTTCTTCATAACTTCATAATTCATGACTGTAGTTATGCTTAAAAACTATTAAATTTAGAGGTTGAGAGGCTGGAGAAATGAGCTAAACATAGTATTTCTCTGATTATATGAGTGGGTTTTTTCCCCTATACTAGTGACATTTTGCAATGATGGAGTTTCAGTAAACTGCTATTAGATGCATTTTTCTGGGGTAGAAAAATAGCAACTGCTAATTTTGGTTGGATAGAGAGGCCTACAATTATATTCCCTTCCACCAGCAAAGCTATTGAAGATTTCCATGTTGTACAACTATTTGTAGTAGCTTATTTTTTATGCATCTCTGTGTCCAACCCATTGTGTAGTTCTGCTATGCAGACAGATGTGATTAAGATATTTTCCCCTCACATCAGGTGGAAAGTGAGGCAATTGAGGATTTTATTTCATTGCACTTTAAATGAACTTAAGAAATGAATGAATTTGGATTTTATTTTTCAGCATTAGGCAGACTAAATGTCTTGAATACCCTTCCACACACATGCAAAGAAGACATTACTTAAAAACTATAGTGAGTATATAAGGATAGAAATCTTGATGAGTCATAAAGAAGAAATTAAAACAAAAGACTACAGCTATGGGAAAGGATAATGGGTTGGGATTGAGTGTTGCAAGTTCAATGACTAAATTTTCAATGACTAAAATTTTTGGTTTTAATAACCACACAATAGTTAAGGGTTGGGCCCGCACATGGTGGGTAGCCAAAATTCAGAACATTTAAAAGGTTACATCATCATTTATTTGAACATTCAAAGGACTTCACTATCATTGAGCAGACAAAAAAATGTTTTTAAATTAATCTTTAACAGATAGAAAACAAATTCATCTGTATTTGTTTGAGATTAATCCTGAAATAAAAATAATTTTAATGAGAATTTAAAAATGCGATTACGATTTCATATAAGATGAAATATTTTCCCTCATGCATTATCCAGGAACACCCAATCCAACAAAATTAATATAAAAAACAATCTCAAGTGGGACAAAAGTGATAGAAAAATGGCAAAAGTATTCTAGAAGAACATTTGATCGATATTAGAGAGGATTCCTTACAGGTAAGTTCTCCCTAAATGTGAATTCACAGCCCTGAATGACATAATTCTTGACAGTACTCCAAGATCAAGAATGTAGACACAAGTAATATTTTTATGTAATAGAATTATTAAACTTTTTAAATGATGAAAAAGTATATAAAGATATAAAAACATTCATAAACAGGACTGAAAATGAACAAAATTAAACTTTTGCAGATAAAATATATATTTATAAAAATAGATCTCATCAGCAAATTCTTAATCAATCAAGAAAATTAGATGAGTAGAGAATTAGTGAGGTAAAAGATATACCTGGGAAATTACAGAAAATAAAAACATAGACGCCCACAGAGAGAGGAATTATGAAAGAGCAATTAAAAGATGTAAGAGGCAAAATAATAAGGTCCAACAGACATCTAGTAAAAGTTAAAAAATAAAAAGAGAGAGAGAGATCATTAAAAAATAGGAAGGTAAATCCTGAGTCTACAAATTTGAGAGTTAACATATTTTAAGCCTATGTGGAACATTTATAAATATTTTTTAAATATTAATACACTAAATGTAACAAAAGTGACTCTCAACAAATAACAAAGAAAGGGTACTATTCAGAGTATGTTTCCTAATCACAGTACAAATAGGTTATAACTCTATGTTCGAAATTAACTTTTAAAAGCCCCATACTTTAAAGTTTGGAAGGTTTTAAATGAGTGTATGAATAATTCATAAGTCAAAAATTAAGTCTTAATGAATAAAAATTTAGAACCAATTTGTAATCAAAATTGCATACCAGAATTGGTTGGATCTAGCTAGAATAGCATTTAGAGGAGAAACTTTAGTCCCATAAGCTTACATTAGGGGCAAAATGCCTGAGAATTAGTGAGGTTAGAGTACAACATGAGAAGCTAGGAAAGGAAGTAAAGAATTACCTTAAGAAAATGTAAGTAATGGGGCACTTGGATGGCTCAGTGGGTTAAAGCCTCTGCCTTTGGTCTGTGTCATGATCTCAGGGTCCTGGTACTGAGCCCCATATCGGGCTCTCTGTTCAGTGGGGAGCCAGCTTCCCCTTCTCTCTCTGCCTGCCTCTCTGCCTACTTGTGATCTCTCTCTCTGTCAAATAACTAAAAATCTAAAAAAAAAAAAAAAAATTAAGGGGCGCCTGGGTGGCTCAGTGGGTTAAAGCCTCTGCCTTCAGCTCAGGTCATGATCTCAGGGTCCTGGGATCGAGCCCCACATGGGGCTCTCTGCTCAGTGGGGAGCCTGCTTCCCCCTTCCTCTCTGTCGGCCTCTCTGCCTACCTGTAATCTCTCTCTGCCTGTCAAATAAATAAATAAAATCTTTAAAAAAGAAATTAAGAAGTAAAAATTAACATAAAACTCCAATGGAAAACAAAAATATAAGCATTGTGGACCAATAAATTGGTCCACAGCTTATTTTTTAAATTTTAAGAGATACATAAATAGATTGAAAGGATGAAAATCAATGCTAGAATTTGAAATCTACAAATGTTTAATTTTTTATATTTTAAAATCTCTGAAATCAGGAGATATTACAATCAATAATATGTCATAGTTTACTTGATGAAGGTTTTTCTTTTTCCTTAAAGGAACATAAATTTGTGCATCTTATAAATGACTAAATAAATTATTATTATAAGAAAGCACTGTGAGGAATTTTATGTAAACCGATTTGACAATTGAGGTGAAATTGGCTTATTTATAAAAATGTAACAACACAACTGACACAGAAGTTAGAAAAATTATAAGTACATATTATTAAAAATGCTTTAGCCTGGTTTTCTTAGAAACAACATAAAGTTTTACATGTGATAGATATGAAGAAATGTGATGCCGTAGAGCAGAAGTACAGGACAGGTGGACTGAAACTAGAGAAGAAGGATGACCAACCTAAGGATTTATGAAATTATCCTCAACTCTAGGTAAATATTGCTGGATTTAATAAGATATGTCTCAGAACTCTTTTTTTTTTCGGGTTCAGAACTCTTTACCTAGGAAAAGTAAGGAAAACAGGTATCCATTTGTTCTCATTCTTCTTTGGTCAATTATAGCCCAGGTGTTGTTAATTTCTCAGCATTTCCTAATTTCTCAGCATTTCCGGGATGTCCATGAATGATTGATGAGTGTCTCTGAAAGTGGACCCATGATAGAATAGGGGTACATGCAGTGGTTCAAGGTGATGAGATGCCCAATCATTCCTTGTAGAAAGCAAATCAATATCCACATAGAAATGGTCACTGTAGCAGTAATAAGGTTGAGCGAATTTTGAAGTGCTGTATAAACAATAACCAAAGTAAGCAGTTATAAATCTACTAACCAAAACAAGCTCAGATATTTCATTGTAGACATTTCCAATTTCATGTAATTTGTTGCAAAATATAGAAAAATGCAAATTACAAAGTTTGAAATACCTTGATAACAACATTTACAAGAAAAGTATAAGAAAAAATCATGGGCGCCTGGGTGGCTCAGTTGTTAAGCGTCTGCCTTCGGCCCAGGTCAGATCCCAGGGGCCTGGGATCGAGCCCCGCATCGGGCTCTCTGCTCTGCAGGAGGCCTGCTTCTCCCCCGCTACCATTCCCTCTGCTTGTGTTCCCTCTCTCGCTGTGTTTCTCTCTGTCAAATAAATTTAAAAAAAAAAAAAAAAAAAAATCATATGCCAACTTCACAAATATAGATGCAAAATCCTACTTACAATGTTAACAATTTGAATCCATATTTCCAAATCAAAACATTAATATTACAGTGTGATTTATGCTGGGAAATACATGGATATATTAACATTAAAAACATATATTTCATGTAGTTCATATTAACAAGTTAAAAGATTTTTTAAAGTATGATCATCCTAATAAAGGCAGTTTCCAACTGATGATATTTCTGTATCTGAAATGAAATGAAAAGTGAATTCATTGCTTACTATAGGAAAGAAGATCTATACTAGTTAGTCTTCCAAAAAATGAGCAGGATGTTCATTGCATATAGAGTATTTAAGACCAGGAGAATTTAGGATTTGGTGGACTTCTAGAAGTGGGTGTTATGGGTGTCATCACTTAGTAAATCTTAGTTATTCAGAGGTGACTTGATAGATTCTCAGAAGCAAGTTTATTTGAATAAATCTTTACCTGATTTCAGAACTAAAGGGTTGACACTGGTTGACCTGGAAAAATATGCTTTAAATATACTTTAAATCCAATTCAGATGTTTGCAGATGTATTGTGTGAGCATGTCAAAACATTTAATAATGTTCATGATAAAATGCCTTGCTGAGTTCAAACACCTTGGAATTTCCTTAACTGACTAAGACATTATCTCTCAGAACACCTTAAAAAAATCATACTGGTAATGAAATGATAAGTGCATTCTCTGTTAATAGGAATAAATCAAAATTTCCATTATCATCACTAATTTTCAACATTTTACTCACAGTGCTAGCCCACACAATATGGCAAGAAAATAAAATTTATGATAATTTGACAGGATGAAAGTGGTGTTATTCTCAGACAATACATATATATGTATATGTGTATACACACTTTAAAAATCCAAGATGTACAAAAGAATTTAAGAGTAATTTTACTCAAAAAAAAGAACAAAAAAGAGTAACTTTACTCAGATTCATTGAGCATATACATATAAACAAAAACAGTGGAAAATATAATTTAAAATAGTTTTATAAGAGCATATGGAATATGCTCTTATATATAGAATATATTTTAAAGGTTTATTTGGGGTCTCTAGAGAATATCATGGTGATGTTCTATATCTCCGTCTTTGGGAGTAAAGGAAATGCCTCAGAACATGAGTAACACATCCCACCTAGAAAAAGTCCTGAAATTTTGGGTGTAAGATTATTCTGATCTTAGTTCTACGGGAGTCAAGAAAGCTGCAATCCAGGAACTCACATGCTCCTAGAAAAATCTTCATAGACACTAACACATTCATATTGATAGACATTAACTTTCTACATTGAGATCATCAAGATCTATAACAGAGAATATCTCATATCCTAGTGGTATATCCCTTCCTACAAGAATCCCATGATTTCCAATCATCACCACAAATCATCTACTCTAATCCCTTTCCTGACCCATCCTCTCCTGCCTCTCTCCAACTCCTGCATCAATTTGATCCCTCTGGAATTTAATATTGGTTATTACAAAATTCTCCAAATTCTCAATCTCTCCTCTAGTCCTTATCTTCAACTCTTTATTCTAAAAAAATCTAGACTCTCTCTCTTCCCCTATGACCCTCCTTTGTACCTTTTTCAAATGGTAAGTTGAAAACATCTCAACCACTGCACTATTTATTGCTTGCAAATATTATTGTGGTGGTTTCTAGAGGTTTAACAATAGATGTGGCTTTCCATCTACGGATCAGTGTTTTCTGATTTTTCAGGTAGCCAGGACAGAACTACTTTAAACACAATTTACTATGAGATAGTTCCTTAAACCACTTTAGTGATGAGAATCTGGGCTGTACATTTTCAATAGGGCTGAATAAGATTTTCCTTTTTTTCTTCTTCTTCTCCCTTCTCCTTCTCCTTCTCTCTCTCTCTCATCACTGCTCAGCCAACTCTCCTGTGCAATCTCCTGGGTAGAATAAAGAGGGCTGGCTTACATCTGGTTTACTCTTACTTTGATCTCATTTTAATGAGCAGAAGGCTCACCAGATACTCTGTTTTGACTATTACTTTGCAAGGCTTCAAAACTAAGGTTTGCAGGTTGGTTGGGTCTTGATTGCCAAGGACCCCCAGGTTTTCATATTTTCCGGCTGCATCTCCAGTTGTCATGTTTTACCTAATGATACTTTACCATTTTTCATCCACTTTGTGCTTTTAATGAAGAACTTTTAATTGAAAGGTTTTTTCCCTAATAATATAAATAAATCCATAATTAAGCAATCTTATAATAATACAATGATATTTTGCATTTTAATATTAGAAGAATATTAGAAATAACAATATGAAATATTGGAATACTACCAAAGGAAAGAAAAATTGAGTGTTTTCCTATGTTTATGACTAATTCACTGACAGCTTTGACCCATCCATCTCTTTCTCAGAGGATAAATTAAAGGCTTAAAATTATGACATTCCATGAAATTTAGCCATTTCACATCTGCAGAAGATTACATTGTGAGACCAAGAATATGTTACATACTGGGGCTTTAAACCTGATTCTTCACTGGCAGTCTTCAGAGCGATTCAAACTTCTATTTCTATTCTATTTGCTATTGTTGCCACCACCACTGAGTGGCAACTAGTACTTAAAGGAAATTTGTGAGCTAAGATGACGTATGGAGGGAGATCTACCACTACAAATCCCTAACTTAAAGCTAGAGTTAGAATTTTCTGTTGTCACTGGAGTTGTTAAGGAGAGATGAAAAATGAGTTTCCAAACTCACTCACTCTTCTGCACACAGGCATGCTCTCTGCTCTCCATTTATATAAATATATTCATATGTATGCATACAATTGCACGTATCTATTTCACAATCTAAAGGTTGTAAGTATATTTCATGTATAATGTGTGAGTATACATATATTACATAACAGATTCCATCTGAATACATACGTGAACCAGTTATCTATTGCTGTATAATGAACTACACCAAAATCCAGTGTCTTAAAATCACAAGTATTGTTGCTCCTAAAATTATGGATCAGCCAGATAATTTTGCAGATCTTATCCAGACTTGGCTGATTTTGTTTGGTTTTGCTTATGTTTCTGTCATCAGCTGGTAGTTCGCTCAGAGGTTCACTGACCTGGTGATTAACTGACTGTTGTCAGTTTTGCCTGGCATGGTTCATGTGTCTTTAATTATCCAGCACATTAGATTGTAACTGTTCATATGATGGTATCAGGGTTTCAAAAGAGAAAACCTTCGAAGCCATTCAAGGCCTATGCTCAGAACTAGTGCAAGGCCATTCTCCACAGATTCTTTTGGCAAAAGCAAGTATCAAGGGTGTCCCAAATGGGAAAACAGATTCCCTTTTTGTTGAGAGAAGCAGCAAAGTCATATTGCAAAGCATATGGACACGGGAAGGATTGATGAATTGGTACTATTTCGTAGTCAATCTATCTCAGCAAGATTACCCACTCAATTTTCATAATTTTGTATATTTATGATGTTTCAAAGAGACTGTTAAGCTGAATTCCACATAACTCTTTGCATGTAGCTCCATAATATCTACCTAGGCCATGAATATTGATGATATTAACATAAGTGTGAGAAGTATCATGAACAAAATGTAGTTTTCCAGATATCCAGACTACAGAATTTGTGAATCTATAACTTTTCCATATTTCTATGATGGTGATGACCATTTTCTCATATTTTAGTTATTCATTCATTCATCTACTTATTCATTAAATAAGGGGTTCCTTGGTGCTTGCTATATTTCAGGGACAGCATTATATGCAAGCAGCCATCAAAGAAAAATAAGAGTAAAGGTTAAAAAAATTAAATAAAACAGAGTAATTACTAGAATATGAAAAGTGCAGATTTCAATGGAACACATAGAAGCTAGTGACTAAATATCTCTGGGACAATCTAAAATATGCCTTTAAAGATATGAACTTTTACTCTCGAATAAGACTTCAAAGAAAAGGAGCAACAACAATCAATAAAACATGAACTTATGTTCTTATATACATTAGCAATGTGTCTGCTTTTAAAAAAATTTTTCCTTATGATCCCAAATTTTATCACATTCTCTACAAAGAGTTGCAAACTGTATATATTCATGGATACACATATAGATATATCTACAGATGGAATAAATGAAAAGCAATCTTACTACCACAGTTATCAAACCCTGTTTCACATCACTAAAAATAGCTGATATCTATGGACAAAATGTGCTAAGTGTTTTATGTGAATCATCTTACTTAATTCTCAACCTTATGGAGTAGATATTACTTTAATATCCATTTCAATAGATGAAGATAGTGGAGATTAACGAAGTTTAGTGACTTGTCAAAAATCACCAGCCTGTAAGTGACAGAGCTAGAATTCAAACTCGGGCTTTGAGACTAAGAACTCTCTAATCCTACACCATCCAGCTTTCCAACCCTTCATTGCTGAACTGATCCCTGTCAATTCACAGGACCTGCTGTTTTCTATGTTTGCTCAAATGCGCACAGAGGCAGTTATTATTACAAAGAAAGAAGGCTTCATCCTCCCTACTGATCTTTATCCAAACCTCTGCATCTTCTTCCTTCCTTGGCAATCAAAATTGGGTTTTTCAGGGAAATAAATTATATGCATTCATAAGATTAAGCATCTCAGGAATGGGATTAGAGTTGTAAATCATGCTTAGTCAAAATCATGGAAAAGTCCAAGTAGTGGAATTTGGAGTGCTTTCTTATTTTATATTTTAATACCCATCTCTTTCATAACTCTTATTTTTATTTATTTATTTATTTTTATTTTTTTTATTTTTATTAACATATAATGTATTATTTGCCCCAGGGTACATGTCTGTGAATCGTCGGGCTTACACATTTCACAACACTTAACAGCACATACCCTCCCCAATGTCCACGACCCAGCCACCCTATCCC
>CM053605.1:132837369-133041198 GCA_028646535.1 Procyon lotor
TTCGGGTGCACGTGCCCATTCGGATCACATTTGTATCTTTAGGGTAAATACCCAGTAGTGCGATTGCTGGATCGTAGGGTAGCTCTATTTTCAACTTTTTGAGGAACCTCCATACTGTTCTCCAGAATGGCTGTACCAGCTTGCATTCCCACCAACAGTGTAGGAGGGTTCCCCTTTCTCCGCATCCTCACCAACATCTGTCATTTCCTGTCTTGTTAATTTTAGCCATTCTGACTGGTGTGAGGTGGTATCTCACTGTGGTTTTGACTCTTATTTTTTAACTAAGTATATTTGTTTTTTAGTCATCTCCCCCACTATATTCTAAATTCCTGAACACAGGACCTTCTCTGCCTGTTGCCACTGACTCACAATAGGCACTTCCCAGAAATTTCTTGCTCTCAAATCTGACCCCCGGCAACTCTTGGCAGTGGCTCGGGGATCTAGAATCAAAGTCTGAAAAGCGAATACAGAATTAAAGAAAAGCTGCCTCTCAGGGACCAAAGAGCGTGCTGAGGAAGAGTGAGCTGCTCCAGAAGTTTCGACAGGCCTGCCACTGTCTTTCATGCTGACACTGTCCAAGCTTACCTGCCAGGTCTGGTCAGATATTCTGTTCTTAAAGAGGCCCTTCTTGATGCAGATATGACACTTTTTTTTTTTTTTTGATATGACACTTTCTTTGTCTATGTCCTCCGGAAAAAGAGGAGATCTGAAAGGCAGAGTCCTGTGTGAGGCTGGAAAGAGTCAGGGGTGGTTGCGAGGATGACCTTAGGAATGCCAGTTAGGCTCAGTGTTGTGGGGCAGAGCCCTTGTGTATGCTCATGCTCTCTCGCTCTCTCACTCTCTCTTTTGGTATCCTGAACATACCCAGGAATTCCACTCCCAAATGCTTCCAGGCTGAAGTATACACATATCTATCTATATGGATATATACATAATATATAATAATTTTACCATAAAAAGCATTCTGCCCACATTTTTAGTTCTCATTTCTTTTTAGACAAAACATATTAGAAGAGCACTCACATACTTGAATAGCTTTTTAATGTTTTTCCTCCCCAACTAGATTCCAATACCTGTTATGAATTCACTAAGACACAGAACAGAGAGGTACATGAGGCACTGCAAAAGAAAATACCTCTAAGGAAGTTTCAAAGGTATTTAACATTTTTTTTAAAAGATTTTATTTGTTTATTTGATAAAGAGAGAGAGATCTCAAGTAGGCAGAGAGGCAGGCAGAGAGAGAGGGGGAAGCAGGCTCCCCGCTGAGCAGAGAGCCCGATGCAGGGCTCGATCCCAGAACCCTGGGATCATGACCTGAGCCGAAGGCAGAGGCTTTAACCCAGTGAGCCACCCAGGTGCCCCAAGATATTTAACATTTTTAATGTAAATTATATACTTTGTTTCTATAGAATTTACAAAGTTAAACATCCCCAACTTGTGGCACCACTCATGCAAACCTGTTTCTTGGTAAAGAAATACCTATTCTCCAGGACACAACTAGAAATTGGAGCATGGAATGTGACCCATGAAGACTTCCTTGCCCCTTGGAGAGGACTACAGGTGGAAAACAGGGCCAGGACTAAAAACCTCTTGTTTCAAAGTGTAACCCTGGTTATTACAGGTCAGAAAATAGGAATAACTTAAAATTCTCTTTTTAAAATGGTAAAAACTGAAAACTTGGCAACTCCGGCTGCAGCTCACTGATGAATTTCTCTGTGAGGAGCCGTCTCAGGGGCCATGACACCACGAACAGGACAAGGACCATTGCCTCCTCTCCTTTACGCTTTCAACCACTGAAATCTTGTTTATGTAGCAGCCCGCCTACCAAAATAGTTGTGACATCAGTAACCTTTTGATTGTCAAAACCAGTGGCCATTTCACAGAACTCACGCCACTGGCAATAACACCGTTTCTGGTGGGCTGTCACTCAATTAGTCCTTCCTGCTTTTTTTCAAGAGTGGCCACATGGTGCTGGCTAGAGAGTGGATATATTTTATCCTCTTTGGGCAGTCATGGGATTGAAGCAGAGTCAATCAGAATCCTTTGATTGAGAGAGAGAGAAAAAATGAGAGAGACAGAGCAAAGGCACAGGGATGCTGAGAGACAGAGAGAGATTGAAATTCCTGATAACTTGTAATAACCCTGGATCCAGTCATGACTGATCCTGTCAGGCATCACCCTGGATTTCCAATATATGTGAAAAAAATAAATGTATTCAATATCCATTGCTTTAAAAGGTTTGGATTAGGTTTGTCCCATTCATAAATGGAAGAATTCGAACCACCCTGTGGAGTGAGGCATTCTGGAATACTCCTTCTGTTTGTTAACTCTCTCTGTCCTAAACTTCTAAGATACATTTCTCCAGCTTTCCTGCCTGCAATTTTTAATACTACATTCATTGATTTCTTTCTCTATCTGTCCCCTGAATGTGGATATATCTCAGCCCTTTGTCGTTTCATTCAATAAACTCTCTTTGGATAAAAACACCAACATCCATTGTCTACTCCCCTTTTGTATTACTATTGTTCAGGCAGGTCCCTAAATAGAGAAAACAGATAAAAATTCACTATATCTTCCTATGCTCTGGATCAGGAACTGCTTTCACCTTCAACTTCCTCAAATTCCCATCTTTTCATCCTCTTTTGCTGTACATGATTTAACAACTTGAACCTAGCTTCACACCCCGACTCTTGGTTTTTAGTTTCTCTTCTTTACTCTCTTCTACCACTACAATTCCTGTTAATCCTGGGGGACATAACTGGATTTTGAAAACATTCTCCAGCTCATTTCTTAGCATCATCAGGTGATACATCAAACCTTACTCCTAAGAGAACAAGATCTAGCACCTAAATCAGTGGTTCCCAAATTTTTTAGCAGACATCAGAATCACCTGGAGAAATTGTTAACACAGAGAATGCTGGTCCCCCTTCTTGGCATTTCTGATTCAAGAAGTCTAGGGTAGGACCTGAGTATGAGATTTTCTGACAAGTTCACAGGAAATGCTGATGCTGCTTGTGTGGACTTTAGGAATGATTCTGATCTAGTCCATAGCCTGTTTTTTAACTTTTGCATTGCAAACCCTTGTATTATGTACTCCTCTTAAGTGTGGGAGGAGCCTATGCCATTTTTCTAACCAACAGAATATGGCAAGAGTGATGGGACATTACTCCAGTGATGATAGTGTGATACAGAGGACTTTACTAGAGGAGATGGGAGACAGAGAAGTCATCCTGCTGGTCTTGAAGAAAGAAACAGCCATGGTGTGATTGTGAACCACCTGTTCAGAAGATGCCTGGTGGAGATACAAGGGTGGTCTCTCAGATGGCCAGTAAGAAGCTGGCATCCTTGTGGTCACACAACCACAAGGAAATGCTTTCTGTCAACAACCAAAATGAGCTTGAATGTAGAATTTTCCCCAGTTGAATATCTTGATGAAAACACAGTCTAATTGGCATCTTCCTTGAAGACTTGGGAGACCCTGAGCAGGGGACCTCAGTAAGCCTTGTCTGGACTCCTGATCCGTGGAAACTGTGAGATACTAAATGTGTGTTATTTGAAAGTGCTAAGTTTGTGTTAATTTGTACTGAATATGATATCTTTGAAAATATTATTCCCAGCAACAACCTCTGCAAAGATTCCATTGCTTACAAGATAAAATTTAAGCCCCTTAGTAGGGCATACAAAGCTTTTTATGAATGGTGTATTGCCTCTTTCTGTAATTTCCATACTCAAATTGTTGTCTGTCCTGGTTAGTACCGAGCTATTTCAACTCTCTTCTTCAAACTTGAATCATGCTTTAACATACATCAGAAGGTCTGAACAATTTCTTGCTGAGAATTCCTCATTTTGTACCCATTCCTGTCTTTCAAAAGTTACTTTCGAAGGGGGGGTGGTGTAGAGGAAGAGGGAGAGGGAGAATCTTAAGCAGGCTTCCACATCCACTGTGGAGCCCATGTAGGGCTCAATGTCATGACTCTGAGATCATGACCTGAGCCAAAAGAGTCAGATGATTAACCCACTGAGCCACCCAGGCACTCTTCAAAATTCATTTCTGATGATGTCATCTCCTGTGGACCTTCATGACACACCGCCCTTTAACTCAACTCCTGAGCCAATTTATAGTCTTCCCCTCTAAGTACCATGTGTTTATCTCTAATTTTGCAGTAATCACATTGTCTTGCCAAGTCAGTGTGCTTTTTTTGTCTTCACAAGCAGATCTCAGCCACTTGGGAGCAAGAGTTTCCCTTTGGTTTGTCCGTATCACTGCCTATCAGATGGTACCCATTCAATAGTTTAACTGAGAACACTGATTTGTAAGAGAATTACATGTATTTTTAAAATTTTATTTATGAAGATATCATTCATGCAAAAAAAACCACCTAGGATTTTTGGGGGAGAGGAAAATATAAGACAGACTAAATAATAGCTGAAATCATGATGTGGCAATCCCTTAGTAAGGATGAGAAATAAAGAACAATAGGAGGCCTTTGATTAGTTATGACTGGTAAGTCAAACACTAAGTTATACTTATATTTTCCAGGCATTCCATGATGCTACTTTATAATATGTTATTGAACACTAAAATAATGCCACAAATTTAAGTTTTATAGTTTAAGTTCTACATGAATAAACTCTTTAAATAAATCAACTATTGTCATTACTTTTGATGGAGGATATTTAATTCAATTACTAAGTAAATAGATAATCATATAGTTTATAATAACCCAATTTTAAATGTATTACATAGTGAATGCATTATAGCTTTAAAAAAAAAAAAGAAACAGTGGCCTATTACATTTTCTGTCTCATTAAAAAGAAATCTTATTCCTTTATAATTTTTCCCCACTTTTCAGGAAATTGGTTTTAAAAGATTTTGTAAGCTCCAGATTTATATGTAGAGGCCTTGTATGAGAAAATTTTTCATTTATGATTCAACTACTCTGGTCCCTCAGATGTAGAAAATTTTTCATTTATGATTCAACTACTCTGGTCCCTCAGATGGGAAAGAGATCCCATAGCTTGTGTTAATGTACTAACACTAATTGCTGTGGAATGAAATGTTTCCTCTTAAAATTTAGGTATTGAACCCCTAACACCCAATACCTCAGAAAGGGACTACATTTTGAGATAGGGCTTTGGTAGAAGTAATTACATTAAAATGAGATCATTAGGATGGGCCTTGATCTAATCTGACTGGTGTCCTTAGAAGAGATTAGGGCATACAGACGTATACCAGGCATGCATACATACAGAGGATAGGCCATGTCAGGACCTGGAAAGAAAGGCCACAGTCCACAAACCACAGAAAAAGGCTTTAGGGCAAATCAAACCTGCCGGCACCTTGATCTTGGACTTGCAGCCTCCAGAACTATGAAAAAAATAAAAATCTGTTGTTTAAGCCACTCAGTCTGTGGTACTTTATTTTGGCAGCCCTGGAGCCCCGACACATGGCCCAGTGCTCCCTCAGGACTTCCAAGGGCATGACAGCAGTGCTACCTTTTTTTACTTTTATTTTATTTTTAAAGATTTTATTTATTTAGTTGACAGAGAGGAGAGAGATCACAAGTAGACAGAGAGGCAGGCAGAAAGAGAGGAGGAAGCAGGGAGCTTCCTGCTGAGCAGAGAGCTGGATGTGGGGCTCGATGCCAGGACCCTGAGATCATGACCTGAACTGAAGGCAGAGGCTTTAACCCACTGAGCCACCCAGGCACCCTTTTTAGTTTTATTTTTTAAGTACATCCTACACCCAACATGAGACTCGAACTTAAAACCCTGAGATCAAGAGTCACACATTCTACCAACTGAGCTAACCAAGTGCCCCCCACAGCAGTGTTAAAATAGAAAAGAACTTAATACACATGTAAAAATGTACCAAAGGTACATTTTTCATCTTTTGAAAAATGAAAGATGAAAATAACAGTTGATGCTATAAATATTTCTCAGTAACAGTTTTCTAAAAGCTGCATGAACTTAGATCTACCTTCATTAGTGTTGATGCTATTACCCTCCTCTCTCGGCAACCCCCTTTTTTTTGTACCTCGACACAAACATGCTCAGTCCTGTGCCTCACAGAAACACTGATCTGAGTGTACAACACTAAAATTGGAGAGAGGAAATGGTAGCTGGATTTTATATATCTCTAAAGTGTTTACTTTAGCAATAAAACATAATGAGAGAAGGGAAGACTTTCATCTTAAAACCTATGCCAGATTACTGAAACACAAATAGACTATGTAAGATGCAAGAATTTTAAACTTTGTTAATACATCATTGCAAAGACAACTTGACATTTGGTCTTTATAATTAAAATGATAATGGCTTGGTTAAGAAACTTTGAAGTACCTTTTGCTTTATAAACAAGTGTGAAATTTTAACAGATGAAAAATTTCTTTATCTTGGCAACTTGTATTATGGCTGGCATTATTTAATTAACGCAAAATGAAAAATACATGATCCCAGGTACTGCTACTGAATGAGTTTTCCTAGGTTGATGAGCGTACTCATAAAATATATAATTATTATTCAGATAGACAAAATGAACATATTGTTATCTGTTAATATATCATAAGCCAAAGCCTTTTGTTAAATTCTTTATTGCTTTATGAATGAAAAATATCGTGATTTTTTTCCTTGTCATATTCTTGATATAAAGGAATAGTATTTTACGACCATTATTATAGAAGAAGACACCTATCCTATACAAAATTTAATTCCACTAGTCACAGATCATTTTTAAGGTACTTAGGCTACTATAGTAGCAGTATTATACTTAGAGTCATTGAACAATACACCAGCTGACAAGCTAACAGATTGAAAGACAATTTTCAATACTATGCTCCAACTAAATGCCAATTTAGAAACTAAATATAACTCATGGATTCTGTTTGCACTTTAAAAATTACATTTCCAAAGTTTAATAGTAGAATGAAATTTTCTGTAAGGTCCACATTCTAAAGTCTTGAGGCTTAAGTAAATTTTGTTCCAAAAGAATGGGCTTTTGGAACTATTACTTAAAATACAATAAAAAAATTCCCAAATCTATACACTGATATTACACCTTTAATTTAAGTAAGAAAAAATACTGGAACTCTGAACTTCCCAGTCGTCAGGGTAATGAGGAACATATTGGATGACAAAGCTACAATTCAACTGCTAGGGAGAAGTAGGCCACACTTATACATACAACCTTAGGTGATTCATTCAACAATTTTATTGAAATTTAACAATTTATTGAAATTTAACTATGTGTCAGGTACGATGCTATGTGTTAGAGTAATGCCAAGATCTGGTCACTGAAACTGAACAGTTCCTAAACACCTGGGTAGCAGAGAGAAAACAATGACAATGCAGTGTGGTGAGAGACAGGCCATGGGTGCTATATGGAAGGTCTATGAAAAGAATTATCCCCCACCCCCACCCCGAGGCAAGGCTCCTGGGTGGCTCAGTCTGTTAAGTGTCTGCCTTTGATTCAAGTCGTGATCCCAGAGTCCTGGGTTGGAGACCTGCATCGGGCTCCCTGCTCTGAGGGAAGCCTGCTTCTCCCTCTCTCTCTGCCACTCCCCCTTCCTGTGTTCTCTCTTCTCTCACACACTCTCGTTCTCAAATAAATAAATAAAATCTTAAAGAAAAAGAAGAAGAATTACCCCAAATGGCTTACACAGATAAGAATGGGCAAGTGTTGGTTTCTTGCAGGAGATGACATATATAAGCTTTAGGAAATGAGTAGAAAGTTGGCTAGGCAGAGAATCATGTGCAAAGGCACAGAAGCTTACATATTAGGGCCTATAAGCTGGTGATTAGAACGGCAAAAGGGAACAGGCAAACAGTCAATGGGAGAAATTATAAAGAGACTTGTTTGTAAATCTTCAGATACCCAGCAAAAGTTAGTGGGGTTAATGGTTATTATTACTAGGTTTGCCATCACGAATCCCATAATCAAGAAATTCCACATTCTAATGTTAACTGAGAAAGTTAATTCTTTTTGTCTCAGTATGCTTTTCTATAAAGTGGTAATAGTAACATCAACCTCATAGCTTTACCTGAGATGAAAAATTAAGTTAATGAAAATAGATGTGATAAATGGAATGTTTGTATTCCTACAAAATTCATATTTTGCAGCTGCAACCCCAAGTGTGACTGAGTTTGGAGATGGGGCTTTTAAGGAACTAATTAAGGTTAAATGCGGTCATAAAAGTGAGGCTCTGATATGATAGGATTAGCATCCTTGTAAAAAGAGACCCCAGAGAGCCCTCCTCCTCTCTCTCTCCACACATATGCTCTAAGGAAAGACCCCATGGGGACACAGAGAGAGGGTAGCTGTCTGTGAGCCCCAAAGAGAGCCCTCACCATAAACTGAGTTGGCTGAAATCTTGACATTGGACTTCAAGAGGGGAGAAAGGTGAGAAAATTCATTTTTGTGTTTAAGCCCCTCAGCCTATGGTATTTTGCAAGGGCAGTCTAATCAGACTAACACAAAGGTAAAAGGCAAATCACTGGGGCTGGCACATAGCAAGAGCTCAGTAAATTGAATCAAAACCTAAGAGCATAATACAGATTGCTTTATAGAAAAATAACCCTCAAAGGAGGATGGAGAATAATTCAGAAAGGAACAAAACAAGAGGTAACAGGGGTGCCTGGGTGACTCAACTGGTCAAGCATCTGCCTTTGGCTCAGGTCATGATCTCAGGGTCCTGGGATAGAGTACTGACTCTCCCTCTGCCCCTCCTCCTGCTTGTGTTCTCTCTCTGTCTCAAATGAATAAATAAAAACTTAACACACACACACACACACACACACACACACACACGCAAAACCTAAGAGGTGGCAAAAATACCTAAGGGGTATATGTAACCCAGATGAGAATTACAGCTTTGGACAGAAGGGTGGGGAGGGGTGATAAGTTGGAAAGAGATATGCAAGCTATTAAGAAGTAGATCTTCTAAAATCTAATGGCCAGTAGAAAACCAGAAGGTAAGGTGAGAGATAACTTCCAGATGTACACAGGTGTTATTAATATAGGGAACATTGAAAAAACAATTTTTAAATATATAGGGAACATTGGAGGAAGTGACTCAAACTCAGTTTTTGAACTTAATTGTTTAAAGAGACTATTTAAGCTTTGGAGCAACATCTAGACTGGAATAAAAATTTGGAATAACAACCAAATTCTTCCAGACTTCTTTTAAAGATTTCTTATTTATTTATTTGACAGAGAGAGAGAGAGAGCATAAGTAGGCAGAGAGAGAGGGAGAAGCAGGCTCTCTGCTAAGCAGAGAGCCCGATGCAGGGCTCGATACCAGGACCCTGAGATCATGACCTGAGCTGAAGGCAGAGGCTTAACCCACTGAGCCACCCAGGTGCCCCCAGACTTCTTGAGTTAACATTTCCTTTAATATCTAGAGAAAATGGCTAAAGCCCTATCTCATGTAATTACAGAAGTCAAAACCCTTCCCAGCATTTGCTGAGGCTTCCAAAGGAATTAACTTTCATATATCTGTTTTTATCCAAATTTTAGCTCCGAAAGTATTCTGTGTGTGAATACCTACATGCACATTAAGAACGTTTAACATGAAATCTACCTTCTTAACAAATTTTTTTTTTTAAAGATTTTATTTATTTGACGGAGAGAAACACAGCTGGAGAGGGAACACAAGCAGAGGGAATGGTAGCGGGAGAAGCAGGCTCCCTGCTGAGCAAAGAGCCCGATGCGGGGCTCGATCCCAGGACCCTGGGATCACGACCTGAGCCGAAGGCAGACGCTCAACGACTGATCCACCCAGGAGCCCCTACCTTCTTAACAAATTTTAAGTGCACCGGACAATATTGTGAACTATATACACAATGTGTAAATCAGATCCTAGAACTTACACATCTTGCAAAATACCAGGTCATCTCTCTAACAGCAATTTCAATGTAACCAGAACTTTTATCTTTATACTTATATATATAAAAAAAATAGCTTAGGGTCCTAAAACATATATCTTAAGGAAATGAAAGAGAGAAAGCCAGCTAGAAGCTCTGAAGCTGTATTGTCTCTTATGACCTAGCCTTGAAAATTGTGCACTGCTGCTTTCCATGGCATTCTATTTTACAAACAAGTTACCAAGACCAGGAAAGTCCATATTAGACTCATCCTCTCAAGGACTGTAGTAGGCTAAATATTGCCCCCCACAAAAATGTCTGTTTCCTAATCCCGGAAGCCTGCATATTTGTTGCCTTACATGGTAAAGGGAACTTTGTGGATGTGATTCATTTCAGCATCCTAAGAACAGAATATTATCCTGGATAATCCAGGCAGGTCCAATGTAATCACAAAGGTCTTTCTAAGACGGAGCAGGACAATCAGAATCACAGGAGAGGCAATGGCAGAAGCAGAGGTCAGAGTGAGGTAGGGCCACAAGCCAAGACAGGACAGCCTCCAGAAGCTGGAAACAGATTCTTACCTAGAACTTTCAGAGAACTGGAGCCCTGTGTTAATGTTTGACCCATTTTGGATTCCTAGTGTCCAGATTTACAACACAGTAAATTTGTGGTTTTTTAGACCATTAACTTCATGATTAAATTATTACATAGCAACAATAGGAAACTAAGATATGTCAAATAATTCATGCACATGTTTTAAAATTGCCACCTTTATCATCTTCTTTGACTTGTTAGGAGACTTAGATGAGTTCATTAAAAGCCCTATATTAGGTAGCTTCCATGTGTTAGCATTGGGTTAGATGCTAAGGATATTAGGATGAATTAAACATGATTCTTTTCCCCAATATGCTCACAGATAGCATTCATGGAAGGACTTTGTAGAACTCTAAAGGGCAATATAAACATAATATATTGTGAATCACTTGTGAAGCTTAATATGCAAACCAACCATTCCTTAATTTATTAAATCGTAAATCAGAATCAATATTTCAACAGATGGGAACTATTCATAGTTCCTGAGTAAATTACAAACAAATACAGAAGATAATTTAAAAATTAAATGTCAATAGGATTTGGTATAGACATTTAGCACATATAGATATTTATCAAGTATGAAAACCTGTTAGCACAAGTATGCTGTGGTCAATCTCAGTGCCAAAGCTCTGCTAATGAGCCTCCAAAATGCTAAGGGACGTCCCCTGGGATTGAAAGACTAGGTTGTTTCATTCTCTCACCGAACTTTTAACCGAGGCTGCTAACAAGATAGCCAACTGTGATTTAGACACATATCCAGTAGAAAGTAGATAGAGATTGCTAATTTAGTTTGTACAGGTCACTGAACTGATTCCGTTAGGTGACAACTTATGGTCACCACATATAGGATCATGGCTACAAACCTGAGGCCAAAAAAAAAAAAAAAAAAGGAAAGGACTTTTTGAACTTACCTCACTTGCTAAGAAAAGCAACAAGAAAAAAGAGTCACTGAAATTTCAATTCTGTTGTGATATTTAGGTCTTGGAACACCTTTGCACATTTGAAAATCACAAACAAAAATCTAAAATAGGACTAGAATCTATAAATGAGCTCGTGAAAATAAAGTTGATGTGACCTAAACATCTCCATAGAGAACCACAACCATTTCAGCTCTTGAAGAAAGTTAACTGTTCAAAGGATAACTAGCTTAATGATTAGGTGTTAAAAAATGAAAGTTCTCCAGAAAGCCTAGAGGAATGGTATACAGCGGTCTGCCTTGAGTATCTGGGGGAGCCCTCTTTCCATAAGCACAGATGCTGGCAGCTGGCCAGCATCTCAGACAGGCAGCTGGCCGGGGAGGAGTGGGCTCTGCCATCTGGAGCTAAAAAATTAAAATTAAAATTAAGGAAAAAAAATAAAACAATCTGAGGCCCACATGCATAACAATCAAGCCTTGATTCCTGGTGTTCTCTCTTCTTCAATCCAGAGGGAAGCCCCAGGGTGAGGCAGCTCCGCCCTCCCCATCCCTCGGTCCCCATGCTCCTTCTTTCTGGTTTTGGTCCCCTTTGGGGCAGGTTTGCTGTGCTCATTCATCCACGCAGAGTCTGTGCCAAGGAATGTGCTAAGGGCTGAGGATGAAGATATAAATATTGATTACATTCCCTACTTCTAGAAACATGCAAATTCGAAAGGATTGTGGGCTGCTTTTTAAAATGCCGAGCCATCATAAATCACGGCAGAAAATGAGGTGACCACAGTGCTTGAGGCAAAAATAGAAGCTGGACAAGAAGGAATAATCCCTTCAGGAGGAAAGGATATGAGGGAAGAAATAAAGATATAAAATAGAGGTTGAATTTTAAAATGTTAATATGCTATTAAGGTATAGTCTGAGCTGTTACAACAAAAAAAAACAAAAATTATAGAAGCTTTAAACTACCATCTCTCTCTCTCTCTCTCTCTCTCTCATAGTATGTTTCAGAAGGACTTGGCTAGTGAGGCAGCACGACCATCCTCAACCCGCAGCTGCTAACTTCAGGATCTGAGGAAGCTGTTCCAGCCCTTGATATTGTGCCTATTTCTCAGGGAGAGGGAAGAAAGGGCAAAATCCCCTTTCAAGAGACAGCACAGAAGTGGTTCACATCACCTCAGCTCACAGTGAGCTTCAAATGAGGCTGGGAAATGTAATTTGCTGGGTAGCTTTGTGCCTACCTAAAACTCGGGAGTTCTATTACAAATAGAAAGCAGGAATTGACATCGGGAGAAAAGAAGTCCCAGTCAGGAATAAATAATAAATCCATAGAAGCATAGTTCTAATTGGTAGTACATAATTAGTTTTGTGACTTTGTCTTTAAATTATTTCATCTGAGACTTACATTCTCTGGGCTTTACCAGAATTAAAATATGGATTATTTAACAAACAAATATATATTAAAGGTAATCAGGATCAAGACATTGTGGCAAGCATTGTTGAGATAAAATATGCTTAGGTGCCCTGTAGTAAAGAAATTTTAAGTGATAAAATATTATCACAAGAAATGGAAAGAGATGAACACACGGTATTAGGGCCAATAATGGAATAGGTTGGTCATCAGCCTTCTTTTTTTTTTTTAAGATTTTATTTATTTAACAGACAGAAAGAGATCCCAAGTAGGCGGATAGGCTGATAGAGAGAGAGAGAAGCAGGCTCCCTGCTGAGCAGAGAGCCCTATGTAGGGCTCTATCACAGGACCCTGACATCATGACTTGAAACAAAGGGTCATCAGCCTTCTTGATGAATGCAGGATACTCACAATAAAATAGCCCAAATAGTCCTAAAACCTTTATTCTGTCAAGTCAAGAAATCTCAACTGAAAATGTTCGCTCAACCTGCATTTCATCCTATCTCTCAATCTAGCCATCAGATTTTGATCTATGTGAGCCTCAAGGTAATACATTATTGCTCCTGGAGTCCCAGTATATTCCAGGAAGTCACATTTCATGCATAATGAAGATGGCAGTGAACTACAAAGGTTTTTATCAACTCAAACAGGAATACAAATGCTGTCTAAGGGCAATTTATGGTATGTATTTTAAAAAGAGTAAGAAAAGGAGAAGTTTTTAGGTCAATTCATATGTCTTTAGGGAAAATCATGGCACTTAAAGGCATTTTGAGAAGAGAAAATTTTCATTGTTACGGTTTTTAAGATTCTTACCTATTTGAGATACATGTATATATATATTTATATATAGAGAGAGATGTATATATAAAAATGATAGCTTTGACAATCAAAAACTCATAGAAGTTTCTTTAAGTCTAGATATTTTGATTTTTAGATTTTTATTGATTGCCTATTGTGGGCGAGGCACTTTGCTAGACACTGGGATAAAAAATCAGTCACTTACTTTAATTAGGATAAATTTGATATAATGATAAAAGAGTCATCAAAATAGATCAAATTAAGAAAGTCTGTTGTGAGAGATAGTATGGAGCAGTGAACACAATGTAAGGTCTAAATGTTGAAAAGGCTGGGGCTTACTCAAGACCAAGTTGAGGAAGTTTTCTAGACTCAGGGAAGCCCTGGGGACCTTATAATACATGTGGACTTTCACTCTAGTAAAATCTAGGTTGATTTTTATTTGTTTTCCTCCTTATTTTCTCTACCAGT
The DNA here is from genome assembly GCA_028646535.1 of Procyon lotor. Lineage (NCBI taxonomy): Eukaryota > Metazoa > Chordata > Mammalia > Carnivora > Procyonidae > Procyon > Procyon lotor. Next base: position 132,851,409 of record CM053605.1, read on the forward strand.
TGTCAAATTCCTTCTTATATTCTTAGTTCAAATTGCCAAGAACAGGAATCTGATTGATGTAAATCATTTCCCTGGCCACGCTACAAATCTCTGGATCCTGTCCTTACTTATATAACCACATATTCTGTACTCAACTGGCATCCAGATAGATGGGCACAAAAAGTATAGAATTTCTCCATTGAGGGCAGATGGGCATTGGGGAATCCAAGATGGATAAGACAGGTTTTTGGTGTCATGAAATATACTTTCAAACTGTTTTAAATTGTAAATTGGCAAAATACTTCCTGAGCAAACATACCTATTACTACTGATATAATATTTTATAAAATACTTTAACATAAACCAGTTTTGTATATTCACAAAACTCCTGTGGTGTAAGCAGAGGTGATATTTAGAATAGTTAACAATCAGTACAATGTGGGCCCTAACCAATCAGAATGAATGCCTAAAATATCAGCACAAAATGCAGTCACAGGGAACCAATACAATGAACCAGCACGTGCTGACTGAGAGCAGCATTGGATCCAGATCCAGTCTTCATTCTATACCCATTTTACGGATTTAAAAAAAAAATGTTCAAGAGAGGTTAAGTGATTTTTTTCTTTGTACCGGAAGTTGGGTCTTCAGTTTCCAAAACTAGTGCAGTTGACAAACTTTGTTCCATCAGAAAGTACCTTGTCACCCAATGTAACACATGGTATGCTCAAAGGCCATGTCTGTGACCTCTTGAACTAGCGGCCAGTTTTCTCTTCTGTGGTTTCTAAAGTACCATATAAGATTTTACCTTGATCGCATTTCCTGTGACATTGACTTTCTATGGTCTTCTCTTCTTCTTCTAGAGAATATACTCTCCGAAGGCAGAACTGTGAATGTTTATTCCTCGTATTCTGTACATCCTCCATCAGGCATTTGGTGAATATGTTTTGAAATTTTTCGAATGGAGGAGAAATTATCAAGTGTATGTAAACTAGTACTTAGATCAAAAAGTGGTGGAATTTAAATGAACCCCTGAATGGAAAGGCTTAGCACAGTGGGGAGCATAAAGGAGAGTTCAATAGCTCTTGGCTGATAGTCTGTGATACAGACTCTCTGTCTTTTATATGGAGGAGTCACACATTACCTGGAGGGGTTAGAGCCTAAAGTCAGAGCATGGAGCAAAACTCGCAAAATTTTCATGAGCACTTTTTAAAATTACTCATGAAATCTCTTAACTGATCCATAAAGTATATTAAACTGGGTTTTGTCCATACAATTCTTTTTTTTTTTTTTAAGATTTTATTTATTAGAGATCACAAGTAGGCAGAGAGGCAGGCAGAGAGAGAGTGGGAAGCAGGCTCCCCGCTGAGCAGAGAGCCCGATATGGAGCTCAATCCTAGGACCCTGGGATCATGACCTGAGCTGAAGGCAGAGGCTTTAACCCACTGAGCCACCCAGGCACCCCATGTCCATACAATTCTAAATGGATTTATGTCTAGATGCATGACGTATTTACTAATATATTTTATACATAATTCTCTGGGAGTGGCATATTTGGAAATTAATTTATTCAAGGCTTTCAGTGCTTAGAATTGTTCAGCAAAATTACCAAGCTTCCACTCTTTTACTGTTTGTTGTTTTGTCTTTGTCTCCCAGCTACAACTAACTTTTTGTTTACACAATGTTTTCTTTGGCCCTTAATTAGTTCTTCAATAGCTTTCTACAGGAGGTCCAACAAGCCTATAACCACCTGCTTCCTCCAGTCACTCTGAATGTTCTCAGCCTCTTTCTCTCTCTCTCAAGTGCTTTTGAATCGAGATAACTTAAAAACAAGTGTGCTGTGATAATTCCCTGTAATTTGCATATAAAGCGGTTCTAGTTGAGGTTTAGGCTTGGATTAGTCATATATAAGGTGGGCATCATTACTATGTATTTAGAAAGAGCAGAAAAGTAAATTTTAAAGAGTTTAAGTAACTTTCTCCAGGTTATAATCAAGTAGTAGTATGGAAGCAGGTTATAAACTCTGGTCCTCAGGTGTCAGATCCTTTAAATCAATGGATCTCCAGAGAGTCATACCATATGCAAAAGGAATTTTAAAAAATGGCATGGGAGGTTTTTGGTTACACTACCACTGGGAGGAGTCGCTGACATTTGGGGGGTAGGGGTGCAGGGTGGGGGTCAATTGCAGCTTACAGTAGAGTCCAATTGCACCAGATGGGTTGGACATGCAAGGAAGACTTTACCCTAGATTTTTGCAATAGGGTAGAGAGATTGAGCTGAACTCCTCTGAAACAAAAGGTAGGAGTGTCTTTAATCATTGGAATGAACTAATGGAAAAATACTAGAGGACGGCCTTCTGTTCAATGTGATTAGACCTTTCGTGTTTGCTCATTTTTGCTTACGGATGTTCAGCGCCTACCCTCCTACCTAGAATGAAAGACAGGGGCTCTATCTTCCTTGATGATTACATTCCAGAGATGCCTCCCAGGTCTTTGAGAAACTGGATTTTAAAATTGATTTTAAGAACTGGAGAGGGGCTGGAAGAAGATCTGCCTCTCTAACAGGCAAAGGAAAAATTTACAATTGCCTGTTTACTAGAGTAAATGCTCTCAGGAAAAGGAGGTTAGGGGCCTAGAGTCAGGAAGAAGCTTGTTTGAAGTTGACTCAAGCTGAGGGAAAAATTAAGGCCATCTTGTTCAGGTCCTACATGAGAAAAAAATTGTCCCTATCTCTTTTATATAAGCGAGACAACTGCTTATAATTTCAGGAGCCTGGCGACCTATTCTATTGTATATATGGACACAAATATTTTCACATGGTTTCAATAGAAATGCATCATCCAGAAATGCAGCTAACTTTTAAATTCAGGGAAGACTGTTTGTTTCATGTTTGTTTTAAAACATTAGCAAGATTTGATCATCATTACAGAAAATCATGTCTCTATTGGTCATGCTGATCATAGATTTTAAATCACCAAAGAAACACCTGGTTAAGTCTGTTCTTCTTTTTCTTTTTCTTCTCCACTCCCCCCTTCTCCTCCCCTCCCCTCCTTTCCTTTCCTTTCCTTTTCACCTCCTTCCTTTCTTGTAGCTTTTCGCACTCCCGGTGACTCTGTGTACAGACACAATAATCTCATGTACTTCATTCTGACTTCTGGTAAATTCATATCTGAGTATCTACATTTTAAAAATACATATTACTTTATTATAAATTATATTCCTTTTACTTTTTCTTTATGTTAAAGTTATATCATCTTTTTAAAGTTGTTTGGGGGGGGGTGCCTGGGTCACTCAGTGGGTTAAGCCTCTGCCTTCAGCTTGGGTCCTGATCTCAGGACTTGGGATCAAGGCCAGATCAGGCTCTTTGCTTACCGGGGAGCCTGCTTCCCCCTCTCTTGCCTGTCTCTCTGCCTACTTGTGGTCTCTCTTTCTCTGTGTCAAATAAATAAATAAAATATTAAAAAAGAAAAAAAAGTTGTTGGGGGTACTTGAAACCTTTTAACACATGGATATTGGATATCCCCCTTGTTTACCCATGACAAGGCCAGGCACAGACCTTGTGTTCAAATTCCCATTCTTTGCCACATGATTTTATTAGCTGGTCTACTGTTCCCACTAACCAATCAGAACAAAATGCATGTTTCCCAAACTTCTGTTAAGTCTCTCTCCTTTCCCAGGAGGAACTTTGACTTACCCTCAGAGCCAGTGTACAGCCCCTCCTGAGAATATACTGACCTTATTATTAAATATTTTCTGACCTACTATCTTATAAGGCTACCCTTTCATTCTAATTCCCCAACACAGTCCTTTGTAACCCTGTTAATTCTTCACTAAAAAAGAAAAATCTTTTCCTGCCTAACTCTCACAGTCTTGCAGATCTATGGACTGAGATGCCCTACAATACTCTCCCTCTACTTACAAATCCCTGTCTAATAACGTCTCTCCTTACTAAGCCCACATTTGTTTTTTCACTTGAAATATTATTATATTGGTAAAATAAATAAGTAAGCAAACTAAAATCCCTTCAAGATCAGAAAAATGCCAGGGAATCCAAATTCAGAATTTCTAGAATAGATTTCTAGATTTCTAGAATAGATTCAAAAGTTTGCTGGAGTCCTCTTCAGAAACTCCTTATAGTAAAGTCCTTAGCATTCTTAGACTGCTGCGTCAGCCAATTTCATTGTTCCTTTCTTTCCTTTCTTTTTCTTAAACTAGTCACTCTTCAATGTGGTGAAGCTGGTTAGACAGGCGCTCTCCCCAGCTGCACCGCAAAACAGGCCTCTTCAGCTTGTGAGGTCAGGCCAAATCCTAGCAAAGGTGGGAGAAAGTATGAATGTCAATGGTAGTGACTGTTAAACAGACTATGGAAAATGGGGAAAAGATTAAGCCAACTTTAGATGACCTTCGTGTGCATTTAAATCATAATGGCCCTTGACTACTCATCACCACGTTCTTCTTCACAGAGCACTTAGCCAGGCAGCAATTTAACAACGCAGCTAAGTTTCCATTCTGGGGATGGCATTAGGTTAGGGCTGGATATGACAAATGGATAAACAGTCAAGTAAGAGTTACAACCTACACATTTTTTTAATTGGCTTGAAAACTTAAATCTGTCTAATAGACAACAAAAGAGAAAAGTAAAAAAGTAACCCCTGTGATTTGATAGTGGAAAGTTTTGTTTTAATTTGTTTTTTTTTTAATAAACCAAAATCTGACAATTTGCTCCAATAACTAAAAGAAAATGCAGTCCTAAATGTGATAAATCAACTTCACATCTAATCCATTTGATGGTCAAGATTCAGAATTGAAAAAAAAAAAAAAGATTAGATTTGACGCTACTTTGTATCAGTTGGTTTCCTTCTTTAAATAGATGAGCCGCGGGTGTTGTCCACCAACTCCAGGGACGCCTGCTGTGGGACCGTGGCTGTTGTGCCAGGAGGCAAGAGAGTTTCACACAGCCCTGCTGAGGTAGCTGGCAGAGGTCAACAAGCATGATCTCAGTCCAGACAAAAAAATACAGGAAAGGCAAACTTCATTTCTTAATTAATGAAATGACAATGCATTTAAAGGTAGAAGATGACATGTTCTGAATTTAATTTTCGAAAATAAACATTAATGTTTTATGTTAGCATAATTATTAATTGAATCTTCTGGCCCTTATGTGAGAAATACGTATGTCTTCATGAGAACATAACCACATATACTAAAAATTGATTCTTCTTCACCTCAAATACTTTGATGATGTCCTTTGTTATAGCTATGAAGTCTTCATTCCAGAAAACAGAATAAAATTGCCTAACTTGTAAGTAATCTAATCATGAAATTATTATTTAATTTATGGTTTAAAAATAAAGATGAAATCCAGGGAGATACTTTGAATGTAATCTGATTCCTTATGTAAAAGCTGTTTCACTTAAATATTACATATATGCCTTGTCCCGTTTTGCAAAATAATAAAAAGAATATAAAAGACATACAAATATTTTTATATTTCCTAATGTGCACATTTTATCATTCAAGCACACTTCTCATATTAGCATTTCTTTTCCCTGTATCTCCTTTTTATCAAGTCACAAGACTGCTCCCCCAACTAGGTAATTGATATTCTGTTTCCTTTTTCTACCTATAGCCAGAAAGCAACTACTTCTATACAAATCTCTTTGTTTCTGAATGAGAAAGAGAGAAAAGAGAAATAAAAGAGGAAGAGAGAAGGATGATGAACTATGTGCATGTTCTTTGTGAATGGCTTAAAACTGGATTATGGAGGCAACAGATTCCCCCCGCCTTCCCTGCCCCCTCTCCTTTTCCTCCGAACATGGGTTTCTCACTCAGTGCGGGCTTAAAGCAGGTGGAAAAAATAACCATAATGATCTTGATTTTCTCCTGATGTGGAAGGTAGATAAGGTCGGGGACACAAGCCTGTGTCAGGCAGACATGTCATTAGCTAGTATGTAATGGTGATTTGAGTGTGTTTATAGTATCTTTGCCCCAGGTAGTTCCAGAGAGATGAAATAACATGCCTTTTAAAACACAGGAGCATCAAGCTTCTTATTCGTAGAAGAGGCCAGTGTACCTCCTGGGGATGTCACTCATCTCAGAGACTGTCCGCTACAGGTGTTCATTTTAAGACAACGTAGTGGATAATCATCTCACTTTTTCAGTTTTTATAATTTCTTCTATTATGAACATTACTATAGCTTCTCAATCTTCAACTGGCAGTTATTCAATATGTTTGGGACTACCAAAAATATTGGCTATTCCATTACCCCTATAATTCGTATCTCATTTCACACTTTCCTCTCTTCCATCTTTTCCAGTGGCGTGTATGTGTGTTTCCTCAACGGGTGCTATTAGCAATCAGCGATACATGGCCCCTGATCTATCCGTGTGCCATCCCCAGTCTCGGAGCTATGCTAATGCAATAGTATGAACGTCCCAAGACATTGCTGCTATATGAACTATCACTTTACAAATTTGGTTCAAATCCTCCACTCATCAATAATGGCATGAGGTTCAAGATGAATCATTTTTCATGGTTATCTCTCCTTTCCTTGAGTTTTACCAAAAAGCTGTAGCTGTCATAGTCCAGGAAAAATATAATAAATAACTTCTTTTTTTCTTCTAAATTTATCCATAATCTTTCCAAAATACCACATTCATCCTTTTTATCCCTTCCAGCTAAGTGGACTTGTCCATGTCCTTAAAAACAAATGTTGTGGAGGGGCACCTGGGTAACTCAGTTGTTGAGCATCTGCCTTCAGCTCAGGTCATGATCCCAGGGTCCTGGGATCGAGCCCCGCATCGGGCTCCTTGCTCGGCAGGAAGCCTGCTTCTCCCGCTATCATTCCCTCTGCTTGTGTTCCCTCTCTCGCTGTGTTTCTCTCTGTCAAATGAATAAAATCTTTAAAAAAAAAAAAAAAAAGATGTTGTGGGGCACCTGGGTGGCTCAGTGGGTTAAAGCCTCTGCCTTCAGCTCAGGTCATGATCTCAGGGTCCTGGGATCCAGGCCCGCATCAGGAGTCTCTGCTCGGCAGGGAGCCTGCCTCCCCCTCTCTCTCTGCCTGCCTCTCTGCCCACTTGTGATCTCTCTCTCTGTCAAATAAATAAATAAAATCTTTAAAAAAAAAATGTTGTATATGACAGCCTATGATCCTGAACATGGAGCCAACATGAAACTTCCACCCTAGACTGTTGCATGAGAAAAAGCACAAAACAAAACAACAACTTTTTTGCTTTCCAAACCACTGAAATTTAGGGAACAACTTAGCCTTCCATCACTGAATTATCAACATATCTGCATACTTCAAAGTTAGCTGGTGGCCATGTTATGATTCACAAAGGTCAAAGTTCACAGTGCCCTAGCGATTTTGGTTAAGTATCTATAAGTATTTTAAAACAGGTATCTTCCTCTACAGTCAGCATGTAACAGTCTAAACATGTAAAAACAGAATTCCAGAGAGAAGATAAAATATATGGTAAATTAATTTTTATTTTAATTTTATTTCAATCCATTACAAAGTCCTTAATTTCAAATGACAGTGAGAATGTTAATATGTGAAATTAGTTGCTTTCATGGATTAAAAAGAAATTCACAACAAACAAATTGTAAAGGAAATTTAGAGGACAATGAGGTCACATGGAAAAGCAAAATCATCCTTTTTCCAATAATTTGTATTTTCACTATTGTGGCATTTGACCGGTATTCATAAAATCCACCCCAGGACTAAAATTATTAGTGAATGGCTGGAAACTGAAGTGAGCAGACATTTAGCAATTGTTCAGTGGTCTGTAAAATGAATTTCTGATCTCAGTCCAGTCATAAAACCTTTCAATTGATGCAAGTCAATGCCTTTTCTATCAGTCTCATCAGGGAAGCCTGGGACTGCCTGAACAGAGACACAGAAATGTCTCCTACAGAGCCAAAATCTGTAAGTCAAAATTAAGGATCACTGGTAAGGGAGTTACTGTCTCTGCTTGAATCATTCTGTAGCTAAGTGCAAGGCTTTAAACGATGATTCTAGTTCCTTTAGGAAGATTTACATTCTCTCTAAAGATAGAGTGGAATAGGTACCCTGAAAATCCTGCATGAATTGAAAAGAAATTGAAGATAAGAAACTGCTTCATTCCAAGGGGAGGAAGGTAGCAGATTACCTACAGTACTAGTCCATACAACAGACATGCTGACTTAGAAGAGGAGTGAGGTCCAAAGAGTATCCTTATGTCCAAATGGATCATTGGAATTCAAAGTGCTTCAGAGGGGTCAAAATTCCACATATATCCATGTTAGATGTCTTTATGCTTGTCTAAAATGACTTGACCATATTTTCTTTGCAAAATGCCAGGTGTCCCCTAGGTCTTTTTCAAAAGACTTAAAGTAACTTTTATTTTCTCATCAGTGCCATATTTTTATTAATATTATCTTAATTTTAATTTTTATAGTTCTTTTATCCTCTTTCATAAAATTATACTTTTTTTTTTTTAATTTGGCTTAAGCAAGGTTCTGAGGGACCAAACAAAATGATTTAAAATGAGCTCTACCACATACCCAGTGCCAAATTCCACACAAGACAGAACTGATGCTTACTCCCCTTCTCCTCGGTTCCCTGAGAAACCTGTGGTCCTCCTACATCTTCAATGCTTATACTTTGCATAATATACATTACACACACACATACATATATATAACCTCTATATATTATATAGATATAATCTTCTTAATATTCTGAGCCCAGATAATGGGAAGATAACATTTTGGAATCAAGATTATTTTGTCTAAGTTTCTAGGCTAGAACCAGATGCTATATGTAGCACCATCCCAAACACTTAAAGGGTTTAGATTCAGTCACCAAATGAGAATAAATATTAGATCACCCTAAGTATAGTCATCTCTAAGTTAAAGGTTAAGTTCTCAAATTTGAAGCCTTTTACCCTCTTTTCTCATAAAAACCCTCTGAATGTTATAGACTGCAGTCTTAAGGCCAGGAGAATGCTAATATGGGGAAATTTTATCGTTCTTAAGAAGTTGTTATCTACACAAACATTAATGGTGACGTATGCCTTTGGTAGAATATACTGATTGCTTTCACGATGCCAACAGAGATCATAAACACGTAAATGTGTCCTTTAGCTGTAACATGTAGATTTGACTGTCCTCTTCCCCTAATTTTTATTTATGACATTCTGTATAGAATGGGGGTGGGGAAAAGGCTCCAAAGTATTAACTGTTTCAGTCAGAAAATTACTGGGGGTTTATTTTCAACCCCCCAAACTGTATATGGCACACAGTCATGGACTGAGAGATGTTAACTGGGCTCAGACTGGGAATTTTTTTCCCAGAATTCTATATCCTGTAAGATTCTAAATTGCCAGAATGGGGGGAAAAAATAGAAAGAGAGACGGAAACGAAACTGAGAGATTTGGAAGGTGAAAAGGAAACAAATTAATCTCTCAGAAGGTCGTTATAATCAGATATCATGACAGACAACAGAGAGACTCCAGAGCGTCCCACCTGGTCCTTGCTCTCCTCTGTGTCTCTTCACTCTTGGTCCCACTGATCAAAGTAGCTCCAATTTTACAACCAGGAACTTGGCCGTGGATCCACTTGGGAGCAGCTTCACAAAGTTAACAGCTTCTCGAGAGCCTATGTAACTCCCATAGATTTTTTTAGGAATGCTCCCTCCATGTCTAACTTTAGTTGTCAGATAGATATGTTTGGCTTTTCAGAGTCTCCTGCAAGTACCCCTCATCCACACATATCAGACTGTACTGATTCATACTTGTATTACTATTTCTGTCTCTTGGGCATATATCACCAAAAAAAAGGTAAAATAGGAAAAGAGAGTTAGCCTCTTAATTTCTAAATTCATTCTATAGAAAATACTCTGTTAACTGGTTTTTATATTCCATAACTAGTTTTACCAGTTAGATGCCAGTAATTGTCATATAATAATTGTCACTCACCCCCTGAGTGAGACCTGGACACATCCTCTAATTCAGGCCATCACCATCAGGGTAGAGTTTATTTTTCAAGGCTAAAGAAACAAAAACATTCAGTGAGTGAGAAGGGACGGAGGAACAAATTGTGTTTATTATATTGTTTCAGCATATATTAAACCTAGTGTGAGAAATGTTATGCTCCCAAACCAACCTCCTAAAAGAAGTCCCTAATTATGAGGGTTTCTTTTAGCTCTGTCAGCACCTTCATTTAATGCCTGTTGGGTTTCCTACCTGCTCTTATTTCAGGATACTCTTAATTGGACCGAGGCATGTACAAACATTAAGAATCTGACATTTTAGGGCAATTTTTTTTTCCCTCTCATGTATAGAAGATTCAATTACTCACTTTGTTTATCCTTGTTGTTTTATGCTTTCTGCAATTGTTTTGGGCAGGAAAGCAAACCTAACAGTCGAAACTCATGAGTAGAACTGGAATCTGATCTAGTTATCCACTGCATTACAAACCACAGCAAACTTGGTTGCTTAAAACAACAGTTATTATGCTGCGCCCATGGTTATTAGGCCAGGAATTCAGGGCCCATTTAGCTGAATGATTTTTCTGTTCTAAATGGCACCAAATGTGGTTACTGGGTGTATTCAGCTGTCAGCTGAGCTGGTCAAGAAGATCCAAGATGGCTTCACCAGCATTTCTAGTGCCTTGGCAGGAATGACCACCAGGTCATTCTCCCTCACTAGGGGTTCTGAGGACCTCTCCATGTAGTCTCTCCAGCAGGATGATCACAATTCTAACATGGCAGCTTAGAGTTTCAAGTGTGAGTACTCCAAGAGATAGAATGTGGCACAAAGTCACTTCTGCCATATTCCTTCAGTAAGAGTAGCACAGAGCCTATAACAGATTCAAGAAGAAAGGACATAGACCCAACTTTTCAGTGAATGCAGCATCAAAGATTTTCCTGGATATCTTTAATTCCCACACAACCCAAATAGATAGGTGCCTGTGGTCATTAATAATCTTAACATGTCATTAATAATCTTAACTGAAGAACTGGGAGTATCTTCAGTGCTCAAACCTCTCCATTTTAAAAATGGTACACAAATGTCTTAGTGGTAATAAGGGAATTGCTCAAGATGGAAGACTTGGTAAGTTTCAGGGTAGAGACTAGAACTATGAGCTCCTGACAAAATTTGGTAGCCTCTGAACAGAAAAACATATTGATAATAATTATAATTTTCTGGTAGTTCTCTTCTGGTATAATTATTCATCCACAACACCACAAAACAGTCCGGCACATAGCACTTGTTGGGCATGCTATGGCAATGAAACAAGCCTGTGCAAAGCAGTTCATGGTTTGAAAGCAGACTGAAGTCTGAGCTCTAGAGTCAGACCTGATTTGACTCCAGGCTCCAGTATGAGTGCAGTTAGTTATTTGGCCTCCCACTTCCTTGGTTTTCTCACCTACAATAAGACAACTACCTACCTTGTAGGTTTGTTGTGAGGATCAAAGGAGGGGATATGTGAAGTGTCACACAACAATCAATGGTCAGTAACTCTCACATGTTGTTTTTACAGCTCCAGGTAGGATGTTAACATAGTTCTTTCCTGAAGACATATATGTCTCCTTCTTATCTAGGTAAGGCTATCAGCTGAGAGTGAGGTGTGGGGACAATGTAGGAAAATGGAGTAAAAAGAGAAGCTACAAACTATTTTCTCAGAGAGTAAAAAAAAAAAAAAAAAGTGTGTAGCATTTCAGAGCAATTGAATAACCTTTTGAAGTCTGTGGGAATGAATTTAAAGTGAGACCAGGCAGTCTAGTTTTCTCCAATAATACTCACTTCTTCAGTTGAAGTTGCTCAGAAGATACAGAGTTGGGTCAAGTAGAATTAGGATCTGCTAGGCATGTATGACAGAGGGAAAGGATCAAAATAGTTCAAAGTTTTTGCAAGAAAATTACAATAATAATGGACTTTGAGCAAAACTAGGAAGGAAGTCCATATGATTTTTCTAACACTATAGAGTCATTTCTTTAAACATCATACTGATTGCAGAGGTATGACAATTTCAGATAATGCCAGAGTCCAGATGCTTCCCTGAAAGAGAGATAAAAAGTGTAGAGATAAAAGTCATTAAAATTGAGGTCACACGACCCTGCTGTTGAATCACGTGGATGACAGAGTTCTGCCCCTAAAGGCAGAAGGTTCAGGTTCAAAGCCTTAGAAGACTGAGAAAGAGTGGCAGAGAAGCCAGAAGGTAAGAGAAACGATGAGGAAAAGGGCTGACTGACTGGCTTGAAATCACAAGCCTCAGAAGACCGAGCCTTTTCTATGAGAATGGAAGGAAGAGTTTTCTAAACACTGTATCTCAGAGCAAAGAAGTAGTTGTGCATGTTCTCAAGATTCTCAGTTATTACAAGTGCCATAGATTCAGTAACAGCCTCCTGAGAAAGCTGTAGGGAAGTTGTGTCTTCTTTTGCTGAATTAGAGGGTGTTACTTAAATCACAGGTGCCGGAAGAAGCATTCTGTCATCATCAATGCCATCGTTGTTACTGTTCCCTGCTGTTATTACTAAGACCGTTGCTAAGATGACCAGGGTCCAGTAGAACAGATCGAGAGGGAAGGCATGGGGCTCCGTGATTCAGAGAAGGGCAAAACAGCGGCATGGAGAGGATAAATGGAAGATGTTTCCCGGAGGTGCTTACCTACAGTGTGGTGACTGAGAATAGTAGAGTAGTATCATGGTCTCAGCATTGCCAAAAAATTAGTCTTATTACCCTGATCCAAATGGATTGTATTCCAGAGCAGTGTTTCTCAAAATGTGACCTGTGTATATCACCTGAAGATATTCAAATACAGATTCCAATTCACTAGGTCCGGGCAATGCCAGAGTTTCTGCTTCTCTAATAAGCTCCCAGGGGCTGCCCTCTTTTTATTGACCCTCACCCAACCAACTGTCCCACACCACAGGCTGCAAAAAACAGTGAGAAGTCTAAATGAAGAATACCAACTCTTCACCCACTAAGACACAAGGAAAAACAGAAGAATGAGAGTTAAATGGTTTGGAAAAACTTATTCACAATTTATTCACTTAATATTTGTGATATCTCTTTTCTGTTAACAACCAAAATATTTTGTAGAAAGTATGTTAACAAGAATGTGGTTAAATGATCCTCATCAAACATCTCAGATAGTTCAAGAAGTGTTAAATTTGGGGGCAGGGAGGAAGTGATGTATAGAACATTGAAAATTACCAAGGAATCTTCCCAGTTCTACGCCATGAAGCTAATAAACTGGTAACTTCAGAAACATTGAGCTGACATAGACATTACACCATGTTAAAAATGATTTCTTTGCAAATTATGGTGATGTGACTGATCTTGGAAGAGAACATTAATCCCTACTATTAAAAAAAAAAATCTGAGGGCGCCTGGGTGGCTCAGTCGTTAAGGGTCTCACTTGGGCTCAGGTCATGATCCCAGGATCCTGGGATCAAGTCTCGCATCGGGCTCCCTATTTGGTGGGGAGCCTGCTTCTCCCTCACCCATTCTCCCTGCTTGGATTCCCTCTCTTGTGCTCTCTCTCTCACTGTCAAATAAATAAACAAATAAATCTTTTTTAAAAAAATGAACATCTCAGTATTTCTGAATACCTTTTTAAATCAACTAATGAAGAAATAAAATCTAGAAAAATGATTCAAGATTTTCTCCAGTTATTGGGTAAAATGTCTGTGAAACTTAGGGAAATTTTTACATTGAGAAGTCAGTTTCTAGTAAAAATTATTAATAGTACTTTTTCAAGCAAGAAAAAAATCTGAACTTTCTAATTTAAGAGGGCTGAAGCAAGGATTTTGCAAGGATTCATAATGAGCGACAGATACAGATACAATACGTATCTTGACTTGGAATGACTTAAAAATATACAAGGGTATATCAAAACAGAAATGTGATTCATTTAACTGCTTGACTTTACTTGGTATTTTTTCATGTAATCATTTATGAGGCCTCCTCTTCTTGTCCCCACATCAGAATAGTCTAAAATTCCTCCTCATTGTCCCCAAATATAGGTAGATATGTTAATTTTTTATGATTGTACAGTCTATTAGGATTTGTATGTATCTATGGGTATCACAGTGATTCAGCTCTATGGAGTGGATAAATAGATTTGTGTGGAGATTCAAAACCCTTATAGTATTGAACCAGGCATGCGATCTCAAATGTGGCAAGCAAGATCTTGTGGATCCAATGCCTACATGGTCAGAGGTTAGGTCTTGAGTCTTCAGCAGTACTGGTCTTCCACTGACAACATGACAGCCACTATTGAGGTCAAGACTCTGTTCAAGAACATCCACTCCCTGTCCTCCTGTGTGACTTCTCCATCTCTAAATTAATCGTCAGTGACATTCTTCTAGTAGCAGGCTGTCAGTGGAAATTTGCTCAAGGATGGGGTACAAGCATCTTAAACCTTATCTGCATTGATCCAATTCCGTGCAGGGCCATATTCTAGGGTCTAGGGATAAAACTGAGTAGAGCAGTCACTACCCTCAAGGAGCTTAAATTTGTTGTGCTCATGGAAAACAATAGGAAAAACTCCTTGACATTGGACTTGGGAATGATTTTTTAGATATGATACCAAATGCACAGGTGAAAAAGCAAAAATGGACAAGTGGGACTACATCAAACTAAAACGTTTCTGTACAGAGAAAGAAACAATCAACAAAATGAAAAGGCAGCCTATGGAATGGGAGAAAACATTTGCAAACTATACAGCTGATAAAGAGTGAATAGCTCAAATCTATAAAGAGCTCATACAACTCAGGGTGCCTAGGTGGCTCAGTCAGTTGGGTGTCTGCCTTTGGCTCAGGTCATGATCCTAGGACCCTGGGATCCACCCCTGTGTCAGGGACCTACTCTGTGGCAAGCCTTCTCCCTCTCCCTCTTCCTGTAGCTCCCCTTGTTTATGCTCTCTCTCTCTCCTTCTCTGCCAAATAAATAAATAAATAAAATCTTAAGAAAACTCATACAACTCAAGCACAACAAAAACAACAAAAACCCAATTTAAAAGTGGGCAAAGGACTGTAATAGACGATTTTTTCTAAAGAAAACATACAAATGGCCAACAGATATATATATGAAAAGGTACTCAAAATTAGTAACATCTGGGCAAAGCAAATCAAAATTACAATGCGATATCACCTCATACCTGTTAGGATGGCTATTAGCAAAAACTTAATTTACTTCCCTGGTGACTGTATACAGGTACATGGGCAAGATCTGGTATCTCTTTAGGGACCAGTTTTCTATTACTCTCAACTCTGAAACCATCCTTTTTTTTTTTTTTCCCTGAATGAACTTTTTTTTTAAACTAAGATTGTAGAATTACAAAATTCCTTCAACTTTGGAATCTTAGGTAGGATTCCCTCAAATGGACTGATTTCAGTCCTGCAGGAGTCCATATATGTGTGACTGCTTATTTAAATACAGTTCCATTGAAGCCCCAAGAATGCCAGATGCCTCCTCTGCTTTCCAGATGCCTCCTTCCTGAGCCACCCAGAGAGGTGCGCCCCTGAGGAGGGTCCCTCTGGTGACTTAATTTAGCTCACCAGTGCCTACTCAATTGAAGAATTGGGTTTTCATTCTTGAAGAAACTAATCGAAGGGCATGTTTCTTATAGGTTCACACACTAATCTGTACAAAAATGTCCTTGGTGCACCTTATACCAGGTGGTGCTAAAGACTGTTTTTGAGTATTGCAGGAAGGCTATGAGGTTGGAACAAACAAGTCATAGGTGTGAAAGCTTTAATTTGTCTACTTCATTTACCTTTTTACTTTTGTGTGTACCATCTCTCTTTTCCTATTTTATGACCATTGGACTGTTCTGATGCCTTGTCTTAAAACCTGAGTTGACATATGGTGGGAACAGCAGAACGTTCAAGATATTTTGTGATTCCTTTTTTAAACCCCCCCTTTTGTATATGTGATAATAACCAAATGATGAAACATTGCTCTAATGGTTTAATAAGGAAGGAGAGAAAAATCTTAAATTCTGAGTGGAAAAGTCTCTTTCTACGTGGAAAAGTTGATCAAGACTGTTACCAACAGTTTGACCATGTTATTGCACCTGACTTTAGGATCCAAAAAAACGTTTTTGCCAAGTTGTGCCTTTCCTGTTGGAATTGTAAGTTGAACACAATATTAGTAGCTATTTGCACTGTAAAGTGGATATTGTGGCAGAGAACACACCAGAGGCTTTTTCACTGTTAAGCAAATAATGCCTTGTGAATGCATGCTCTATGGAGAACTCCCTGCAGTTTTAACGCTGATGCTGTCTGTCTTGTTGGACAATAAATTCTGGATGTTTTTTACTCCCCTGTACCCTCCCCACCCACACACAAAAAAACCTCAGAAGGTAATAACTGTTGATGAGGATGTGGAGAAAAGAAAACCCTTTTACATTGTTGTTGGGGATGTAAAATGATACAGCCACTATGGAAAATAATATGGATAGTCCTCAAAATATTAAAAAAAGAACTAGTACGTGATGCAGTAATCCCACTTCTATGTATATATCCAAAGGAAATACAATCACTATCTGGAAGAGATATCCACACTTCCATGTGTATTTCAGCATTACTCACAAGAGTCTAGATAGAGAAAAAACCTGGATGTCCATCAACAGATAAATAGATAAAGAAAAGATGACATACACACACGCACAGAAACACACACAGAGGAATATTCTTCAGCCTTATAAAAGGAGGAAATCCTGCCATTTGTGACAACATGGATGAACCTGGAGGACATTACGTTAAGCAAAATAAACCAGACAGAGAAAGACAAAAAAATGTAGGATCTCATGATAAGGGGAATCTTAAAAAAAAAAGTTGAATTCATAGAGTAGAAAGGTGGCTGGCTACCAGAGGTGGAGCATCGGGGGAAATGGAAGAGATGTTGGTCCAAGGGTACAAACTAAGTCAAAAAGAAAATACCTTCTGCTCATAATCTGAACAGTGATAGAGAAAAGGCAAAATTACAATTCTGTCATTTCCCTCATTGTATTAAATTTCTGTTGTTCTATAAACATTACATAAATTTAGTGGTTTAAAACAGCACAGTTTTTTACTTTACAGTTTTGTGGAAGTCCGGCATGGATATCTGGGCTAAGATCCAGTATTGGCAGGTATTGGCAGGGCTGTTTTTCTTTTTGGAGACTCTAGAGAGAATCTGTTTCCTCGCTTTTCTAGTTTCTAAAGAACATGTACATTTTTTTGGCTCCTGGCCCCCTTCTTGTTTCTTTAAAGGCAACAATGTTGCTTCTTTCTGATCTTTCTTCCCCAGTCACATCGTCCTCTGATTGACTACAGATGGGAAATTTTCTCCACTCTTCCAGGGCTCCTGTGATTTGAAGGGGCCCATGTGGAAAATTCAGGCTAATCTCCCCTTCTCAAGGTCCTTAGCTTAATCACAACTACTAAGTATTCGCAGGTTCCAGGGATTAGGATGTGGACATCTTTGTGGGGTCATTGTTCTGCCTATTACACCCATTTTGTGCTTTCCCTCTCCTTTTTAAAACTTGACAAGAATCACTCAGAGATTTTCATGAAACCTCTTCTTAATCAACTTACAGTCCCGCATCTCTAATGAGTAGTTGCAAGCCTCAGCTAAACCACCAGTTCAATTATGATGGCAAGACTTCATTGTAGCCATGTTCTAAACATCTCAGGCAGTGTTTATCTATCCATCTATAGAATCCGGTATTAAATAGCAGACTTATTTTATCATTTCTCCTTAGTGTGCATCTTAGTTTTACTAGACTCCTAACAGATTGTCTCAAACATTTTTTGGATGTCCATCCCCCATATAAGACTTAAAAAGAAAAACAATAAATTGCCTATATCTAAAAGAGAACCTGTGACCCTAAAAAAATATTCCATTAGTGTAGATTCCTTTCCTTGATTCTTACATGTCAGAAAAGAGCTGGTTCCCTGGGAGGTGACTACGATGTTTATGAAGGATGGTAGAAGTGGAGCCTGTAATAGCCCCAGAAAGCTCAAGTCAATTCCGTTAATTGTGTTTAAAAGGAAAAAAAAAAATAATATAGACAAGGAAAAATACACAAGTAAGTGGAAAATCAAAATACATATATATTTAGGATTGTAACCAAGTGTTATTTTAAAAATAAACAAAAGGAAGACACAGATTAGTTAGGTAGTGAAGAATAGACTTTCTGCAGGTATTATTTAAGGTATTATCTAAGACCTGAAAGAGGAGAAGAAACTAGCCACCGTAAGCAGCCGGGGCAAGGCACTGCACACAGAGGAAACACCAAATAAAAGATCATGAGGTAGGAAGTACCTTGGGGTATAATGACAATTTGTGTAGCTAGAAAAAAGTGGAGAGTGGTTTATAAGAGATAAGGACAGAAAAGTGGACAAGATCTAAGACAATTTAGAGCTTTGTAGTTAGAGATGTTACATAATTTATTTCTTTAACAGTATCAATTTTTAGAGTGGAAAGGATACTAGAAAAAGAAGAAGAAGGAGGAGGAGAAGGAGGGAAGGGAAAAGAAAAAAGAGAGCATTGAGAATAGGACGCTAGAACAATTTAGGACAACCCATATAAATGAGGACTCTCCCAGGCGATCTGAGACACATGATTTCCTTACTTACAGACCAGGTAATGACTTTTAATTTTGTTCTAATGCAATGCGATCTGATAGCTGCCCTAAGAAGATGAGCCGCCTGGAATGTGGAGAATAGATTCTGAATAACAAGAGACAATGCGTGGACCCAATGGGGAGACCACTGCAGCTAGCAGGGCAACATTGTTGCTGTAGCTGTGACGTTGCTAAATATGGTCACATGTGAATTACAATTTGCAGATAATGGTGACCAGTTTCAGGAGTGGGTGTGAGAAAAATAACAAAATTCAGCATGACTCCTAAGATTTTGCCCTCAACAGGTGGGAAGACAGCAACGCCATTATTAGATGAAACAGAGATGACTAGGGACAAAAGTGTGGTGGACTTCAGGCCACATAAGAACACCAAGATGAAGATTTATATTTTAGATTATTTTTATAGAGGAAATATGGAATGTGTTCTGGTTGTACGACCTTGCTTGAACATGGTGTAGAGGATGGGCCCGAATCATGTAGTCCATATTCCAGCTAGAAAAGAGAATTAAAGATGACTAAGTGGAGATCTTGATGTGGTTAACACAAAAACAAAACAGAGCTTTCTTTTGAAATAGAACAGAAAATGGCACTTATAAGACCTCAGTTCTCCTTCTCTTTCTCACTCTTTTCCTTAGAATTCTACTACCCTCTCCTTCTACTAATCCCCACTTTTCACACTAGGATCAGATAATTGCCTTACTGTGTGACCTCAAACAAGTAACATAACCTCTCTGTTCTTAAAATCCTCATCTTTAAAATGAAGACAATAAAAATTGCTAATATAAGGTTGTTGAGAAGATTAAGGTAGATAATACTTACAAAATGCTTAAGATAGCTCCTATATGTTGCTAGTTTTTATTTATTTTATGATTATCATTATTGTTGTTGTTATTACTAGGGTATCGCAAACACTTGTTATATTGTCTCCAGGCTAAGAGGGGTCCCATCTTAGGAACACGATAACAGTTTCCCCTTACCCTTCCTGAAAGAGGGAAAAAGAAATCCTCTTCTGAAACTTCAGCTAATACCCTGGGATTTTGTGTTTTTGTATATAAAATTTTATACATGTTTAATTTTTTAAAGCTGAAACTAAATGCTTAGATATGTATTTAAATTCACTCTTTTTTTAAAAAAAGATTTTATTTATTTGACAGAGAGAAACACAGCGAGAGAGGGAACACAAGCAGAGGGAATGATAGTGAGAGAAGCAGGCTTCCTGCCGAGCAGGGAGCCCGATGCAGGGCTCGATCCCAGGACCCTGGGATCATGACCTGAGCCAAAGGCAGACGCTTAATGACTGAGCCACCCAGGTGCCCCTAAATTCACTCTTAAAACCATGCAAGAACAAGCTCTTAGAAGAGTCTTTATCACATAATTTAATAAGAAGAATAGCTCCCATCTATGGAGAGCCCACTCTATGTTGAGAGAGTTCTGTTAGGCAGTTTACACACATCATCTTGTTTAATACTCACAACACTTTTCTCTGTAAGAAGGACTATCTCCACTTTTACAGGTGAGAGACCTGAAGTTTAGAGTAGTTTATTAATTTTCCTGAGACTATAGGTTTACCGAACTCTTAAGTTCCTCCTGTTTCCATCATATGGAAATAGCTCAACTGTATAATACTTATCTTTAAACATCTATTGAGCTTCTATTCTATACAATGACCTTCGATTACAGCAGGCTTGTGGGACATGAATTATAATTCTTATTATACAAGTAGGGACACAGAGGCTCTGAGAGATCATGGTGATTTGTCCAAAGCTACATTATTTAAAAAGTTTGACCTCAGGTTTTCTGACTACAAGACGGTCTTTCTGCTTTAGAGCTAGATTCCCAAAAGAGGATTTAGCTGCAGTAATGCTAGGCATGGAGGGCTGAATAGAAGATCCAGGGTAAGTTTGGGTTTTAACTTCAGCGTAATTACAATTATATAAAATAATAAATTACACCCCCCAAATTGCGAAGAATAAAATTTACACTGCAAATGTCAATTTGGGGTGGGGGAGCTAATTATATATGAAGTTAGTTCATAATAGCCTAAACTTCCAATCCACTTTTTTTCCATTTGACTTCTATTTAAAATATAATCCATGTGTCCCAATTTCTTGGGGAAAAACTAATCAATGTTAAATTCTCTTTTTCCTTGACTTCAGTACCGCACGGATCATACCTTATTGTACCTCATATTTGTGATGTCAAGGAGTCAGAGATGTATCTTAGTGAAAAGTACTTTTGAATCAATGTAAATTTTTCAGCGGTCATTTTGCCCCTGTACTAATTGCTCTCTATTAGTCCAGAGTTTTCACTAAATCTCTTATATTTTCACATCACATTCAAGATACCTTAAACTAAAAGTGCTCCAAAATAACAATGATTGGATTGTTGATATTCACATGATATTCACATGTATTGATATAGTGCGTCCTGCGATATTTATGGCATTTCTCATAGTCTTTGAAAACAAACCTATACAGACTCTTGTAAAAGAAAGTTGCTATCATTTTACAACTTCATAAAAATCACATTTATTACTTATTTATCCTCCCCAAAGCAAATGTTTTGTAATAATCCCTATACTGCTTTACTGTGGCATCCTTCCTCCCGACCTCCCTGCCTTCAGCATTATTCTAGAGTGGGTACAATAAATACCTTTTCCCTTTTCATGCCTTTGGCTGATGTAGGCAACTGAGGATAGTTTTTATTTTAGAATGCATAGTAAGAATAATATTATTGAACAGTTATTACATTCTAGGCACTCTTCTAAGTTTTTTTCACCTGGTATTTAATTATTATAACAGCACTATTTAGTAGGCATGATATTATCCTCATTTTACCAACAGACAAACAGAGGCACCTGGAGCTAAGCAACTTTCCAAAACTCCATGTAAGGAGGCTAATTGCTGAGTAAGAATTTCAAACCAACCCAGTGGCCAAAGAACTAACCACTACTTTATGTTTACTCAAATGTGCAGTGGTCCATATCATAAAGGATCTTGGGATTTTGAAGTTTCTGGTGAAATCTATGAAGAACCACTGGGTGGGGTTCTGTTAATACTTTTTAATTTTTTTAAGTAGGCTCCACGCCCAGTGTGGAGCCCTGTGTGGGGCTTGAACTCACAACCCTGAGATCAAGACCTGAACTGAGATCAAGAATCAGGCGCTTGACCAACTGAGCCACTCAAGCATTCCTGTTATTACGGCCTTCACGGTGCTGTTGCTTCAGACTGAATGTGTCCCCCACTCCAAGTTCATATATTGAAAGCTAATCCCCAGTGTAATGGCATTTGGAGGTAGGGCCTTTGGGAAGTGACCAGTGTCCTTATAAAAGAGACCCCAGAGAAGTCTGGGGACACAGTGACAAGATAGTTGTTGGTGAGCAAAAAGGCAGGTTCTCACCAGGTAACAAATCAGCTGGCATCCAAACCTGGAGCATCCCAGGCTCCGGAACTGTGGCAAGTAAATGTTAGTTATTTAAGCCACCCAACCTATGATATTTTTGTTATAGCAGCCCAAATAGATTAAGGAAGGTGTTTTGAGGTCAAATAACATGATTTATTTGAAAGCATTTTTTAATATTTTAAATAAACGTTTAATATTTTAATTATTTATAATTAGATTAATTAATTTTAATTAATTATTAATTAAATAAATATTAATATTTTAAATAACACAGCACACATTTTATTGCAGTTAGTAGAATTTTAAATAATAGATCCTTTCATAAAAGTCATCCTTTATTTTATAAAATTTTATTTTCAAGTTCAGTCTTCCTACTCTACTCCTTTTTAATGCAAGCTGATTTTGAACATTTTGCATAACAAATTTTTTGAAGGTATGTACTGTTACTTTCAAAATAGAATTAGTTATTTCCTTTTTATTGTGCTGTGAATATCTATCAATTTTTAAAAATGTTGAGGATCAAAATCATCATTAACATAGAAAGAGAAAAATCAAAGAAATGGAAAAAGAAATTAAAAAGGTATCTGTAAAAGGAATATAGTCAACTCATTATTATACATTAAATTGGGCTCTAAATTCTGAGATTTTTGACACTCCAAGTTACATAATTCATCTTACATAATGGAGAAAAATATGCCAATTTTTAAAGGGATAAAAACAGTTTCAAGGCACTAAGTTCCAAAATAAAGTTGTCAGGTGACACCTATTTCATGAATACTGCATTTCAAAACTAATATCTTCTATTTTCCCTTTAAAAGATACTATGTATAGAAAATGGGTGTTCGTCATCCAGCTTTTACCTGAGTGGACTACTGTGAAGAATATACTCAGGACAAGGGCAAAAGCAAACTTCCTTGTGAGCTGACATCAAAAGGCCAAAGTTAAATTACAAAGTGATCTTGTAAATGACATCTCCATTACCTGTATAACTTAACCTTTACTTCTCTAGCACAACACACTTAAAAAAGCACGATTATGTTCATTTTCTAGGTATGTAAGATTTACAGATGTTAAGAAGCAAGCTCAGTAAAGAATTGTATCTAGGTAAGTCTATCTACAAAGCCATGTTCTTTTGTGTGTATTTTATTTTACTTTATTTTATTTTTTATTTTATTTTACAGAGAGAGAGATCACAAGTAGCAGAGGGGCAGGCAGAGGGACAGGGGGAAGCAGGCTCCCTGCTGAGCAAAGAGCCCAATGCAGGCCTTGATCCCAGGATCCTGAGATCATGACCTGAGCCGAAGGCAGAGGCTTAACCCACTGAGCCACCCAGGCACCCCCAAAGCCATGTTTTTTCTAATAAAATCCTCCTTCTTTCTGAAGAGTCAAAAGAGTTGGTGATATTTGAACCAAGTTTGCAGGGCCTCCTGGGGTGGCTAAGTCTGTTAAGCATCCAACTTTTGGTTTAGGCTCAGGTCATGACCTTGAAGTTGTGGGATAAAGCCAGGTGTCAGGCTCCATGCTCAGTGCAGAGTCTGCTTCAGATTCTTTCTCTTTCTTCCTTCCCCTTTGCTCCTCCCCTCTCTCTCTCTTACTCTTCCTCTTTAAAATAAGTAAATAAAAAATTTTTGAGCCAAATTTGCAAACCTTAGTAAAACTCCATGGAGTAGAAAGACATGAAAAGTGCAGTCCAGACAGAGAACAGCATTTGCAAACCGTTGGGACAGGAGAGACCATCTCTTACTCAAGGACCTGAAAGTTGTTTGGTTGATTTGCATTCCAGAACGAGCTCATTCAGAAAGTTAACCATTCTGAGAAGTCTGGATTTCAGTGTGAAGTTCATGGGAAAACACTGATGGATTCTATACATTATGTGGGGAGTAGGAAACAAAAGAAATTAAAGCTAAAGACAAAAATTGCTGGTAGGATTAGTCACCCAGCTAAAGTCATCATATTCTCGAAATATTTGAAGATGTCAATACCCTCTTCCCTCTTTTTACTATCAGAGTTCAAAAGTTCAAGTGCAGGAGTAGAGACATCCACTTGTGGATTGAATAGGATGTTGATATGGTTGAACAGGTATTAAAAGAATTTTAAGATAATAGCAATAGAATTGGTGGAGATGTGAGTCAAGTGTATGAAAAGAAAGGAAGAGAAGGCAGGGGTGAATGACACACTGAAAGGTAATTTAGTAAGGATGGTAGGTCAGGATCAGGTTAAAAATAAAAAAAAAAAAAAAACTGCTGTTAGTGATGCTGAGAACACCCAGCTTGGGAAACACCAAATCTGAAAGGAGCTTCTAGCAACACAACCGGGACCTTTGCCCCCAGGGGAATCATTGTCCTATAACCCTGCAATGTAAGCAAATATCCTCTGAGTAGAGGAGGGAAACTACTACAATGGAATGTTAGAGGAAGAAAATGTCCTCTATGTATGGTAGATTAGTTCCGAAACAAATGCAGAGGAATAGGCTATCTCTGGCTGCCAAGACTATTTGCTATTCAAAAATGTTTGGCAAGATAAGCCAAGATGATGTGTAGAAATGCCTTGGAGAATTGCCTGCCAATAATCTCACAAGTTGATTGTTTCCAGGTGATAACAAGTTCTGAGCTGCAGCCAGGGAAATGGGTTGTTAATTGATATTAGAGTTACCCATAATAGCAGCAGAAGTTGACACAAAGAAATAAACTATAAATAAGGTTACCAAATCCTTTAATAAGTTGCAGAGAGCAATCTGATTTTGAAGATAATGATAAAAGCCTAAAACAGAAAAATAACAACAAAATCCTCCTGGTGCAGAGAAAGTAATAACCATACCACAAAATGGTTATTGCATAAGAAGTAAAAGAGAAGAATTGCTATTTTAACACTTATCACCTCCCAAAACATTTGCATACTGCAGTATTTAAGGGAAAGTATATTTTGGAATGCATCAAGAAACAAGATGAGGGGAGCCTGGGTGACTCAGTGGTTAAGCGTCTGCCTTTGGCTCACATCATGATTTTGGAGTCCCAGAATTAAGCCCGTGTCAGGATTGTCAGGATCCCCCATCACCGGGAAGTCTGTTTCTCCCCCTGCCCTTCCCCCTGCTCGTGCTCTCACTCTCTCTTTCTCTCTCAAATAAACAAATAAAATCTTAAAAAAAAAAAACAACAAGATGATAATGGATACATGGATAGAGATGTGGCTAAGCAAAAATAGTAAAATAGTTGTAGCATCAACGTAATCATTATACAGGCATTCACTGAAAATTATTTCACATTTTCTGTATACTTGAAATCTTTCTTTAAAAATGTTGGGAAAAAAACAGCTGTAATGGTATGGGGACATTTGTTTTCTTGTCTGCCCCCCTAGACCTGAGACATTGCCTACTCATGATACGAATACATGAGGTTCTAAAGCTCTGCGGTACTGGAAGAAGCTCCAATTGTTTTGTCAAAACTCTGGACGTTTTCTTTCATTCAAAATTGAGTCTCTTTGACCTTGAGCATTATAGCCTCAGTGTGGACATCACAGTAATGGGACACCTTGGGGAGAAGCAGTGGCCTTTGACAATGTCAACGACTATAGATATAGTCACAGCTAAACAGGGTCTGAGAGAGACTGTCACAGGAGCCAAGGTGTTGGGCTGTTACATGCCCTTGAATATGCTCAGATCTCTTTGGAAGAAGAATCTGCTAGTGTCTAGAATTCCAGAAGAATTGAGGGAAGAGTCATGAAAATACTGACTTACCATGATAAAAATATATGTCCTTACTTGGTGTGACTTGGGAATCACTGCTTACAAATAATTATTCAAAATAGCCATGGAGTTGGAAGAATGCTCATCACTCTGTCCCTCAAGAGTTTACAACAGGCAGAATAATGAGCTATCCACAAGCAGAGATGATACTGGATACCGGATGAAGCTAGGTTTTAGCCAAGGCTCAAGTGGGAGTGAATAGAATGCGACGTGTTGGGAAAAGCAGGGAAATTTGAATACAATGTGCTCCTTATCCAAAGCCAAGGTGCATAGAACCAGAGAGGACATCAGGTGGGAGAGACTGATTAAGTAGCCAGATCAGCAAGAGCTGAATAAGAACAGGAACACTGACTGGATCTGAGGTTTATTTAAAGTCACTATTTCTGACTCAACTCTGAATTTCAAGAATGTGGTCCTAATATATCTTCTTCATCTCTGTATTGCTGGCCCAAGTTAGTGTTTAAAACTACAGACAGATTTCCCTTAGGCTTCAGGGCCCATTTTTTCCATACCTTCCAAGGCCCTGGGAGGACCTCAAGCAATGCGTTCACAGGTTCATATGTTTTTGTTAAACATTTGCTATTTTGTAAATGGTTCATTCTATAGCCTTTATTAAAGACAGACTCCAAAATTATATAAGCTTAGGCTCCTCCAAATCTGAGTCTATCACTGCCTACAATGTAGTAAATATTCAGTTAATATTTATGGGGTTAATGAGTGCATACAAAAGGATTTAATGGTAAGATTTCTAAGAAGGAAACTTAGAACTACCTCTAAAACTGGGGGAAAGTGTCTCAAAAGTGTTCAGCACCACATATGTGGCCAAGATACTTATAATCTTTTCCTAAATAGTAATTTTTAAAAAGATTTTGTTTATTTGAGAAAGAGAGCACATAAAAGTGAGCATGAGTGTGGGGGTGGGGTGGGGGCAGCTTGTTGCAGAGGGAGAAGGAGAAGCAGTGAACTCCAGGCCTACAGGGAGCCTGATTGTGGGACTTAATCCCAGTACCTTGGGATCCTGACCTGAGCCAAAGGCAGACACTTAACCAGATATTTAAACAGACGCTTAACTGATTGAGCCACCCAGGTG
Source organism: Procyon lotor (assembly GCA_028646535.1). Classification (NCBI taxonomy): domain Eukaryota; kingdom Metazoa; phylum Chordata; class Mammalia; order Carnivora; family Procyonidae; genus Procyon; species Procyon lotor. Next base: position 132,878,242 of record CM053605.1, read on the forward strand.
CCCCTCCTAAATAGTAATTTTTTTAAAAATCTGAAAATATATATTAATATTTGGGGAAAGTTTGTGAGAGGAAAGAGGAACAAACAAAAGAGAAAAATGGATTGTTTAAACACCTCACTCCACAATGAGTACGCATAAAACCCTGTGTATTTAAATAAATCAAATAAATGAGACCGAAAATATTGAGCTTTTTTCAGCGAAAGACATAATGGGGCATACATATTTTATTTTCTCTAATAGCTATCAAGAGCAGCCTTAAGCAACTCGTTTTAATTCCAAAACAGATTACAGAAGAAAGTAGGTGGCCACTGGAGAAATAAAATACTAATATAAGGAATTTCAAAATACTTTTATAAAACAAAAGAGGTTCCGATAAATTGAGTAAACCAGTAAAATAATTAGGACACCTTCAGAGAACTTTTTGGACAAACTAATAGGTAGTCTCAAAATGTTTGTGAGAAGCCAAAGAAAGAAACTGGGAGATGCTATCTTTGGAAATCGTCACTGAACAATCCTTTTTATTTTTTAAATAAAGAGAAAAGAAAATGAAAATAAAGTTGTATTCTTAATCCTATTTATAATGTTCATGTTCAGAGAGGCAGCATTAGGCATATTAATGTGTTTGCTTCTCCTCTAATTTATGATTCCCTTCCTTCTTTAATGAGATCTGCTCTGCAGCCCATAAAATGATTGTTATGGTAAACTGACTTTTTAAAATTAGCTACACACCAGTTGGTCCAGAAACCTATTCCTCTAGACCATTCATGCACAAAATACCTTTGTGTGAAACCCTTTCCAAATGTGTAATGACTGGAGTTGGTCCAGAAGTTTGCCTGCGGAGTCTCTCAGTGGAAGCAGCCTTACAATTTCCTTTCCACACGATCATTTGCATGAGACTCTGTCAGGAGCGCATGCTCGGGCCACTTGCAGGCCGACACGGAAGAAAATACACCCGACCTGAGTGCTGTTTCCAGAGAATGTGGCTTCTTTAAGCCACAGAGATGCTCCCCAACCCAGCGTCTGGCTGGATAGCACCAAGGCTGAAGAAGAGACGGACAGAAAATTCTCCGGCGAGCCAGTAGACTACTCACTTGGAAGGATCTAGCCTGTCCTTGGAGTCATGAGCTCATTGGTCATAGGCTTGCAGACCGTTTTCCCTCTGTTAACTCTCACACTGCTATTCTTACCCCTCCAGAGTGACCCCCTGACGGAGGAAGGAGGAAGGCAGACAGAGAAAGGAATGGTTGGCCCAATTCCTCAAAGATGAGGAAGAGAGCTACCCCACCGATGGAGATACATGGGGTAGGCGCAGCGTTTCAAAGTCCTGGAGAAGGAGAGTTGAGATCCATGCAGGCTCATTTCCCACTTAGCAGCAGGCTCCTAAATCAAAGAGGCTAACAGGGCTGAATGTGCACTAAAGCAGTTACTGATTAACATAAATATTTTTCAAGTGTTCCAATTTGCCTTCATGGAAGCATCCTGCATATCTGGAAGAAAAATGAAGCTTTGCTTCAGAACAATTAATATCAGTATCTTTTGTAACACTTAAAAACTCTAAGGAAAAATAAACTGAAACAAGGGAAGCTTTAGCATTACTTAGCACATATTACATTATTCTGCTGAATTATTTTCTTTCTTTTTTTTTGCTTGAGAGCGCGATAGTTTAATATGCAAAAGATTATGAATTCCTCTACCTACGCTGACAAATAAAATTCTTTTTAAGTCTATTTTACTTTTGGCATTTGAATCGAGGACATGAACATTCATTCTTTTTACATTTTAGTAAGAAACTTTGAAGTGCAGGCTTTGTGCTGGATACTAGAAAACAAGTAGTGGACAAAGTTGACATACACTTTGTTCTCAGCATGCATACTACTTATTTTAAATAAATTCTATATATTGATAGTACTGTAGTACTCGTCAATTTGCATTGCTTTCTTCTGTATTACCAATTGAATATTTGAAATTGAGAGATCTGTCCAGTGTCAATAAAAACTTGTGTTAGAATGTATCACCTCAAGGCGAGATTTGCTGTTATCATCTAAAACACTGAAAATGTCAACCAAGAGGATAGAGCCTGATGTGTCTGAGAGATCTGAGTATAGATTTAGAAAAATAGCTCATTGACAAAAATCATCGTAAACAATATTTCTCAGTATGTAATAGAGAAGATGACAAACCAAGTTTTGCAGTTTCGATTTTTCTCCAAAGGAATATGTCTATTCGTCCTAAATATAACTCAAAGGAAAATTGTGACTCGTTTTCCAGAAACTTACTTGATGGTCAGTTGCCAAGGAGTAAGATGGGTAATGGACAGTTCGTAGAGAGGAAGTTCAAATGGAAAAAGACATAAAGAAGAAAATAAGGTGGAGCACAAGCCAAGCCATACTTGTCCTGTAGGGGTGTCTGGGAGGTTCAGTGGGTTAAGTGTCTGCCTCTGGCTCTGGTCATGACTCCAGGGTCCTAGAATGGAGCCCTGTGTCCCTGGAGAGTCTGCTGCTTCTCTCTTTCCCTCTGCTGCTACCCTGCTTGTGTTCTCTCTCCCTCCCTCTCTCTCTCTCTCTCTCTCTCCTTCTCTCCCCCCTCCTCTCTCATAAATAAGTGAATAAAAAATACTCAGCTTGAACATTTTAAAAATATCGGGAAGCATACAAACAGGCAAAGAAGAAATGACTGCAGCAAGCAGCAAGCCTTGTAACTCAACCAGGCTCTGTCCAGTGGCAGAGGTCAAGAGACAAAAACTTAGATCTAGAGCCATCTATGAAAATATAATCATTATGGGAAGAATAAAGTTGGATGCAAATGATGAATTCTAAGAATAAAATGCAGTGCCATGACAGAGAGAGAGACATAGGTGATAGAGGTAGAAATGAGAGAGAGAGCCAGAGACGGGTAGGAGGGAGAGAGAGATCCAGAGTGGTTGATCTAAGCAGAGTATAGGTCACAGGAGCCTCTGAAAAGGGAACTGAGTTAGTGCTTGCGTGTGTGTGTGTGTGTGTGTGTGTGTGTGTGTGTGTTGTGGGAAGGGGTCCAAGGCAGGATTAAGATGCCAGGCAGAGGGTAGATCAGCATCAGGCTGCATTCAGTTGCAGGTAACAGATCTGCCCCTCTGCAGCTCTTCCATATCTAGACTTCACTTGGCCTCTGCTAATGTAACATTCTGGCTGATCCTTAGTGGTGAAGTGATTGCTTAAGAAATGAGAAGAAAGTGGTGAGACATAACTCTCCAATCCCATCCCTTAATAAATGTGACAAGTGGTGCATTCATAGGCAAATCTGTGCCATGTACATTTTCAAAAAAAATAAAATAAAATCTTCTTCCTCTAACAGCTTGACGTCCTTTATAACTGCCTAGAATCAGTCCTGTGTCTCAGGAAAGAATATCTGAATCAGCTCATTGTTTTAAATTTTCAAAATGTATTCAGTTTAAACGCATATGAAAGTATTTGGAAAAGGCACAGTAAACAGGTATCCATTAAAATCAGGTTGTGGGACATTTTCTGTTTTTAACTGTATGGAAACTTTAAATGTTTCATAAAAAAGATCATCTGAATCACCCGAGATTGCAGTTGGGGTTTCTCATGGCTGGAAAGATGGTTGGCATGACATAGAGTGGGCATAAAGGGAAACAGGAAGTCCGCTTTCCCTTTAAGACTTCAAAAAGTTCAGTTGGGTCACTAAGTTCAGTGAATGGTAATGGCCTGTATTTTGTTTTAAATAAAATGAAATGTGGTAAAATATAACAGGAAAAGCACAGCACATATAGTACATCACATGTAGGATATCATGAAACTTTTATTTTGGTGTGCATTTGGAAATGTGTGCCAAATCACAATGTAATCTGTATTTCTTATTGTGAGTTGGAGTCAAAAAATTCAGTATTACCTGGTCCAAATATGGAGTAGGGAAGAAACGTCCCTATCCTTTTCTTTATATTCTCCTTCAGGCTATATCTTACGATATTTGTCTTTTATTCAAGTGTTTTATGAATGTTGCTTTTATCTGATTTCACCTGCATAAAATGTTGGAAGAGAAGTGTAAGAAACAAGATTTTTTTTTTTAATATGTGCATCTCCCTAGGGACGATTGTGCCAAATAAAATATCCTTCCAAGGAAACCTTCTAAAATTCCAACTTTTCATATATTCCAAAAGTTAAAACCTGATGAAAATGTTGATATTACCAATCAGCATCAATGTGTTTGGTTTTCAGTTAATCACGCCATTAAGCCTTAAAACTGACACATACAAACACCTCATCATTACAATTTTAAAACAGCTTTAAAAGAAGAAGGCAAATGAGTCAGACTTTTTTTTTTTCTTTATCTGCTTCAGGCAGTGAAAGAATTTGCTGTGCCTCAATGCGACATTTGAAATTTCCCTCATTTAAATTGTCCCAACTTCAAAGCATTTAAAATACAAATCCATCTTCTTTTGGCAGTCTCAATGTCAAAAAGTTATCAACAGAACAAAGCCCACCTTCAGCTTAATAAAATGGTACTTTTTATGAAAGACATTTCTATTATCTACAGCTAAACTAAATTCTATAAACAATCACCACAATACTGAATTCAAATTATCTATAAAAAATTGTCAGAAAATAAGAAATACTAAAAACTCCAAAGAGACAGAAAATCAGAAGAGTCAACTCAGACTCCATAATGCAGCCCACAGAACTGCCACACGAAACCACAAAAGCAGTTGGAATAGTAGAAGAGAGAATTGCAATTCCGGCTTCTGTTCTCTCTTCCATGGAATGAAAGCATCATTGCGCTTACGGTACTCATTTTGGATCTTGGTTTCCTGCTTAGAAAAAGTAACTTTGAAAATTCACATCATGTCAACTTGCAATATGGATAAAGAGACCTGCTGAATAAAAACTAATATATTTATTTCTAGATTAAATATTATCACTGACTTCCATTTAGTAAATAATTTTATTTTCCTGAACCAGACTATTGAATTCACAACCTCATGGTTGTGTGACGTTGGGCAAATAACTTAAATCTCTCAGCTTCTGTTTTCTTATCTATAAAATGGGATAATAGTTCTGCTTCACAAGGTTGCTGTGACAATTCAATAAATTAGTAAATGCAAACCACATAATATAGGGTCTGACACATAGGAAATGCTCAGTAATGATTTGAGATTATTATTTGCTTAAATTTTCCATCTTCACATCCTGACTCCCCAGTGAAATTGTGAGGATTAAGGAGGTAACACATTTGAACATTAGGTAAAATGTGTTATGTAAATATTAGGATCCATGAGCACATAGCTCACCTTTTGCTACATTTATAAACACTCTTATAGACACTTACAGAATAATCATAATGACAGTAACATTTAATAATCATAATCATAATAAGTAACATTTAACAACATGAAATAACTCACAATCCTAAAAACTAAACTTACTTAAAGCTCTGATATGTAGGGACTTTGAGGGTAAATATACCCCAAAAAAGTTTCCCACATATTGCTTTTTATTTCTTTTGAAATTTACTTTAAAAACCACAAACACGATGACAGAAAGGCTTTCTCCAGAACAAATGCTTGTTTCTCTGACAGACTGGACACAATTGTAACATGCAGTAGCCGACTGTTTGCTGAGAGGAGGGAGCTCTCCAACCCTCACCGTGCCCACTAATCCCTCAACTAGACACACTCGTCTCTTCTGTTGGCTTCATCTCATTCTGTTCTTCCTACTCACTCACTGGCATAAACTGTAGGAAAACAGGCAACATGGAATGTTCAGGCACTGTGATCAGGGAAAAGAACCCCAAGAAGAGTGTGGTAAAGTGAAAAGACACCCTGTAGATGACAGGAATCTTAAAATCTTACCAGTGTTGCGCCTGGGTAAGGACGTTGTCTAGAAGGTTTAAAGAGGTTCCTCCAAATCTGAAATTTTTATCTGGGTGAAATACTTATAGGTATGTGATTGTATAAAGTCTGCAGCACCTTTAAATGTCCATGTTCCCATTTAATGCAATGAAAATCCCATAAGATGGTCCTTCTTCACTGCAGAGGCAAATAAATATAAATAGAGGCTTAGGAAGGCTGAATAACTTGTGAATGGTAGAGAGCAAGTTGGAGCTTGGATGCATTTCTCCCAAAATCAGAGCCTGTGGTTTTCTCCTATATCACACTACTTGATATATATGAGCATTCATTGAATGTAAAATCTATTATATTTCTCCACTGATAGCCAGTACACTAATGAATATGAAATTTCTCTTGGGGCGCCTGGGTGGCTCAGTGGGTTAAAGCCTCCGCCTTTGGCTCAGGTCATGATCTCGGGGTCCTGGGATTGAGACCCACATTGGGCTCTCTGCTCAGCAGGGAGCCCGCTTCCCCCTCTTTCTCTGCCTGCTTCTCTGCCTACTTGTGATCTTTCTGTGTCAAATAAATAAATAAATAAATCTTAAAAAAAAAAAAAAGAAATTTCTCTTAAGTAATTAGGAGAGCTAAGTAAACTTTATGCATTTAACAAATATTAACCAAGGGACAATATGGCAGGAACTTCATAATGTGTCAGGGTACAAAAGTAAATATGATGAATATGGTATCCAAACTTTTGGAATTTATGGTCAAGGAGGCAACACAAAATTTATAAGAAATATAAAGAGGTATTGGGGCGCCTGGGTGGCACAGTGTTGTTAAAGCCTCTGCCTTCAGCTCAGGTCATGATCTCAGGGTCCTGGGATGGAGCCCTGCATAGGGCTCTCTGCTCAGTGGGGAGCCTGCTTCCCTCCCCCTTCTGCCTGCCTCTCTGCCTATAGTGAGCTCTCTCTCTCTCTATCAAATAAATAAAATCTTAAAAAATATAAAGAGGTGTCCAATTACTGCTTGTCTTTTTTTTTTTTTTTGGTAAGCTACCAGTGTCACTATGTACCAACAATTGTTACTGGATGCTTCTTTTTATTATTTCATTTAACCCCTATCTGTGAATTAAGTATTCATTTCCTTATTTAATATATCTAGTATAAGCTTGTGACAATTTATTGGATAATAATGGTCAATTTCATTATATCTCTCCAATACTGTCCTTTAAAAAATGCCAATTTGATAGATTAAAGAATTATATCTCATTTTTATTTGGATTTTTATTTCTAATGAGATTGGGAATTTGTTGGCATATCAGGGAAGATTTGTTTAGCATCCAACAATCAAGTACTACATGTGGCACGGGTGGATAGAGAAAATATTGCTTTAAAAAGATTAGAGAGGTTAAAAGAAAAAAAGCCTGTGAGTATTACAAATGAAAAGAAACAGACACATCTTCCTCAAGGTCTAGTGTCGCCCACTTGGTCATAGGGTTATGGCTGATGAATCTCAATGAGGGGAAAGGACATTCTGAATCATTGCTTATTTGTTATTTTTACAAAGATTCTGGTTTAATAAAGTTAACTATGATTTTACTATTTGTATATGAGTTTTCTGCTCAGCTTTTACTCTTTATATAGGGGTTTCTGCTCTGCCATACTCCAATGACCTAAAATTTAATTAGGCCCCAACTGAAAAGCAAAGAATGGCTTTCATAGTTGATCCTGATTATATATAGATTTAATAGCTAAAATTCACCTGAAAAAGGAATTGCTAATTTGAATACAATGTTTGTTTGTTTGTTTGAAGTAGGCTCCATGCCCAGTGTGGAGTCCAATGCAGGGCTTGAACTCACAGCCCTGAGATCAAGACCTGAGCTAAGATCAGGCGTGGAACACTTAACCAACTTGAGCCCCCCAGGTGCCCGAATATGAAGTTTATTTTAATGTACTTTCAGGGGCGCCTGGGTGGCTCAGTGGTTTAAGCCTCTGCCTTCGGCTCGGGTCATGATCCCGGGGTCCTAGGATCGAGCCCCACATCGGGCTCCCTGCTTCGCGGGAAGCCTGCTTCTCCTGCTACCATTCCCTCTGCTTGTGTTCCCTCTCTCGCTGTGTTTCTCGCTGTCAAATAAAAAAAAAAAATCTTAATGTACTTTCAGAGTATGTCCTGTGTGTCTGCTGACAGAATAACTCCTGTATTTGTAAAGCTGCTTAAAGGCCATTAATTACTCTTAAAAAATCAGATTAGAGCCAGTACCATATTTCTGGTGTCTTAGCTTTCATTCCATCTTCTTTCAGCGAAATCATACTGACTTCCCAAATGCTCACTGAACAGCCAATGAAGGTGTCCTGAGCTAGGATTATCACAGTATGAAAATCAGATATAATGATAAAAGGCACCCAACATCCATTGCACCCTTATGGCATATTCATTTTCCATAGAGCTCCCTCTTTGGTTTGGAAAAGCCCCTATTTTATTCTCTCTCATTGGTTTTGCTTATTTCTGTTAAAATTGTACAGACTGTCAGATTTGAATCTACATCCACTTGTAGATGAGATCAAGCTACATCCAAGTTACATCTATGAAGGGATTTATCTACCGAGTGGCTTTTTTTCAAAAGATTTATTTATTTATTTGAGAGAGGGAACGTGCGCACCCAGACATGAACTGGAGACAGGGTAATAGAGGGATAGGGTAAGGAGAATCCCAAGCAGGTTCCCCACTGTACACAGAGCCTGAGGTGGGGCTCAATCCCAGGACCCTGAGATCATGACCTGAGCCAAAATCCAGTGTCAGCAGATAAGCCAACTGAGCCACCCAAGCATCTAGAGACTTAGTTGCTTTTTATTTTATTTATTTATTTATTTTTTAGATTTTATTTATTTGACAGAGAGAGAGAGAGAGAGATCACAAGTAGGCAGAGAGGCAGGCAGAGGGAGAGGGGGAAGCAGGCTCCCTGCTGAGCCAGATGTGGAGTTCAATCCCAGGACCCTGAGATCTTGACCTGAGCCGAAAGCAGAAGCTTAACCCACTGAGCCACTCAGGTGCCCCCTTAGTTGCTTTTTATAATTAATCACAGACTTATGTGACAGTGACTTAAACCATAGGGTGTTAATTGTTCACTTATTAGGAAGTCTCAAGGTTGGGGATTACTGGGTTAGTACATGTTCACTCCTGGCTTTCTCCTCATCATAACAAGACAGCTGTATTCAATCAAGACATATTTTTTATTCAAAAAAAAAGGAAAAAAAAGCTACCCCAGAGGTTTCCCAGAAGACTTTCCTTTCTGTGTCATTCGCTAGAAATTTGTTATATAGTCATTCTTATGCCAGAGACAAATCTTACCTTCAGTGAGATTTTTTTTCTTTTATTTGTTTTTTTCCCAAATACACTTATTTTATTTTTCAGTGTTATAAGATTCATTGCTCATGAAGATTGTTGTTCATGACATTTTGTTTAGTGGTCAGCTCATTTTGTTCAGCTCATTGTCCAGTGAGATTTTTTAAAAAATCTTTTCTATTGCTAAACAAAATCAGATTTATAGCAATAGGGAAGAAGTTAGGAAACACCTTTTGTGTAAAAATCCTAAAGCTTGGGGCCCCTGGGTGGCTCAGTGGGTAAAGCCTCTACCTTTGACTCAGGTCATGATCTCAGGGTCCTGGGATCAGGCCCCGCATCAGGCTCTCTACTCAGCGGGGATCCTGCTTCCTCCTCTCTCTGCCTGCCTCTCTGCTTACTTGTGATCTCTCTCTGTCTGTCAAATAAAAAAATATTTCTTTTTTAAAATCCTAAAGCTTCTGAGAAAAAAAATGAATTAAAAGCATAGTGATTGATCAAATCTAATCATTTTTTTTCAAATCTATTCAGTTCTCATATCACGTTAAAAACAGAAGAAGAAGGACGCCTGCGTGGCTCAGTGGGTTAAAGCCTCTGCCTTCCGCTCAAGTCATGATCTCAGGGTCCTGGGATCAAGCCCCGCATTGGGCTCTCTGCTCAGCAGGAAGCCTGCTTCCCCCTCTCTCTCTGCCTCTCTCTCTGCCTGCCTCTCGGCCTACTTGTGATCCCTCTCCTCTCTGTCAAATAAATAAATAAAAATCTTAAAAACAAAAAAAAAACAAAAAAAAAAAACAGAAGAGGGGCGCCTGGGTGGCTCAGTAGTTAAGCTTCTGCCTTCAGCTCAGGTCGTGATCCCAGGGTCCTGGGATCGAGCCCCGCATCGGGGTCCCTGCTCTGAAGGAAGCCTGCTTCTCCCACTTCCATTCCTTCTGCTTGTGTTCCCTCTCTCACTGTGTTTCTCTCTGTCAAATAAATAAAATCTTTAAATAAATAAATAAATAAATAAATAAATAAAACAGAAAAAGAAAAGATAAATTCATTATGATTGAATTTGGTCCAGGGCCAAAAATTATAAGATTTGTATAGGTAAGGCCATTGCAAATAACACACATTAGATACATGCCCTACATCCAAAGAAAACTTTCTTATTGAGCCATATTTTATATGTACTCCAATTTAATTTAATTAATATATTATAGAATTATGTCTTGATCCCATTGCGCAGCAAAGAATTCAAAATTTATTGACCTTGCTCAGCTTCAGTAATAAAAAAAAATCTATGCAGTCAATTTAACACAAATATTATGAGAACATATATCTCTAACAAAAGACAAGTTTTTGTACTCAGAATTGTCAGGGAGATATTTTGAACCTAGAACAGCAAGATTTAAGTTTGCAGAGAGGTAAAAAGTCAACCTTCAGAAAGTTGGACATAAGGTTCCTATGAAGCATATCATGCACAGAAAAAAATAAAAGCAAGGTTGGTATATTTTGAAAATTTATAATCACCTGCTATGTTTAGCAACATCTTCTGGATAGAATTAGCACAATAATTTAAAACAAAAAAGAAAAATGAACTGAAACATTTTTTGTCTAATTTTGTTGGTTTCTTTTTTTAAGAAAATACTCAAAATATGTCAATATTTATTTATTTATTTATTTTATTTTTTTTTTTTTTAAAGATTTTTTATTTATTTGACAGAGAGAAACACAGCTAGAGAGGGAACACAAGCAGAGGGACTGGTAGTGGGAGAAGCAGGCTTCCTGGAGAGCAGAGAGCCCGATGCGGGGCTCGATCCCAGGCCCCTGGGATCTGACCTGGGCCGAAAGCAGACGCTTAACGACTGAGCCACCCAGGCGCCCCAATATTTAAAAGCAATGAGTCAAAGCATGTTTTATTCATGTATGGTAACTTTCTTAAATTTAATTCAAGTGAATTTGACATGTGAAATCTGAGAGAACTCCTATAATAAAGAATTACACCCAGATGTTTCCATAGTTAATATGGCTAAGTAGGCAACTGTACTCTTTGTATTACTAAACATTTTGTTTAAATAAAATAACCTTGAGTTAATTACCTCCTATTCTTTTATATTTTGGATATTTGAATTCACACAGTGGTCAGTAATGATAGACGATCTTTCCAGTATTTCATACACAGTTACACATAAAAGATAAGATTAAATTTAAAAGGAATAGGTGTGGCATAGGTTTCTAGAAATATTAATGTCAATGAACGTTAAGATAATCAATATCACTGAGATAAGACATAGTATTAATTTTCTCAAGAAAATAAATTGCACAAGCCAAAGTCAATGACTGTGTATTTGGCTGGTGCACCAAAAGCAAAATAAGTTTTCTAACAAAAAAGTGGAAATTACAGTTGAAGAAAAGTGTGATTAATCAATTAAAATTGTTGGGAAAAGATTTTTCACCTCAGCAAGTATAAAGCAAGCATTAAGAACAGTGTTCTGATAAATATTTCCTGCTGAAATTGAAAAGCTAAGTCTGTTGTGTAAGTGGGAACTATATCAAGTCATGCTCCTGAGAACAGTTTCTTAGAATTTTCTGGCATCTGAGCTAATGCTTTCTTTAGTGCCTTTCCATTCATTCCCTTCCAATGGCTGTAGCCTAACATTACCCCTCTGGGCACCCCATCTCTACCTTTCACTGTGACCCAGGGCGAGTCCCAAGAGTTGCTTTTCTGCTTTGCCTCATTAGGGCTCGTGGTTTAACTGCAGCCGCAGCCTGACATCCCTAACTCCCTGGTCTTCTGAATTACCCAGGAAAACCTGGGTCAGCTGCAGTATCTGCTCTCAGTGCACAAAATTCCGTCAGTGGCAACTCACCGTAATTTGATGTTTTTCTACAATGATGGGGTTAAAAATAAAAAAGAGGTGGAAGGGAGGACTTCTGTCATGACGGAAGTGTTTAAAAGAAAGAGCTTATTCTGTCAATAGCATTGTTTAAATCAAAAAAGCAGTTGCTTTACAATTAAGGCTGCGTTTAGATCCAAGTTGGGTCAATAGCTTTGTGTGGAAGCAGAAGACTATGTCCGTAGAAGATAGTAATGTGTCAAGTCTCTTTACCTTATTGAGGCATCTAGAAATCCTATATAACTATCACTCCCTCCTTGAGAAAAACGATCCAGATTTCTAACATTAAGTAATAGCCAAGCAAACTTCTGGAGTGTAACCTCCTTAGGAGCACCAGAAGGCTTATTCTTGAATTATTAATTTAAGCAGTTTCAATGAACAAAGTGGTTTCTTTTCCCAGAGTACCAAGTAACAGACCCCAAGCCCCCGACTCCTATTTGATTACAGAAAATACATGTCTTTCATAGCTTTACCTTCTTTATTATTTCCAAGGATTCCCAAGAAACGCTCCTCTAGTACCACAAACTGATACCGGTTTCCTCTTGCCATGTCTTCATGCAGTGTTCCAGGATTCATTTGAATCAAATGAATCTTCCAGGATTCATTTTGTGTCCTTGAGTCTTCCAATTGCTTCTCCAAATGCTGCCACATCCAAGACAAGGAAGTGGTTCTACACCATTCCCGCCCAGGATAGTTCACACCAGTTTCTGGGATGCAATACAACTTTGCTCAAGTTTACTATAACAATAAGAACTACGATGCAGGAAGGGACACCTCAAAAAAGGTTATCAGACAATGTAGTCTTAGCATCTAGCAGTCTTTTCCCGTCAAGGACTCTCGGTAGGGCTGAATCGTTTTGCTGAGGGTCAGCTTTAGTCCTCATGCTTGAAATCGAATTTCCACCACCTCTCTTGTTGTGTGTATACGTGCTGGGGAGGCGGACAGGGAGAGGATGAATAAGCATTCACCTCCTTCAGCTAGAAGTGAGCCCTTAATGACGTCATGACAACTCCAGCTAATCGTCTTCATTTGGATATCATCGCTGTTAGAGATTGTAGCTCGCATCTCCATGAGTCACTATTGCTCTCAAGCTGACCTGATCAGAATACAGGGAGAGTGTTTCCCAAGCACAATTCCAATGCCCAATCTAAAATTCAAAATCTACTTATGAATACTGTATTTGCCATTTCGTCAGCTTCAATAATTTAAAAATCCAGATTCCACTTGGAGCAATAGAAGAAACTTGGTAAATTTAAAATAGCAGTTTATCTCCACTGCATAAGCGTTACCACTTCTATATACTGGAGCGTTGAGTGAGTGCAAATTACTGTCTCTTATGGAATATCTTTTAGTATTTCAAATAAAATGCACCTTTTAAGAATGAATGATAACTCATAATTCAGTATTTAATGCATAAAACGTTGAACAACTGTATTTGAGGGTAGCTTTTTCCATATCCACAGCCCAACCATTTTATTTTATAGTGCCATTTAGCAATTGCAGCGCGATTCTTGAGTAGTTCATATTTGAATTTGAAAATTTGAAATGTTTTTGAATTATTTATACTATAATAGAAAGTTGAACAAGGAGGAATCAAAAAAGAACTTTGAGCAGAAGGCTTTTTAACTTCAGAACTAGTCTATCATCTATTTGATTAGCATGTTAAAAAAATTCCAGTAAAATAATTACACTTATAAGAAACAGACTTAACTTTGGGTCTCAATTTTATGCTTTGGTTTATAGATCTTTATTTCCTGACTTTATATTATCCTAATACCTCTCCATAAATATACCCTACTTATCATGTTACAAAGTGTTATAGAACATTAAGTTGGAAGAAATTAAAAGCCATTTAATCAAACCCACATCTGAAGCATATCTTTTAAAAAATTCTGGCAAATTGTTGTCATATTTATAGCAAGTTTAGTTTGCTACTTCTAGAGGCAGAAGAGTTTCATTACACATTTCATACTATGCATTCATTAAATGTCTACTGTATTATATAAATCCTGGATGAAACATTTATTCCACAGGTCAGTGTTCAAACAGTTCCTGGCTAGGAGGAGTGAGCAACAAATAAACTGGCAATTACAACTTAATGGGATAATACTCTGAGAAGGAAGACACCAAAAAAGGGCTCAGGTGGGGCACCTGGACAGGAGGAAAACCCATCTGTTTCTCTATAGCCCTTGCCTACTAAAGAGGTAATCACCATCACTTTGGCCTTTTCCTGTCACCTACACCCTGGCAAAGGGGTGAAGTCTGAGTCAGCACCTATCAACAAAGGCGGTCTACTTTTTCCTCACACAGAAAAAAGGCAAAAACGGAATAAAGGAAAAATCTAAAATACATAGTATATCAGAGGAAAAGAAAGCAGAACAGTCCTAAGTCGGTTTAATAATACCCTTAATACTTTTATAATACTTTTAATACCTCTATCACAATCCCTTGAATCATCTTCCAAGTTCTCTGAGAAGCACCAATGTGCCCTTGCAAGAATTCGAAACACTTTGTCGTGGGTGGAACACTCCAATTATATTATAGTCGTGAATTGATTCCACAAACATTTATTGAATGCCACCTGTGGCAAAGACTCAGTGAACACGATGGTCAATAACAGACATGGAGTATTTGTTCTCAAGGAGTGTAGAGCCTGATGAAGGATACTGGCAAGTAAATGAACGATTAAAATACAGGGCAGTGCAGTGAGTAGGGCACCTGGTTACTTGGGAGCAGTCAGATAAGCCTTTCTAAAGGAAGTCATCTTTCAAGCTCTGACCTAAAGAGTGAGAAGGAGTTAGCTACCCTGGAGAAGAGAACAAAAGGAAAGAACGAACCAGCAGAGTGAACACTCACAAAGGCCTAGAAGCAAAAAAAGAGCATGGTGTTTTCAAGGAACTTGAAAGAGTTCAATTTCAGCTGGATCACTGAGTGATCCGTGTTTGGGGGTAGACTGTGAGGGGAGGCTGGCCAAGTCATCAGAGTGCAGAGCGCGCTGGAGTCTCTAGGCTATTTTAAGACATACGGACTTTTGGACCCAGAATAATAGAGAAACACCAAACAGTTTTAACCCAGGGTGATATGATCAGATTTCATTTTAGACAAAATATACTGGCTACTCACGGAAAATAGATTTTCGGGATTTCAAGTCAAGAAGCAGATACATTTATATTAGAGCTTACCACCCCTACCGTGGTGCCTGCATCAGACCCAATTTAAACAATGTCCCAAGTTTGCTCAGCACCAATTAACTCTGAGGCCCTTGGTGGTTTCAGGAGTTTAGTGGCTTTATGGCTTTCAGTGATTTAATGGACAGGGCTACCGCACTACCCCTCCAGTTTTAGCCTCATCTGCGATGATCTTGGCCTTCCCCTGAGAGGGTTGTTCTCACACATCACCGTCCTCCCTCCCAGTGGTAGCAGGGCTCACAGCAGCTCTGGTGCCCAGACACACAGAGGCTCTGGCTCTTTCTTTACTTCCACATTCAGATATCATCTGGACACGTGAGATCTGACTTCGCTAGAAGCCGATAGAGACACTAGGTGGAATTGAGTCAGAGGGCATTTCTGTAATATTTTATTGGCCAATTGTTTTCACGGATCGGTGTGAAGGAGGAAAAGCTGGACTACGTATGTGTACATTTGGGGCACTTGTAATTGAACCACTGGCATGAGTGAGATGCTGTATTCAGTGTGGGAGTATTCAGTGTAAGAGAAGACAGAATCTCGGGGAAAACTAACACTCAAAACTCAAAAAAAGAAGGAGTTTTGCATAGGCTATTAAGACATTCTCTGAGGATATAGAAAGAAATCCATCAGAATTCCTTGTTTCAATACTTAAAGGAGTAGAATGTTCTAAGAGGATGTGAGATGCTGCTAAAAGATTGAGTGAAATAAAGCCTGAGAGGTGGCCTTTTGATTTAGGAATAAATTTGGGCAAGATAATTTGGAGAATTTATCAAGGGACATCTTGTTGGGAGTAGTTAGAGGTAGAAAACGATGATGGTGTGTTGATAGACCTTTTTTCAAGAAGATCGTGAAATGGATAAAAACAGGTCTGGCAAAGTGAGCGAAGGAAGGATTTATACTTACTTCTTTGTTATTCCTTGTTTGTTTTAAATTAGGGAGACTCAAGCATTTGAAAATGCTTATGAAAAGGCATAAGCTTATGAACAAGTACAATAAAAATGGTTGGACCTACAGAAAATGGAAGAGAGAACTTCCAACCTGGGCCGGATTTGTTTGTTTTAAGCCCATAATGTATTCTAGGGAAACACTTCCCATGACATTATGGGTTTAGGCTTCCATTGAAAGTTTGGAAGATTTGGCAAGTAGGGCCCACTATTCTGTATGGGAGTGGCTGTAGTGGCCAAACGGACTCCATTATTGTTTTCAAAGGCCTCTGGAAAAGCTTGATTCTGTGCAGGCTGGACTATAGAATAATTATAGAATAAGCCTGAAAGAGCCAAAAGATGTGGATTCAGGAAAGTTGAAGAATTTTAACAAAAGTGAAGAGAGAAAAAAAAGAAAGGAGACAGAGCTAAGGGTCTACCTGTTTTGGTAAAAAGTGGGGAGAGTTCCTAACTAACAGCCTCTCAGCTCTCTGGAGTGAGCGAGTGGCAAACAAAACTCTACTCTGAGAATAGAGGGAACTTCATTAGTGAGAATCTCAGTTTAACTCTTAGTATGTAGGAGCAGCACTAAAGGAAAATGTGTTTGTAATATTCTGAAGACTTAATATATTTTAAATGTCTTGTGATTAGAAAAGGTTTTGAATAAACTATCACCGTTACTAACAAAAATAATTAAGTACAGATACATTTATGAAGCACTTAGGATATTCTGGGCACCATTCTAAGCTCTATAGATGAATAAACCCACTCAATCTTCACAATAAGCCTATGAAGTGCGTATTACTCTCCCAATTTTCCTTCATTAAAAAATAATTGTGTCAATTATATAAAATGCCAGATTTTATACTGCAAAATGGAAATTTCTCAAGTTGATGAGATTCAGGATCATTATCTCCTTTAAATTTTTCTACCTAAGTAGGATTTATAAGCTAAATCTCTTTATCCTCATTCTATTATTAATTTTAATAAATATTGAAATATTATGAAGAACTCACTACCACTAAATATTGCTAAAGGCACCAGCCATGAACTAAATAGTTAAGTATTTCATTTTGTACCATGTAAGCTTAAATTAATTCATGAGCTCATAGAATGCATAACCAAAGCAAGCTCTTCTCTATGATTTTTCATCTGCACTAAATAGTTTAAATGCCAGCCCACTGGGAAATTGATATTTGTACTAGATGAACTTCTTTGCCTAGAATTCTGGAATTGTATAAGTATTACCAAATTAATACAAAAAAATAACCATGTAAGTCATATAGTAATAAATGCTAACACTAACACACAATAGTCTACATATCTATATAACTATGTATTTTTATATCTCTATAAATGATAAAACATGCAAAAATTCCCAGGTTAGCATTTTTAAAAGAAATACTCGTATATGTTTCCTTTTCCAAGAAGTTTCATATTGTTAGTTTTCTCATACTGATTACTGTATGTGCATAAAGAGACAGATATTTCTTATGAATACATTCAGTTATTTACATCAGCAAGTATGTCACAACAATAATTAAAGATTGAAGTAGAAAGGAAGAATGAAATTATCCTATACAAATGGCTTAATGGACTAATGGTTTATGGAATGATGCTGTGATATTATTAAAACCCTATTAATTGAATATTTATATTTTTGTCATCATACACTGTTGTTTGTTGCTTGTCATCATACACTATTACAAAGGAGTTTCCTGTAAGATTGTGAACTACAGGGAACTGACATTTAAAATCTAGGGTTGCCTGGGTGATGCAGTTCATTGAGCATTCAACTCTTAGTTTTGGCTCAGGTCATGATTTGGGGGTCATGGCATTGAGCCCTGCATTGGATTCTGCTCTCAGTGTGGAGTCAGCTTGAGGTTCTCTCTCTTTCTCCCTCTGTCCCTCCTGCTTATGCTCTCTCTCTTTCTCCAATCTTTAAAGATTTTATTTTATTTACTTGATAGAGATCACAAGTAGGCAGATAAGCAGGCAGAGAGAGAGGGAACCAGGCTCCCTGGTGAGCAGAGAGCCTGATGCAGGGCTAGATCCCAGGATCCTGAGATCATGACCTGAGCTGAAGGCAGAGGCTTTAACCCACTGAGCCACCCAGGTGCCCCTCTTTCTCCAATCTTTAAAAGAAAGAAAAGACTGATGAAGTATTGCTATATGGTATGACCTTGGCATTGCAATTAATTTATTTCATATCTGTAATCTGGGATTCTTGTTTGTCAAGTTAAGAGATGCATCTCCATTTGGAAAGTAACTATAGAGGTAAGAACAGTTGATTAAAGTTGGTGATGCAGTAAGAGAAGGCATTTATGCTTTGAAGCTTAACATATGTATGGCTTTCTCCATGACGCTTGGGGAGTCCATTCTCTTCTCCATGTGAGCATGTAGCTCCCCTTGATGTTTGTGGGAGATGCACTTCCGTGACGAGAAGAAAATGGGCTTGCTAAAGTTAATTATCAGACTGATTTGGGTCTCATTTTAATGCCCTGCTCATTGGCAATGGGAGCCTGATATGTGGCTCACTTTGTTCCTCACCTGATTTTTCAGGGAACAGAAGGCAAGTACTACGTTTAAAAAGGTATAGTGAACAGACATACATAGGGCAAGTGAAAGGAATTGGGTGTTTTTATCCAGCACCAGGGACGTTAGCTAGATTTCCCAAGAACAGTTTAGGCTGCGTTCACTCTAAACTTGTGTGCTATTTAGACTCTACGATTTTTGTCCCAAAGCTAAATAGCACAATTGTTACACATTTAATAAACGAGATATTTAAGCCAACATATGACCATGCCATCCATTGTGTAAACCCACTTCTACATGGAAGGGGGATATTTATTTTAGAACAAATTAATAAATCATTTTATTGCTGTTATTTAAAAAAAAAAAAAGAAAGAAAAGAAAAAGTAACTTATCACTCAGTCTCAGAATCCAAGAGTGCTTGAATCTTCCATAAGGAGGGAGGATTGCACAGGGGTCAAGTGCCAGGACTCTGCGGTCAGACTCGCAGACTGACACCTCTGCTTGCTTGCTTGGTCTAGGATCTACAGTCGATTCATTTAAACTCCTTGTATCTCAGTTGCCTCGTCTATAGACTGTGAGACAAACAGCACACATCTTTCACAGGAAAAAAGTACATGAGAAAATGAAATGTTAACACATGTAAATCCTTAGAACTGTGCTGAGCAGAGTAAGTGCTATATAAACGCCTTTGTAATCACTGATGGATAAATAAGACAAAACCTCATGGAAGGATGTTTACACGCTTCAGAAAAACAAAGGAGAGCAAATGAGTTTCCCACGTATTTGAATTTTAGTCCGACAATTGTGCAGATAGATTTCCCAGGAAATTATACTTTGTCTCATGATGTGTGTCAGGCCTCTCTTGTCAGTTACTCTGAAGATCGCTGCGCCCTGATTAAAGCCCCCACTGCTGTTTGGGACAATTCCAACGAAAGATAAATAAAACCCTGATTTTAAAGAAGACTCTAAATCGGTTGTCATATTATGAAACTAAAGGCCTTCTACCCATCAGCACTGGGCAGTAAGGATTTTAAGTCTCTTGTAACCTCTGCCATACCCAAGGACAGTGGTCCTTCAGTGAGATCCAGAACACAGTGTTATGAGGGATGCTTTAACCAAAAGTGGGGAAATGAGAACACATTACTGAAGCTGAATATGTTTTGCTTTACAAGGATCACGATCCTCCTGGCTATGGCAGCCAAGGAAATTATTTCCTCCTTATGAAACTCTGGGCTTTCCTGAGGGAAGCAATCCTTCCCATAATGCGGGGAAGAGAATTAGATAGTGACAGGAAATGAGTGGTCTGGGGACCAGCAGAGTCGCCATTATTATGATGTCTTCCAAAGGGTAGAATCGCAGGCAAGGATACTTACGTGATGTGCAACTAAACATTTAAAAATATTATGATAAGTGAAGTAAAAAATATATTTACATAGAATCTTATGTAGTTTAGATAGCAGTGTTCAAAATTTACACAAACTATTACTTAAAATCTGCTCCACTTTGAAAATACGTGTCTATGTAAAAATATTGTTGCTAATGGTCCATTTGTTATCAGACTTTGAAGAAAATTGCAAAGATAGAATCTGATTCTCTGAAATTTAAAAACCTATTTTACTGGTAAGTGGTGTGCGCCTGTTCATTTGTTTTGCCTTGGCTCCCAATAACCTCAGAGACAAATATATGGCCCAGTCCCAGAAAGTATACAGACTTGGTGACATAAATTTATGAATATATACACACACACATAAAATAAACAGACACACATTTTCTTTGGCTCAACTTTCTGTTTTGTTTTGGTTCTGGTTTTTTTTGTTTGTTTTTTTGCTTGCTTGTTTTTTTTAAGATTTTATTTATTATTTATTTGACAGAGAGAGAGATCACAAGTAGGCAGAGAGGCAGGCGGGGGGCGGAGGGGGAAGCAGGCTCCTCACTGAACAGAGAGACCGATGTAGGGCTTGATCCCAGGACCCTGGGATCATGACCTGAGCCAAAGGCAGAGGCTTAACTCTCTGAGCCACCCAGGCAGCCTTTTTTTTGTTTGTTTTTGTGGGTTTTTTTTTTTTTTTGTAATTCTTCTGTTATTTTTATTTTCCTGTGATGTATAGGTTTTGGGGGAAGAAAAACAATCTAAAACTTGTTTCTGGTAGAAATAAGATATGGTTTAAAAATGAGAGCTGCTACCATCTTCGCCTTTTCCATAAGGCTGATGATCACACATAGCATCTCCTTGGTGGGGGTGGAAAACACTGGGGGAGTATGTACAGTGAATGCCCCAGAGAGTGAGGGAGGCTTATATTAGAACCTTGAGTCATGGAGCATCAGGGAAGAAACAAAAACCTATAAAAACAGTGATCACATTCACCAGGCATTGGAGTGTGCAGACTTCAAGAAGTATAGATGGGAAAATAGATTCTATGAAGAAAAATTTCTGGGTAGAATGGAAATTATTTGCTTTATAAGTAGTTTCTTCCAAACGAGCAAATTTCTAGAAATATAATAACTTTTTACTTGAAACTTACCGAAACAAAGCCTAAAACTC
Source organism: Procyon lotor (assembly GCA_028646535.1). NCBI lineage: Eukaryota > Metazoa > Chordata > Mammalia > Carnivora > Procyonidae > Procyon > Procyon lotor. Next base: position 132,899,466 of record CM053605.1, read on the forward strand.
CCTTAAGGAAAAATAGACAAATTTAATGAGGAGATTGAAAGGAATAGAAGAGGGAAAATGTGGAGAATGGAGTGTTTCAGTCTTTTGCAAATAATGCATTTTGTTGTAATTTCCTAGTCACATAACCCCAAAATCTCCTAGTTTAAATTTACTTAGGACCTTGTTATCCACGTGAAAACTGGGATGTTGATAAAGCAAGATCAATTTCTCCCTATAGCTTGTATAAAACCAATAGAAATGGAAAGGTGGAGAGATGGTGTGATAGTTCATTCATTCATTCATTCACTCATCAAATAAATGTTGAGCTTCTACTTGGTGCCAGGCACCACTCCAAGAGTAATGGATACATCAGTGAACAAGAGTTCAAAATATTTGTCCAAAATATTTGTGGAGTTTATTTTCTAGTGAGGGAAGACAGACAATGAGTATTAAGTTCTGAAAATAAGTAAATTATAGCTTATAGTTAGAAGGTGCCCAGTGCCATGGGTAGGGGGAGGAAGAGCAGGTTGAAAATAGGATGGCAAATGCCCAGGAAGGCATTTCAATTTTAAGACAGGATGGTCAGATATGTTAAGCCACAAAATGAGTCTCAATAAATTTTAGAAGTTTGAAATTATAAAATGATCTTTTCTGACTACACTAGGATGAAGCTGGAAATCAATAATAGAAGGACAACTGGGAAACTCACAAATATATGGACATCAAACAACACACTCTTGAACCACACATATGTCAAAGAAGAAATCACAAGGTTGAATAAAAATGAAAATACAAGGGCCCCTGGGTGGCTCCGCTGGTTAAGTGGCTGCCTTCGGCTCAGGTCATGATCCCAGGGTCTTGGGATGGAAGCCCGCCTCAGGCTCCCTGCTCAGCTGCTTCTCCCTCTGCCGATCCCCCCGCTTGTGCTCACTCCCTCTCCTGCTCTCTTTCTTCCTGACAAATACATAAAATCACTAAAAAAAAAATGCAAATGCAACATACCAAACTGATGGGATGAAGCAAAGGCTGTAGGAAATAACTGTAAACAAATATGTTGGAAAAAAAAAATAAAGATCTGAGAAGATAGGGCGAGTGAGGTAAGAGGAAGTCAAGAGGTTGTGGCATCCAGGAAACCAGGAGAAGAAGACAATGAAGTATGTTTAAGATGTGTGGATTGAAGGGTGAATGCACATTTGTTACCTTAAATCTTTTCATGATTTTTGTCTCCAACAAAAAGAAAACACTTCATCTATAAAATAACATGGACCACAGCTGCTTATGTGAACAGTCCGTTAAAAGAAAATAGATGTGATGTCATGAAATACAAGAACATTGTAATTTCACTTAGAATCACCTAATACTGTATCACAAGACACCTTAACTGTGTTAGAGTTCCAAGGTGAAGATTTTTCTTATCATAATTGAGGATCATTATTCAGGATGATGTCCATGATGCCTTAACTAATGATGAATTTGGAAGTGAAATAATAAACTCCTGTTAGAAAAACCACAAAGATAATGTACAGCAGGGTGACCTCAGTTGATAATAGTGCATTGGGTAATTGAAACTTGCTAAGAGAGAAAATCTTAAAAGTTCTTGTCACAAGAAAAAAATTATAATGATGGATGGTGATGAATGTTAACCAGATTTCTTATGGTGATCGTTTTGAAACATATACAAATAACGAATCATGTTGTATACCTGAAATGAGTGTTACCAGTAACAGCTCAATAAAAAAATTTTAAAAACAACAAAAAGTCCAGAAAAGACACTGTGATACTGTGATATTATTTGAAAAATCACTGAAGTTGAACATATTTGCAAATATATGAATTCTATAATATCTGGCATTGAATAAGTCCAATAATAATTGTGTTGTGTATATGCTAATAAGACTACAATGATAGGACTTAAAGGGAAAATCTGAGGATAAAAAGTGAAAGACTGTTTCAAAAGAGATTTTTTACTATAAAGCTTCAAAAAAATGTAATACATTAGAATAACAAAAACATGTCCAGAACTCATTTCCATGTGTGGGACACTAAGAATTTTAAGACATAAGAAAATAAGATGCATTTATAGAAGTGGGAAATATAGTTCTTATTTGATATTTTAAAATGGATAATGGTAGCATCAAGATAACAGAAAATTGATATTTTGGGGATACCCATTACTTTATACTTCGAGTGAACTAAATGTGAATGCAACATTATGATGGTCACGTTTTAATGGTATTTATCTTACAAAGATATTTCAATCCTAAGAGGACAATTTTGTATTTTCTCAACGGTGAAAAGCCTGGTTGATATCTACTAAAATTTAGATCAGTAGTTGTGAACAGGAAGGAACAAGATACAGAGGATTCATTATGTGATCTCTGTGCCTTTAAGAACACTGGGAGAATCTGAAAGCAATCTCTCCCCTCCAAAAAAAACAATGAAGGAGCTTCCTTAAGGGAGAGAAGATCAGCTCAGTTTAAAACAAAGCAGAACAATGAAGCATTTTTAAACTGGCAACACCACTCCTCCTTCTCACAGTTTGTATTGCCCTCTTACAAAGCAACACCCAGCATCCACAGTAGAATTGAAACCGACAAGGCATCCCTTTCATCCCTGGCTGCCAAAACTCCTCACTAATAATAATTAGCCATTCCTGGCTTCTAGTCAAGAGAGTTTAATAAATACTAGAAAGGCTTTGGGGCCTCAGCTGTATTTCTAGCGTTAGCTAAGTAATGATGGGGGCCGGGAACATCACTTTATGCCAAAGGAGATTGGCTGAATTGTGCAGCAAAAGGACTACTCAGTTGTCTATTAATGAATGACCATTATTTAAATATATATTTTATGTTACACTATGTGTAGATATACTCATTCAAATAGGTCATATTCAGCTTTATAAAGTGTATTTCTATACCTGCCTTAAAAACGTTAATATACAGCATCATAACATCTGCTAATTACTCTAGAAGTCATTGTCTTCATACCTTTCATATAAGTGTGCTTTTCTAGGAAATGTAAATAGCTTTAACTTCTGGGTAAATAATGATTCATTATATTCAATGTCTCCGCAATCAAACAATGTAGATAATACTGAAGGAATAGTCATTATGAATGTACTAGTTTATTTACTTGATAAGTTCTTCATCTTGCTTTGTGATATCATCAATGCTAAAATTTCACAGAGCAAAAAGTGAGTAAACACATAAATAAATAGAATTTCACAGAGCATATAACTGAATGCCTCAAAAAGAGTAGATATTGTAAAAAAAGAAAAGAAAAGAAAGAGTAGATATTGTTTTATTGTTGTATTTATCCAAAGAAATATGGTATGGGAGGGATGGGGAACTTCTTTCCTAAACTTGTGGCTTGTTCTTTTTTTCCCCCTGTCTTTAATTTTTTTTTTTAATTTGAGTATAGTTCCACTCTTTAGGGGAAAGAAAAATTTAAGAGAAATTGTTTTAATTTCTCTCACCCTTCACTCTAAAAGGCAGAGGGGAATGACTTATTTGCTTGGTAAAACTTGAAGAAAGACTGCACAGGCATGAATTTTATTTTCTTTTACCTTTTGCAGAGTAGCCTTTCATTCTCCCTGCCCTGGGGCAGGCTGCACCCCCGTGGAGAGAGGACTGAGGTGCTGTGGGTGTGCCTCAGAGTAAGGGGTAAGTACGGCTCACTCAGAGGTGAAGGGTTATGGTTTCAAACCCAGCCACTGTGCAAGCAAATATCTTTAACTCCATGTCTCTAACTCCTGAGTCCTACTTCTCAGGGCTTCAGAAAGCTCGAAAGGAAAAGTCAGTCCGGCTTACCTATCCTCAGACTCTTAACGTGAGTGAAAACGGATCCAGGTGCCCTCTGCAGAATGCAAGCGCATGGCATATGTGTGAGCACGTCTTACGATCCTTGACAGCTTTCTGTGCCTATTTTCCTAATCTGAAATAAATAGAGATGAAGTTTTCATCCCTGTTTCAAGGCCTTAATCCCAGAATAGTCCTCTTCTGCTTAGCCAACAATTTATTTCATGAAGTCTTGCTGAAGAGACTGAGAGTCAAGAAGGTAACCTCAGTGACTAGTGCTCCCTGCCAGCTTCCTGACTTGGTATTCCACTTGGACGAAACTTGCATGCATAGTGACTAGAAAGTGCCCCAACTTTCTCCACAAATTTCCCTAGAAAATGATTGCATAGACCATTAAGGGAGTGTAACTAAAACTTGAAACCGTATTTTCAGAACACAGGTAGTAAACTCCTGACGGGTCTGCCTTGATTTCTAATTAAGAGCTGTTTTATCGACATGTATTTATCCAACAATTAGAGTAGAAATCATCACTTTGGATGTTGACCAAGAATTAACACACTACAATCAGGAATTCAGAACATTTATTGCAAGAGCTGAATAATTGTAAATAACGTAGAACTGGCAAAGCAGTAACAAGGATAATTGTTTAGATATTTATTCTGTCAAAGTCATCAAACACCCCTCACGAACCGACAAAAATGTACTGCAATAAAGCAATGCACCCCTACCCATTATTTTCCATTATACTGTGGAAAAACGTGAATTGCTATTTACAAAGTAATTTTCCTTTTGGTAAGAACAAATTAACTATCAGATTAGCAAACCTTTTTTTTTTTTATTTTTTATTTATTTATTTTTTTTACTTTTAAACTGATGTTGAACCGTGGCATTAAGATAACTTTCACTTCTTTCAATAAAGACATTTTGTTGCATGCTATTTATTTGTTTAAATCATCTGTCATGCCTTAACAAAAACCTCCTAAGAATGTTCGAATTTGGATTTGTTTGCACGTGCAACTGAGATCTTATTAACATTAGTTGTCACTCTGCTGGTTTGACCTAAGTGACAAGATGCTGGTACCTGCCAGGCATGGACCGACTATGATAACAAACAGTTAAACAGCAATAATTAGAGATTTATCCCTTTATTTCCCCCAACTAGCCTACCTGGAGAATGTTCTGTTACATCATGAAGGCACAACACATTAAATATTTTGTGGCTATGGTCTAACACTTGTGTTACAACAACATTATCGTATATGAGGATCAACACAAACTCTGCCATTTCAACAAAGTTGCAGACACACATTTGCCCAGTTGAAGCTATTTTTGAATAGTAATTTTTCTTTGATATATGCTAATTTTGATACATTAGTTTTGTATGAGTGACAAGTACAGGATATTATATTACTTTCTGAAGGCTAACACTTTCCCATTACTCTCTCACTTAACGCTACTAATTAAGTGATTTTGCTTCGCCTACTTTGAAAACAAGGATGTCAAGAAAATAGGTTCTGAATTTCCAAGCTTTTGCAGAAGTCCTGTTTTTATAGAAAGCTTTCATCTTATCTTTATTTTTTTTTACAGATTCCTAGTATCATAAGCTGTCATAAAAGAAGCAAATTCCAGAACCTTTTTTTAAACACAAGTGTTTGAGATCCTTTGAACAACGTGTGTCAAGACAGACTACTAACGCCGAAACACCTCACTGAAAGAAACAACAAAAATAACGACAAAGAGGCAAATTAAGAAGAAGGAAGGAAGCAACCATAAAACACAGAGTTATGCTACAACATTTTTTAGGTGAACATCGTAAGTACACAAAAGTTGTTAATAATAACTTGCTTCTATTTACAAATACTTTAACACTGATTGACTTACAAGTATCCACTAACGTTGTTAACAGCACGATAGGATTAATGCTTATCTTTTTAAGTTTCACTTGAAGTATAATGTCAATATAGCAGTCCCAGCACAAATCAATGACAAAAAGAGCACAAGTTTCTAACTGGATATGTTTGTCAGTCACTCTAATCCATGGAACTTTCTTACTCTCCAAATGCATATTCTATTGTTCATAGCAGCAGTCCAGGGTCAAAAGTAAAATTCAATTAAAAAAACAAAAAACAAAAAACAAAAAGGGTATTTGCACAATGGAGTGATCTCCGGAGAGTTTAATCAATTCTAGTAAACAAGATCACATGGCTAGTAGAACTATCTTCTCTTTTATGTTGTAAAATAGTGTATCCTCCATGGTGCTAACACAAAGTTATGGATATCCCTGCTATAAAGGGGCATAGTTATAGAGATCTATTGAATACATAAAGCTCTGACACACACACGGTATTAGCATGTCTATTTAGATTAAAGTTATTAGGTCCCATATAGCCTTTTATCATTTTTTTTTTAGAGTTGGTGCTCCTTCGGACTCTCAATAGTACCTCCTGCTTGCTTATAAGACTTCAGATTTGCCAGAGGAATGTCTGTCATGTGGCTGCCATTGTTGAAATGGCCTTCATTGGAGCCATACTGCTTACGGTCATTGAACTGGTTCCTGTTGCTATCTTCTTTCCAGGCTCTGGTAAGGGTGTGCCCATTCACAAGCTTGTCCTTCTTGACCCATTCTTTCTGGGGTGCAAAGGTTGAGAGAGGAGATTTAGGGTGTTGATATGGACCCAAGCCAGGAGGCATCCAGCAATTATCAGAGTGACCCAAAACCAAGCACTCTTGAGTGCACATCTCTGTAGCTTCAGCTAATCCTCGGGGACCCAAAGGCCCATCTACAGAGGGCAAGAGACAGAGAGAATAAGAAAAGAAAGTGGTTAGAATTTTAATGTAAAATTGTCTCCTTAGAGAAAAAGTGCATTGGTGATTTCATTTTCTCATGAAAAATGTAACTTAAACAATTCAAAGAATTCAAATTCTTTCAAGAATAACAGAAGGAATCAAATTCCTTGTTGTGGAAGTAAGAATTATCTCTTTCCTTAGGCCTTCATTTACATCTAGAAACAGACAAGAGTAAACAGATATATCATTTCTGATCAACTCTTTTTATGGCATATGTATTGTTACTGATTTATCTTCTAATCCTCAACAAAAAGCTATTATTTACAAGAAATCATGAAAAATAGAAAACTCGTTATGTGTAATCTTGAAAAATGTGTAAATGTACAACTTTATAAAAATAAAAAGCAAAAGGACTACTTGAAATATATTAAAAGTACTCTAAATTGTTACATTAAAATATCATTTTTCCATATAAACACATGTTAATTTTATATGAAATCACATGAAAATAATTGCATAAAATTAAAAAAAATAAAAAATAATTTGAAGAATATTTTAATTAATGTGTATATTACTAAAGGAACACCACCTGGTCTGCTGCAAACATTCTAAAATCCAAGTAAATAAAAAGTCATTTGCATCCAAAGACAGCATTTGGTTTCTTCCAAGCTTAAACTATTCTCTATATTTCTAACTGTATTAAAAAAACCAGATTTCACTAGAGGGAAAGTCTAAGTTGCAAACTGGATCACATGAAGTCTAACACTCAGGGAGAAAAAAGTCATCATAGATATTTATCTATTAGTTTTTGGGGGCTTTTTGTTTGTTTTTACCAGCAGGCAATCTAGAACATATATTTTAACCAGATTTCAAAAGTAAACCCTTTTCTGATTCTATAAAGAGGAAATTAACCTTTTACTGAAAAACAACAGCCAAGCGATTTAGGAAAAATTTGTTTTGTTTTGTTCTTTTCCCCTTGATTAAACAGTCAAGTGATAAGTGATAGGCCGGAAATTAGGAATTGATTTTATGAATGAGGTTACGTGGACAAGACTTGGCAAGACTCGAGTCATCAGAGTAAAACACAGAAGAAAATGAAGAAAACATCTGCATGTTCACCTCAACAATGATTAAAACACTGAACAACTTGAACACTTGTTTGGGGCCCCTGGGCACCTCAGTCGTTAAGTGTCTGCCTTTGGCTCAGGTCGTGATCCCAGGGTCCTAGGATCAAGCCCCACATCAGGCTCCCTGCTCGGCGGGAGGTCTGCTTGCCCCTCTCCTACTTCTCCTGTTTGTATTCTCTCTTTTGTTGTCTCTCTCTCTCTGTCAAACAAATAAAATCTTACAAACAAAACAAAACAACAACAACAACAAAAAACTCACTAAACAACTGGGATGTGTGTCTTTGCTAAAACCCAAGTTAGCACTTGTGGTACACATTCTGTGTTTTTTTTTTTTTAACATTAACATCTGCTTTCTTACTAATATTCCAGTGATTCCTTGTATGTGGAAGAATGCCTGCCGAAATAGGTAAAAGTTGATGCCCAATACTGGAGACCCCATAACACAATCAACATTGCAACAGACATCGGGTGTGAAAACAACACGGCTAGAATTTATTGTCTCCCACAAGCACCGATTTTCGTCATTTTTAAAAGTTCAAATCTTCTCTTTAGAATAACTTTAAAACTTCTTCTCATCTGACCTGTATTCCCATGCCCTCAAAAGTGAGCGGTTTTATTTTGTTTAAACACAAGTTCGTTACTCAAAACTATTTATCTCACAAACCTCCAATGATTACTAACTTCCTAGTATATTTAACTCAAACTTCTCTACGAGCCTTTCCTTGCCCTCTGAATCCCGCCCATGCTTCAAAAGTTCAAACGAATTTCTCCCTTTTAGGTTTGCGGTGGTGTGCGCTAGGACTCTATCCACAAAGCTAACACATTTTGCTTAAACCAATCCGTGTTCCTTACATTGAGACCACAGTTTAGAAGACGCTTTTTTGTCTCTTCTATTTTCATTTAATTACTGATTCTTTCAAGGTTAGCTTGCTTCCTAAGTACCACAACTAGCTTCCATAACAATTCATAGCTCATATGCACTTTGAAGATTTTCACAGATCTCCTCTTACTTTTGAAGGACAAATGTCCTAACTGAGCTCCCTCGACTCTTGTCTTACTGATACTTTCATCTTTTGGGGGAGGTTCTGTACATTCATGAGGATCACTTTATTTTTGTTTTATCCCAACTAGATTTAAAATCCATTAATGGAAAAAAAAATGACTTCTCAAGTCTTCTGATTTGTCATAGTGCTAAGCAATAGTGATGATCTATGAACAATGTTAATTGTTAATTAAAATTTTATGAGGTTGAAAATGTTCTGAGAAATAATTAAAAATATCCTCCGCTTAAAGGCAGACCTTAAGTAATTATAATAGAAGATGCTGATTTCACAAACATCACACTAAAAGCTTCCTCAACAACACATCTCTTTGCCTAGCAATACTTTGTGACAGCTAATAAATGAATTATTTAACTTCTCTGTAAAATATATTCCCTCCTTTTGGGTGCCTGGATGGCTCAGTTGGTTAAGCAACTGCCTTCGGCTCAGGTCATGATCCTGGACTCCTGAGATGGAGTCGCACATCAGGCTCCCAGCTCCATGGGGAGTCTGCTTCTCCCTCTCATGCTCTCTCTCACTGTCTCTATCTCAAATAAATAAATAAAAATAAAATCTTTAAAAACAATATATATATATATATATATATATATATTTTCACTCTTTTCAAGACATTAATGGAGGTAAAGTAATCACCAGTTTGATGTGTAATCTAGCTTGAGGACTAGACACCAACCTTTTGTTTTTACCTTTCTAGAACTATTAAGTTTTTGTTGTTGTCGATACCTCCAAAGGACAACAAATAATCAGCTACCTCAGAAATACCACTAGAATCAGGTTTTTATTGCATACATTAAAAAGGGAGAATATGCAAGATTATTTTTAAAATAGCTTTATTCAACATTCATTGCCCTCTCATTAAATTAAGACTATTATCCAGAGATTGAGAAAGTGTGTGTTTGTGTGTGTGCCTAAGTATATGTGAGTATATGTCCCTTAGTCTTCAGCAGTGAGTAACCCATTTTCACAAATAGCTTATATATTTTTTCAGAACTGGTAACATTTACTTATTCCATAAATATTTACTGAGCATGTACTATACCCTGACACTGTGACAGGCACCAAGAATACAGCAGTGAACAAAATCAATGTCAACGCTGTCCTCATAGAGTTTTCAGGTTATCTTGAGGAACAATTATTTTAAAAGTAGCGAACAAAGAAGAGAGAAAAAAGTGTCCTTAGGAATGAATAGGTGTCAGTACCAGTTAGCTGATTTAGGAAGGCTTGTCTCTTTACAAAGTGAAAAATGTACTTTGTTCCCTGTTATGTCATTTCTACCTTTTTCTGAAAGTTCCTCTTATAGATAATTGACAATTGAAGACATTTACGGTCAAAATTTATGTGTACTATACAAAAATCTTTGACTTGTAAGAAAATTAGTTTCTTTCCATTAAATAATATTAATCGTTTTCTGAGAATTGTACTTACAATTTATTTTTATAAATAAATTTCAAAGCTTTTGACAAAATGTGTAAGTAAATTTATAGACATTTTGTAGATCCTCAGGTAAGTCTTTCAGGTACCTGATTGCTGTATAAGACTTAAAGATCTCAACACAACATGACACAACACTGGGATAAAAGCCCAAAGGTTTTGTTACTCACAGCTCTGAAGGAGAAAAGGCCGCAGGGCCGGGCCACACGGAGGACTGCAACAAGGAATAGGCTAAAAAGAAACTGAGATTTCAGGGGGCAGTTTACGCATGGCAAATAGGGTGGGATGAGTTGGTTTCCTGGGCTTTCTGTGGATGACTAATAGTTGGATAATTTCTGAAATTCTAGGGCATAGGGGCTGTCCCCAGTGACCCGGCACCTGACCTCTGGGGCACTTAGGGAGGGTGCACAATGACCTGGGACTGTGAGAGCTCTAGAAGGGAAGTAAGGTGTGGTCTGGGCTTATTCAAGAAGGGGAACTCTAGCCAGGTTCCCCTTGACTCAGAACTGAGTCAAGACCGCATTAAAGAAAGAAAAACAAAACTATATTAAAGTACATTATACCAGGGTCCTTATATGCTTGAGCTGCACTGTGGGAAAATACACTTTGCTTTATGCTTTGGTAAGTTTTTATTTTGGGACATGACATTAAATAGGGAAATTTTTTCTTTTTTTAATTTGGGCCTTTATATAATCACCGGCAGTTGCTCTGATATTAAACAATAGCCATAACAACAACAACAACAAAAACAACAAAAACCACAGGTTTTATTTTGGGAAATAACAATACTTCCAAGTCGTCATGAATGGGTAAGAAGGAAAAAACAAAACAAAACAAAACCCACTTTTTAGATTAAAAAGTCCTGACAGTCCCTGCTCTTTAGAAGTTTATAATCAGAAGCATGCTGAACATGGAAGAGTTTCCAATTCATTTCTTTCATTTTAGAAACAATGACTGAGTTGTTTCATACTTTTTGAAAGGAGAAAAACATTCTAAAGCACTGATATGGAATACTGTCACTTTCTAAAATATAATTAAAAATAATATTTAACTCTCCATCAAATATAGGCACTTAAAATATCAGGAAAGTTTTGCTAATATTGGAAAATGTATATGCACTAAAATATTGCTCTTTATCTTTTACCATGATTATTTTAATGCTATCCCTATAAGTAATTATATTAATTGATAATTATATTTATTTTTTCATTCATAAGTTCCCTCAAAAAGTGTTTACTGAATATCTATCATGTATCACTGGATTGGATTCTTAATAAATGCCTGAAGGTTTTTACATGTGTGCATCCACACGTGTTTTCCCTATTTCTCCAATATTTTACTTACTTTCTTGTCCTACTTGTGCTACATCATACAGTACCTATTTATAACCCAGGTTAGCATCCAAATTTCTTATCAATACTTTCTACAATTTGGCATCATGCAATTTGTTTCCTTTCTCTTCAAAAATAATTAAAATCCACCATCATGATTTTTCTAACACTGAAGCTTTTATTGATTTTTTTGATTTGTTGATTTTTTTAATTTAATTTTTTAAAAAATTATTTGTTCCCTTTCAAAATCTGCAGTCTATAAGTTTGGTTACCATTACAGGTTTCTGAATGTATAAAGACACAAGGGTTGGTAAAACTATACAAGCCATCTGTCTTTGTATTTAAATGTTGAAAGCAAATACAAAAGCACATAACCGAAAGCTTGAACGTCGTCTCAGTTAATATTTATATTAGGTGTCAGTGTATTTCCCTCTCCACCTTTTCACAGCTCATCTTCTCATTCAAAACCCAACAAAACACTTTTTTCTGTGGTTAGGCATCAACAGCTGTCAGAGAGCTGTTGACGTGTAAAGATGTGAGTTTAAAATGTGAAACTATCCAATTTAATGGATCTCCAGCTATACCTGAATAGTAGGATAGTTGAATAGGTCTTGATCTCATTTTATTATACCCAGAAGCAGAACCATCACTTCATTGATTAACTCACTGCTGTAATTAACAAGTACCTTCTGGCCTGTCCTCCACATACTTTTAAACTGATGACTTGAAACCCTTTTATTCCAAAGCTTGAAACTGATACTTAAAAAAAAAAAAAAAATCACGAGACCTTTCATATTTCCGGTTAGGTTTCATACTATACGAAGATTTGAAGATTTGGCCTTTTATGTGAATGAATTTTCTTTAGAATTTTTTACTGTTGGGTAAAATAAGACTAAACAGACTGCCAGAATTGAATTGCAAAAGAGAGAAGTCATTTTTATATCATTTGGGATCAAACTCATCCCATCTCACTCAATTTTTCATTTTGTACAACTTTTATTATAGGAAAATACCTCTTCCATGCAGAACACACCTGATTCTCATGTTATAATGGCCTTTTTGTGATAAGAACATATATCACTATTTTTATGCAAAACATTTGTTCTTAAGTTCCAATTTTGCTGATTTCCCCAAGTTTTACAGTAGCAGGAAGGGAGTATGCAGAGCCATGCATTACTAAACACCTTATATATAGTGAAGGATGTAGCCACAGATTTGGATTTGCTGAAGCAGTTGCCCGGATCTCAGGGCACAACAATGAAATTTCTTCACTTGTTCTACAGAAATTTCCATTTTATGTAGGCTTTTATCCTATAATGTTACTTCCCACTTGCTGTTAGTAAAATACTGATGAAAAATCTTACTTTTCATACTTATTTCTTGCCTAAATCAATTTTCCTGTAATAAAATTTCAGGGAAACAAATATTTCCACTCACTACATTTGAAGTTAATTTTAGCATCTCGAAGAAACCAATCCAAAAATATTAGTATTTTTTACTAGCTCATTTTCACCACCATTCACTTATTTCTATTCTTTTTCTTTAACTTTTGTCCTTTTTTCCTTATCTTTCTGTTTTCTTCCTTTCATTTGTTTTTGAGGCAAGCTATAATGACGTAACAATTTCCTATCATTGTTGTAGATCACCTTGAATGGAAAGCCAAAGATAAATGCTTACGTAAATATGAAGGGTCCTGAAAAAATGTCCGATAAATTTATCTGCTAGGCACCCTTCTTATCTACTATCCCATCATGACTTACTGTCTTTATTGAACAGTTGCTGTTAAAAATCAAATCAGTTAATTTGCTTCCAATCTAAATACAGCAAAAATTAATTTCAAATACGAGAGTTGGCATGAAAAACAGAGGAAGTTGTTGAGCATTGCCACATTTCCTTTTGATACATCATTCTATTTCAGATCACATTACGTGACGCCAAATCAAAAATTTTAAATCAATGTCACATGGGAATAAATATCACAGCTATTACTCTGCTCTTACATAGAAAAATAATCAAAAGCTATAATAAATTCCATTGCCATGAACTGAGATTGGTATATGAAGGGGTACGGCACAGTTATGTTGGTGGTCTAAATCCAAAAATAGATCTGGCATATTTGAGTATATTTATGGGAAAAATATTTTTCATTCATTCACTCAACAGGTTTTGTTTGATCTCAAACAAACAAAAAAACAAACAAACAAAAAATTGTTATAGTTTTACGAGATTGCTGCATAGAACATCAAAAATCAGAAGCAGTCTGGAAATCTCAGATCATATGATCATCATCAATAGGGTAAACAGAAAGAGATTTGAACCACAATAAAACAATGAATTATGGGTGGCTCAGTGGGTTAAAACCTCTGCCTTCGGCTCAGGTCATGATCTCAGGGTCCTGGGATTGAGCCCCACATGGGGCTCTCTGTTCATCAGGGAGCCTGCTTCCCCCCACTCTCTCTCTCTGCCTGCCTCTCTGCCTACTTGCGATCTCTCTCTCTCTCTGTCAAATAAATAAATAAAATCTTAAAAAAAACAAAACAATAAATTTATATGGATTTTGTGAAAGTAATTTTAGATTCCTAAGAGATTTTAGCTCCTAGTTTCTCATTTATAAATTGAGAGTAAGAGACTAGATTTTGATGAATGACCTCTACCATTTTCTTATTCTCTTATCAAATTCCATTGTGGTTTGCCATTGATAATCAAACTTTTCAGTGTTACATTCGTTTTAGTAATGAGAAGCCCCAGACAGAACAAAAGAATTATAAATCAATTCTTCCTATCGACTACTGTATTATTTAGGTCACATTTAGGTTTTTGAACATGAAACTATATTTAGAACAAGTATTTAGATTTCTAAATCTAAGTAAAAACCTAATAATTCTGGCAGAGTTTTAGCTTGTAGTTCAGATTTAAACCCTACATTGTGACTGCCCCTAAAAGTCACCTTGAGAAGCAAATGCAAAAACCCTCACCAGCAGGATTTGACAAAGCCATTGGTTAACAAGTAAACAAGGATTAAATGTTTTACACATTCCTCATACAGATTTTTTTCCTTGGTCACAGATGAAAAGTCAACATTTGCAGATGGAGACAGTCCAAATACAATAACACACGGCCAGCCCAAGCAGTGGATTCTCTGCGGGAGAGGATATTGCTATTTGGACAGACATTATAGCTCACAAAGAATGGAGAGCACTTTCTTATAAATCTTTAGCTTTCTTCTGCACGGCATAAATATCAGCTGCCTTTTTCTCACCTGCAAGAGCTAACTGCTGCAAAGAAAATTATCTTTGATAATTTTTTCTTATTAGCCATTATCAGTCTTTGATATTACAACCAGTTGAATGAGAAAGGTCTAGGGTTATTGATTTTTTAAATTAATTACCAAATTTTGAGCAAACTGTATGATGTGAAACACCTTATTTACACTATTGCAGATCACATTTACTTTCTTTTATAGTTTACCATTTCTTTTGATTATATTTAATAACTTTCATTTTTAAGTGTCATTCACATATTGACATTTAACTGAATTGTTCTGAATTACTCTCCATTACTTGCAATTCGCATTGTTTCTCTAAAAAATGTAATAAATCTGATTTGATGTGCAACACATTTTAAGGAGCCAATCTAAGGTGTTAAGAAATGAAGTGAGTTTTTACAGATTAATTTTAGGCTGAGATCCAAATTAAAAATGAAGAAGCAAATTATGAAATCTTCTATGCCCTTAAAAAAAATTCTCAGTTGCTTATCTAAAACTAGGTCAGGGGGCACCTGGGTTGCTTGGGTTAAAGTCTCTGCCTTTGGCTTGGGTCATGATCTCAGTGTACTGGGATGGAGCCCCACCTCGTCGGGCTCTCTGCTCAGTGGGGAGGCTGCTTCCCCCTCTCTCTCTGCCTGCCTCTCTGCCTACTTGTGATCTCTCTCTCTCTGTCAAATAGATAAATAAAATCTTTAAAAAATGAAAAATAAAAAAAATTAAATAGAACTAGGTCAGTAGTACACAATATTGTGAAGTAATTTGCCTTTACACAATCTCCACTGGTTCCCATATTTTAGAATGGGGAAGGGAAATAAAAACTGGTGAACTTAACTTTCATTTGCACAGTGCACTCTGATGATCTTCACCTGGGACGCTTATAACTGCCACCTTGTTCCTCTCTGGTCTGAGCTAGAGATTCTTCTTACGGTCTTCAGAGGGCATAGAATCTTATCCCAGTTTATTTTAAGCATTCTGGGTCCTCAGTTCCCTCATTGCTAAGTCTCCCAGACACTGCTGCTGCTCACATTCAAGGACTTCATTTCAAGATGCGAGGACATTGAGGACTTTTCTTCTTCCATTCTGCCCTGTCCCTGTGGTCCAAACAACTAAACTCTCAAACTTTTGCATGTAACAGGGTTAGCTGGAGGGCTTTTTAGTGATTTTATTGCTTGACCCCACCCAGGAATGTTGATTCTGTAGGCTTGAGGTGAAACCCCCAAATTCTCAATTTTAACAAGTTCCCTTGTCCTGTCACTTTTTCCTGATTTCTCCAGTCCCTCACTAGTCTCAATGATTCTGTTTCCTTTTCCAGACCTCTGACTGTTGGGCTACCCAGTGCTCCCTATCTTGATTCTCTCCAGGTGAGCTCACATGATCGTGTGGACTCACATGTCATATATTTATATATATTTATATTTCCATCCCCATTTTGTTCTCCTGGGACCACATCAGCATATCTGACCACCAGCTCCTCAACATCATTTGAATTTCTAACTGGCCGTTCCAAGTAACATAATTTTTCCTCTCCCCAAACCTGTCACTCTGTTTGCATTTTCCATTCTTGTATATGGCACACTGCTTGCTCAATTCAGACAAAAAGAAAAAGAAAGGAATAAGCCTTGGCACCTGTTAGGCAGAAATCTAAAATGCCTCTCCTCTCAGTATTCTCTAAACTATCCCTGGGACCATGAATATGATAAGATATCACATAAGTGATTGTGTTACATTATATGGCTACTATGGACTGAAGGTTTCTGTCCCCCAAATCCATATGTTGAAGCCCTACCAACCAATGTGATGGTATTTAGTATTTGTATGTGGGGCCTTTGGGATTAGATGATGTTTAAATGAGGTGCAAAAACCTCAACACTGGGATTATGCCCTTATAAAGAAGAGACCAAAAAGCTAGCTTCCTCAATTGCAATTCCTCTCTCCCTCTCCTCTCTCTCCTCCTCCCCTACCCTTCCTCCTCCCCACTTCTCAGCCCAGTGAGGATATAGCAAGAAGAGGGCTATCTGTAAACCAAGAAGAGAGATCTCATCACACACACATTTTGCCTGCATCTTGATCTTGGACCTCCCAGCCTCCAGAACTGTGAGAAATAAATGTTTATTGTTTAAGCCACTCAGACTAGGGATTCTGGTATAGCAGCCCAAACTGATAAAAGACAATGGTAAAAGGGACACTGCAGACATAATAAAGTCATTTATTAACTAATGAAGTTGACTTTTAGTTAAATAAAAGAGAGATTATCCAGTAGGCCTAATATCATTATGTGAGCCCTTGAAAAGCAGGGAGTTTCCTCTAGCAGGAGGCAGAAGGGAGCTCACACTCAAAGCACAAGAGGATTCAATGTGCCATTGGTGGCTTTCAAAATAGAGAAGAATACACAGGAAGGATCTGAAAGCAGCCTCTAATGGCAGAGAGCAAACCCAACTGGGCAGCCGGAAGGACAATAAGGCTCTCAGTCCCACAATCATAAGGAATGGGATTCTGCTAATATTCAAAGTTAGCTAAAAAAACGGATTCTTCCTTAAAGCTTCCAGAGAACAGTTCAGTCCAGCTGTTACCCTGATTTCAGCCTTGTGAGACCCTAGGCATGTTGAGCCCGCTTGGACTCATGAGATAAAAAGTAGACGGAAGCTGAGAGAATATATTTGTAATGCTATAACCAGATAAACTGTGTAATTTGTGACTCAGCAACAGAAAACTAATATAACATCTGCCATTTACTCAAGACACATAGTCAAAGTTCTTTAGTCTACCTACTTCCCTGAAAACCCACCAGCTCAAGCCACTATTACTTCCTAACAGGAATCCCCTCTTCCAGTTTTTTTTTTTTAAGCTCAATCCCCAACAAGGGGCTTGAACTCATAACCCCAAGATCAAGAGTTGTGTGCTCTACTGACTGAAACTTCTACTCTTTCGATATTCCAATCTCCAACTAGAGGCATCTATCTATTTTAATCAGTTGATCAATAAAGATACAGATTACCCTTGGACAACATGGAGGTTAGGAGCGCTGACCACCACACAGTGAAATTCTGCACATAACTTTTTTTTTTAAAGGTTTTATTTATTTATTTGACAGAGAGAGAGAGAGAGATCACAAGTAGGCAGAGAGGCAGGCAGAAAGAGAGGGGGAAGCAGGTTCCCTGCTGAGCAGAAAGCCTGATGTGGGTCTCGATCCCAGGACCTTGAGATCGTGACCTAAGCCAAAGGCAGAGGCTTTAACCCACTGAGCCACCCAGGTGCCCCTGTACATAACTTTTGATTCCCCCCAAATTTAACTACTAATAGCCTACAGTTGACCATAAGTCTTACTGATAAACAGTCGATGAACACACATTTTGTATGTTGTAGGTATTATATGTTGTGTTTCTTATAATAAAGTAAGCTAGGAAAAGAAAATGTTATTAAGAAAAGTATAAAGAAGAGAAGATACATTTGTAGTACCGAATTGTATTTATAAAAAAAAAAAAAAAATTCATGTCTAAGTGGACCCATGCAGTTGAAACCCATGTTGTTCAAGGGTCAACCAGAGTTATAAGTATATAACTAATAGACTTATATTTGTTTCCTATTGCTGCTGTAACAAATTATCACAAACTTAGTGGCTTAAGACAACAGTTTATTCTCTTAGAGTTCTGGAGGTCAAAAGTCTGAAATCAATTTCATTAAACTAAAGTCAGCATGTCAACTGCACTGCTTCCTTCTGGAAACTCTGGGGGGGGAAACTCCATCCCCTTCCCTTCTTTTAGCTTCTAGAGGCCACTGACATTCCTTGACTTCCTTCCTCCATTTTCAAAGCACATCTCTCCAATCTCCTCTGCTTTTACCATATTACCCCCTCAAACTCTTCCTGAATCCTTCTTATAAAGACTGTTGTGATTACATAATGCTTAGGTGGATAATCCAGGATAGTCTCCTCATCTCAAAATCTGAAATTTAATCACAACTGCAAAGTCCTCTTTGCCATGGAAGATAACATTGTCACATATTCTAGGGACTAGGATGTGAATATATCTGGGGGCTATTCAGCCTAATACAATATTTAGAGCAGAATGCATCACTCCTTTGCCTTCCATCACATCAGAATAAAATACATGGTCCTTTCTATGGTCCAAAAAGTTTCACATGATCTGGCTTCTCTCCAACTCTCTGAACTCATATCTCCCACCTGCTCTCCTCAACCCCATCTTACTCTGCTCCACTGACTTCCTTGCTGTGACCAAATACACCAAGGTTAATGAGGTCCTCAGATTTGCTCTTATTTCTGTTTGGACTGTCTTCTCATTGGTTTTAAAGAAACTCACTCACTCACTGCATTTAGATGTTTCCTCAAATTCAGTCACAGAGGCATTTTCTGAGCACTTTATAAAAACAAAATATCTTCTACCCACTCTATTTCCTTACCCAGCTGAATTTTTCTTGATATCACTCATAGCTAACTGCCACAATATATATATCTGTCAGTGATTTGGCTCTCACAGTAGAATGTAAGCACCACAAAGCCAGGTAATTTGCTTTTTGATAACTGCATGTGGTACCAGGGCCTGGGACATTGTAGATAATTATTGGATATGCCTCAAAACAAATGAATAAATGAAGTTTGTTCTGAGCCCTCAGATCAGGGAGCTAACATAAAAACTGTGCATAAAACATTATGTCACAAGTAATTTACATTTAGAAAATAGTAATCAGTTTTTACCAGTACATAAGAAACATTGCTAAGAGTTCACAACATAAAACTTCACTAGGATAATACTTGGAATATCTAGATAGTATTAATAAATGCAAAACAGCTGCATTCAATATCACTTAGGCACTACCCTACTTTGGAGATGAAGCAAGTGGAATGCCCCAAAATGAAACATAATTAGGTTGATTCCTATGTCATATCAAACTACTTGATCATGCCAGAAAGTTCATAATTCCTTTAACCGTCAGAGCTCTTTAGATGTCCTCAGAAATCCAGATTCACAGGATCCATGACAAAATAATGTCTTCAAAGCCCGAAGATACCGAAGTAATTATTAGCCATTATTCTAACGCAGAACCCTAATGAGATGCAGATAATTGTGTAGGATTTAGCTCTTGAGTACAGGTATGTTCAGGTAAATGGGAAGACTTTTAGAAAAAATGAAGTTGATTAGAGAATGTATTGAAAACTTAAATGTAGTTTAGACTCTGTAAATATACTGGTTTAAAATTCTAAGAGATGAAATTATTTTTCATTAATTTTAAAGGAAAAGGTGATTTTACAAGAAGCGAATATGTCACATTAGTGTACATATAGAATATCATGGTAAAATTCACTGCTTAAATTCAGTTGTACATAAAGAAAACTACTCTAAAAAAATGAGAAGTTTAATGTTATATTTTGAAAGAATTTCCTAAGGGAACTGTTGAAAATGGCATTACTTCATTATTGAAAATGGCCTGTATAATAGACTATTGTGGAGAGAAATCTTGCCCTCTCCAGGGTGATGCATAGAATTACCCATTCCAATCTAAAATGTATGTTTATCTCTGAATGCACCTTGCAAATCCAGAGAAATTACTTCATTAATATCGGTCTTTGAAAGATAAATTTCTCTCTTAAAATAATAAGTGTTACATGGGAATTTTATAACATCTATACAAATTCAGCTGAGATTTCCTGCATTATTTTCTGCTCTGCCTATTGCCAATCAGAGACCATAGTTCCCTGATACTAGAAAACATCTCTTTAATAATTTGATGTTATTGGGGCACCTGGGTGGCCCAGTGGATTAAAGGCTCTGCCTTCGCTCAGGTCAAGATCTCAGGGTTCTGGGACCCAGCCCCACATCGGGCTCTTGGCTCAGAGGGGAGCCTGCTTCCCCCTCTCTCTCTCTGCCTGCCTCTCTGTCTACTTGTGATTTCTCTATCAAATAAATAAATAAAATCTTTAAAATAACAATAATAATATGATGTTATTGGTAGTTGACCCTAACTCCCAACTATTCAACAGACATAATGTGGCCATATTTATCACCAAAAGCTCATTGTCATTATGATTTTATGAGATGTAAATCATTATCCTTTTTCTGAGATAGAAAAAACTTCATTGTAACATCAATGTACTTTACCATCTAAACAAAAATATTTATAAATTTCTCAAAATTAAGCTTATGTTTATATGCAAAATTTTAGGCAAACTAGCATTATTCTCAGAATAGAGTTTCACAATGAAAGTAAGAACACAAAAGAGGGAATAGGGCTGCCATTAATTCTGTATCCAGGACAAAAAAAATTTTGGTAAGCAAAATTTGACCTTCTATTCTGAGGGGTCTTCTTTTTTCTTCCTCTGGGTTATTTCATAATTTCTTTGGAGGCAATATGGCTAATCACGTCTGTTTCTTATCTAGGTCTGCTGTCCCTCTGCAATTAAATATGTTTTATTATATTCCAATATGTCTCTTCAAAATGACCCATCTCTTAGGCATAATTGGTGGTTGGCTACTCGGACAAACTCATTAGTCTTATAATGTTATTGACTAAAATGCTAAGTGTTAGCCTTTGGAAGAATGTCTACGCCTCAGTAAGAGCCCTAGAAAGCCATTTCAATTCATACACATGAAGGCTTGAGGCACAATGGCAGATGAATTGAGATTTGGAGATAGAGAAGGCTTTGAGGCATCCGTCAAATCTCAAGGTGAAAATATGCCTCTCCACAAGCTGGTGTAGCTAACATATCTTTCAATGTCCTGGCATGGAAGAGAGGGCACTCAAAAGGATTAATGAAGAGTTTAATAAAGAAACTCTTTGTGAAGTGTGGGCTGGAGAAAGTGAATTAATAAAAATTAGGGAGGGAGGCAAGGACCTGGAAAAGTATGAAATTATTACCACTCCCATACCTAACAGGGTAAGGAACAGGGAGGGTGGGACAGGCTTGAAATCTAGAAAGAACTATATGGAATATTTGGAAGAATATACTTGGGAAACCAAAGAGGGAACAGACAAGATAAATTATAATATAAAAGATAAGAGCAAGTGTGGGAAAGTCTCTGTTTCCATTTGTTTGTTTGTTTTGTTTCTGTAAATCACTAGACACAAAGCCAATAAATATCCAGTCACAAAGGCTTGACTGGTCTAAACCCAGTTTCAAAATCGTTTATGGTCATCCACCACAAATCCAAGTGTGACCAGTTTGGAACGATGATTCCTATTAACTATACACAGTATATAAGCCAATTATAAGGATAACAACTAAGAATAAATATTAAAAAATTTAAAGTAACCATGTGAGTTATTAAAAAGAGAGCCAGTAAGAATGAATGAAATACACCATTGTCTTCTTAATATTTCAGTAAAAATTCTTGAAATGTTGCACTTCACATACTCACCATAAACACACTCTTTGTAGATGTAGATCATAACAAAAATAACTAAGTATACAGCCATTGAAAATAAAAATTATTGTAAATTCATAAGTCATAGTTTCTGTGTCTTTTTGACCATATGCAGTAAAATACGGTTAAAGCACTTGATTCTTGTTTCGAGTTCTTGAGTTGGCCTCTGTGCCTCAGTCTACCACATCAATAAAATCACAAGACAGCTGGCCCTTGCTGAACATTATCCATACTGCTTAGGATGTCAGTTTGTTTCTCTCTAATAGAAGTGACCTGCACAGTGAACCTTTACTTTTTAATCTAAATGACAGTCAAAGGTCCTGAGATCTGTGAACCTCTGGCAAGATTTATAAAGTTAAGTTGTCGTTGAGAACAAGTGGTATGGCTTTGGTTCAAAATCAATCACTAAGAGTATTCTGTATCTGGCTGAAATGCCCCCAATATTCTCCCTGTCAGCATGGAATGTAAATAGAACAACAAAAGCATATTTTGCCACCATGCTAAAACTAATAAATTACTTGGAGATGCTACTTGGGGAATATTTCTATCTATCCCTCTGTTCATCCATCAGCTTGAGATCTTCAAGTTACCAAGTTGACACTAGCATTAATTTTGCTAATATAACTAGATTATATAGGCCTTAATTATATTCTCCAAGCTTCATTTTGTTAAGAGATGACACAGATGAGAGAAGATAAAATGGAGTTATTGGATTAAATAGATTATTGAAGATCACATATTGCTTGAGCATCCTCTCTTTAAGCAATACAACCGAACCAAATTTCTTTCTCTTTCAGAGTGTTTCTCACTGAATCAAAAGTATTGCTTCTTGGTAATTACTCTTACAGCCACCAAAATGTACCTCCTCTCAGGAGAATATGCTACAAAAACCTTATGCAGAGCTAAAAAAGTATCCTACATGTTTCTAAATGATCATGCCTAATTGGGCTCCTGAAACAAACTATGAATATATACTAATGGTTACAATCTGCCCTTCAAATTCCTTGACATAAAGTTGAAGAAAGCCAAAGCCATGACCCAGGAGACATACCAAAGATCTTCCTCAAATACAGGATGTTAATTTGCCATGAGAATTTTTTTTTCCTTGTGATAAAATAAAGATTTAAAGACTTTTTAAAAATAAGCTTGTTTGCAGGGAATGAGGAGCTGATATTTAATTAATTCTACAAAGAGAACTAGAAATGACAACTATAAACCATATTTTCCTTACATAAAAATTCACCTTGAAAGTTGGTATCCAGGCATATGAGCAGGGATGAAGGTCAAGGCAACACTGAAGACTTATTTGTATTTATACTAATTATTTTTAGTTAATGATCATTACCATCATTTTAGGAGCTAATGCCATTTGAAAGTGTGTTATTTGGTTGTCTGCCTGTCCCAAAGCCCTTTGGATCCCTAAGATGGTCAGGTCAATACATGAAATTCAAAGCTGTTTTCATTTGTTTAATTAAAATGATCATTATAAATGAACAGATTATGTTTGTAAACCTATAGAGCTTTAAAAAAAACATTCTTTCTAATGGCTACATGACAAGATAAATAATCTCTATGAGTGTTTTCTGAATTCCTGTAAGACTGAAATTACTATGTATTGTTTTCTCCTTCTGGGCTGCCCATCGTTTCTTCACCATATCTCATGGTAGTTCACTTTTTTCTTTCTTGTGATTCTTTGTTTTTTTCACAGGTCTCAACACCTGTGTCTTTAGTACCTAGCTATAGTGCCAGTGGACTCGAGCTATTTAGGCCTGTGATGTTACACCAACTATTACTAAATCTAAATTACTAGTGAGACTGACAAAATGCCCAAATTACATTAACAGGCTAATTGTGTGATTGTTATTGTTATTTGGAACTGATGCTAAATTGGTGTCACTTTATTTTTGCTGTTTTTCGGAAGTACATGCTGGGTTTTTTGTGTTTTTTTTCTTTTTTAGATTTCTTCTTGTAAGAATACATTCCTGGATCACAGTATTTGAGTATGTAACAAAATGTACCAAATGAATGGAGAGAGCCAAGCCATTCCATGCTCTCTAGTTATCTCAATGACAGATGTATATTAACCTATGATCATTTTGGCTGAGAGGATCAGTATAGATTGTGAAAATGGCCACAGCTCAGTTTGTGACATATGGATACTGCTTAAGTGTTTAAAGGCATGAATCAAAAATCTGATACAGTTAAGTTTAACTTTAGTGGCAGCACTTAGTGAGCTGTAGGGATGGGGAAAACAAGCTAGATTCGAGGTGAGCTGGCAATCTATCCCTGTTTATGATTTACCACCGTGTACTGACACATCTTTTTTTGAGCCATCTGCTTCCTTCATATCTGAGAAAAAGGCACAGGCCACATTTCCTGTTTATTTCACAGCATACTTGTTAGTGACTGCATGCATACTGTCCTTATTAATTCAAGTACTTGTATTTTCAGATAGGAAAGAGTGCTATATGGATGTTGGAAATTATATACTCTAGGAACCTGTAAGAGCAAATTTTCTGAAGTAGATCCAATGATTTCATAATTAGTATTTAGTGGACATTTTAGCTTCATTTGCATATGCACATGTGTTCATTCTTAAGCTTAGCTAACAAAACTCGATGTACGAAAAATCCTTATACATTTTGTGTCCAAATGGATTACAAAAACAATGGGCTAGTAAAATTATCTGGCTACTTTTCTTTCTCCTTTTTTTGAAATCATCCAAGCATCCTAGACAGGAAAATGCCTCCACTGTGAATTACAATATTTTATGAGTTTCCACCTTTTAAAAGCAAAATATAGTTTTAACAGAACTATTAAGTGAGATCAGGAGTAAAAGACTTACTGCATCCCCAAGTATTAACATATTCGGTGTTTCCCTTTTTTTGACAGGAATAGCAGTGCAGGCGTTAATTACGTTACGTAGGAATAACGGATCAAGACATCTAAAATACTTGGTCTTTGTGCCCTCTGGTCCTCTGTCAGGTTCGATGACAGGCTTATGCAGGAAAATATGGAAATGGACCCCTGACAATTGTATTAACTGAGACTTTCATCTCCCCCAAATACCATTCCAGAACACCTGGCTTAACCTCAAAAATTGGAATGATTATAAAATTTTCTTTGAGAGAGTCTGCAGTTGCACTTTACCCAACCACCTACCCTTCCACTTGGTGGGTTCAATTATCAAGAAATAATTCCAGGGAACCTGGGTGGCTCAGTGGGTTAAAGCCTCTGCCTTCAGCTCAGGTCATGATCTCAGGGTCCTGGGATCGAGCCCCGCATCGGCCTCTCTGCTCAGCGGGGAGCCTGCTTCTCCCCCTCTCTCTGCCTGCCTCTCTGCCTACTTGTGATCTCTCTCTCTCTATCAAATGAATAAGAAAGAAAGAAAGAAAGAAAGAAAGAAAGAAAGAAAGAAAGAAAGAAAGAAAGAAAGAAAGAAAGAAAGAAAGAAAGAAAGAAAGAATTCCAGTTCAGTAAGCTGTTTAAAGGCAATAGCTGTTAAGTGTGTGTGTGTGTGTGTGTGTGCTCACACATGTGCACATGCAATGAGATATCCTAAATAATAAAAATATAATAATAACAACAAGTATAATAAAATAAAAAGATATCATTGTGTCACTGAAGAAAAAAAAAGAGGTGCTTGGTTTTGTTTTAAGGAGCTCAAGAGTTTGTTTCTTTGGCTTTTCTCTTGTAATTTGAATCATCGCTTCTAAAGCAGTGATTTTATGGGCCGTGTGGAGATTCTTTTGCAATAAGCTGATTTGTATTTTAAATCTTTTTATTGATTTTTTTTTTTTTTTTTTGGAACTTACATATGTGGAACCTAGGGTGGCATCACATCATCAGTAGGTTTTAAAGTGAGTGCTTGAGGCAACATTCACAGATAGGCAGAATGACCCTTGAAGCCCACTCAGCATATCAAGTTGCTTGAATTAAAAGGCACTATGTCTCTGTCCTTGCTGTTTCTCCATCTTGGTCCAGGAAGCGTAGCTGAAGTTGTAGCACTGAAATGCACATGTGTACATAGGCCGGGTCTTCACTCTCTAAAATAGTGCTGACTTTTGGGTTGCAATTCTTTCCTAGCTCCACTCTCCTTTCTTTTTGTTTTTCCTACAGAAGGACTGTAAAGAAGGGAAAAACAAGAGACTCGAGCAGAGTGCTCTCCAGAAGAAGAGTGAACTATGAAAGACCATGGGAAGCTGAGAGGCTAGGTGTTCCTTTTTGCGTCTTAGAGAATACTTCATCAGCGATGACATGCTTCATCTCACTCCACTATCCTGCCATGTTCTTCCCTTCACAAGATGGAAAAGGGTAGATACATTGGTAAATAGATAAGACCAGATGTTTTGGAATTGTTGGACAGAGAAGACAGTGGAGAGCATCTCCCTCAGCCCTGTCATTTTCATTAGATAAGATGGGTTCTGAGAGGTAAAGTGACTTCCCAAAAGTCACACAGCTCTTTAGAACAAGGTTGTGATTTAGAGCTTCTAATTCCAAAACAAAACAAGCAGTACTGCATGCTGCTGCTTCTCTGTTGTTGACAGAGGACATCAATTTTAGATTAGTAATGGTACTTAAAATGAGCATAACAAAATAAAATAAAACTGTATGTGTCAATTAGAATAGTCTAAAGTGCAGACGCAACCTAAGGCCTTCTGTGGAATGAAAACACTCAAGCAAGGAGAATAATAGCCAGTGCAAGACGGCACGGAAAAACGGACTGCAAGGTGAAGTCTTACAAAGAGTCAAATTTCCTAAGCAAATAGAACAAAGTAACTTCATAGCGGAGAAATACGCTGCCTGTAAACTGGAATCATTCAGAACACTCATATTAATATAATTCACCAAGCAACTGGAAGGGACAGGGTCGCTACCTGTTAGCCAGTGTCACTGGGTTAGACCTCAGAACCCAGAATATTTCCTCGTGCGGCAAATAAGTAAATCTGAACACATACACAAACTGAGAGCATCTACCATCTTTCACTCCCATTCTGGGAAGTTAGACGTCAATACCTCCACTTGGACTAACAAGTCACAAATATTGTGACTTAGCCTAGCTCATAAAACAAATCATTCAATGACACGATAGAAATAACACTTTTCACTAGAAATCCACATTACTCAAATTCTGGAGAGAAAACAGATAGGAAATAGTGTAGTGCAAACTTCACAGGTATTTTCATAATGTGTCCCCTAGCTACTTTTAGGTCTGTATAAGAAACATTTGCTATTCCATTCCGGAGTTAGAATTTGTCGCCTTTGCTAAGAGAGAATCATTATTCAAAAAGCTGATCTATAGGGCGCCTCGGTGGCTCAGTCGTTAAGCGTCTGCCTTCAGCCCAGGTCAGATCCCAGGGGCCTGGGATCGAGCCCCACATTGGGCTCTCTGCTCGGCAGGAAGCCTGCTTCTCCCGCTACCATGCCCTCTGCTTGTGTTCCCTCTCTTGCTGTGTTTCTCTCTGTCAAATAAATAAAATCTTTAAAAAAAAAAAAAAAAAGTTGATCTATAAAGACTAGAAGGGTAAACGCTGATCTTCAGATTTGTGATGGAGTGCTTCCCTCTTCCAAGGGTTAAGGTTTAAATGCACTTATGATGTCTCTGGGACTTGTGATGAGTTGTTTTTACCGAGGAAATTGAACAAAAAAAGTTTCCAGAAGGCCAGAAAAATGTTAAGGACAGAGATAACATTTGTGTCAAGTTAAACTATGTCAGTTTATTGTACAATCAGAGCCGACAAGTTTAAATTTCTGATTTTCTTTTACTGAATAGGCTGGCATTCAGAGAAATGCAAGAATGTCTCTCTTTTTCTTATACCAGAATTTACTTAGAAGAGTGGTACTTAAGAATCGTCATCGTGCACCTGCATTTACATAGTGTATGCATTTTCTGTAGGGTCACTGTTCCTGTTACATGTATTTGATCCAAGCATACATCTGCGGGAAGTCACCCTGGTTTGATTCACAACTGTTAAAGCTAATGCTTTTAGTTGCTGCTAATGAATACATGTATTTGGGGAAGATACTGAGGGAAGAAGTCATGGAATTAGATTAAGAGTGTGATCTTGTGTCCATGGAGTTGTATTGAATTAGAATGAAACAGCTTTGAAGCAGAAGTTCATTACTAACATCATGAAACAAAATTGGCAGATCATTCTCACCTCTTATTCAGAAATCTGACAGGAACTGTGGCTTACATTTCCCTTGTAATATGTCTCAGCTGCATTACTCCTCTCATTACTCTATCAAACCTCTGTCCAGTAGCTGCTTGTCTCACATTCCTAATACCCTAATAGCCTTTTGCACGGGTCTCCTGCTTCTCGCATTGTTGGCAAGTCTGCTCTAAACACCATGACAACAAAATGATATTCCCCTTGTATGACCTTGATTACATGTTCATATGGTTTTAACCAGGGCACAGATGGATTAGGAACTGAAACACATAAGTATTGTTCCTCTGCTACTTGGGTGTATGTCACTCTCTTGGCTAGATATTCCCTGTCTTTCATATTGCCCAATTATATGTCCTTTGAGCTTAACAGCATGTCTTTTCCATTATTTTATAAACACCCACAGATACCAGAGCAATTCCATAGCTGCATAATGCACTTTAACTCATAATTATATTCCTGTGGGTGAACTTAATGACAATGACATCATGAAATTTTATCCAATTTTAAACTTTATAGATAAAAATACATGTATTGAGGGGCATGTGGGTAGCTCAGTCGGCTAAGTTTCTGGCCCTAGGGTCCAGCCCTGAGTCTGGACCCCGAGTCCAGCCCTGCTCAGTGGGAACCTGCTTGTCCCTCTCCCTTTGCCCCTCCCCCCACACCTGCACTTGCTCTCTCTCTCTCAAATAAATGAATAAAATCTTAAAAGCATAAATTGGATTTAAGTAAAAATAAGCTACTAAAATTATAAACCCGATGCCTCCTCTCCCCCACCCAACATAAGCACACTGTCTTAGGTTAAAAATTGCGATTTTCTCACTTGGACAAAAGCAGTACCTTAAACTGGACTCCCTATTGCCAAAGATTCTTTCCTTCTTTTAGATTTTTTTTTCTATCCAAGGAATTTGCAATCATCATTCTTAATGTATTTATCTTGCAAATGATTCAGATATTCTTATATACAAAGCCTTGAGAATAGCCTTAAGAATCGCCTAGTCAAATTCTGAAATAGTCACATCAAGTCACAGTTCTAAGAACAGAATGTGTGCTCATTTGCTTAAAAATCTGCCCAACAGACCAGTATGCCTTAAACTTCTGATGTCAGAAGTTTTGGAAAACGGAAATCCGTCACTTTTTATGGTCCCAGGTGACCATAAAGCCATAGTATTTTATTTTCTATTTGGTGGAAGGGAGAGTAATAAGCAACTAGTCACTTTAAGTTTGCTTGTCTTTACTTTGGTTTGGGGGAGCTCACCTCTAGGAGAATGTGAGACCACTCAGTACAGAGCTTCAAAAATTAAAAGAAATTATTTTGTCCTTAAATATATTCTTCATAAGTGTTCCCTTCTTCCTAAAGGTACTATGTTAGTTACTTTAAAAATATTAACCTAGGAGTACCACCACCAACAACAAAAGAACCATGTAAATATGTAAAACATATTCTCATGAAAGATAGCATAGGGTAGGCAAAAGAGCTCTGGGTTCCCTTTTGAACACCAAAGTTCAAAGATCTGTGTCATCATAGGTAGTGGGGGCCTTATCTAACGTCTCTAGACATTAAATACATCTCTAAAGTCATAGCTTATAATACCTGATCCATTAGGAGTTTATTGTGAGCATCAAAATCAACTGGAAAAATGTATCAAGTGACACTGGTGCACAATCACAATAAAAATAAAATGAAAGATATAAGGCAATGAATCCAAAATCTTATAATCTATCTACTTCAGCTATGAAACCTAGAATTAATTTTGTTTATTCCTGCTGGTGTCTTTAATCTCTGTGAAATGGTTTGTATTTTACCACAGTCCTTGGAGCTGATTTGGCATCCCGTAGCATCTAATTAATAAGCCTTCAGTTACTCATTAAAGATCAATGTTGAAAACATAAATAAAATATCACTGACCCTTCAAAGATCCCATTAGGTATCAAAAATGAATGTAAGATGCTTGACAATTACTTGTTGCACTAAATTCATCAGCCATTTTTTAATCTCCTCAGCTTTACTTTTATCAAGGCGAGATATTTTTCCCTCCAAAATAGTATTGAGGCATCGAACAAAATGCTTTACCAAATTACTATCATTTATTACTTTTATCCTCTGGTTTTGTAATTACAGAAACCAAACTAAGGAAATTTTTCAGACATAAATAATACTGGCCCAGGTCACCCTGGCAGCATCCGAAGAAAAACACTATGAAAGGAAGAAGCAGTACCTCAGAAGTAGGTCGTTGTCATTTGCAGTAATGAGGCAATAGTTAAGGTAGACCATTAATATATGATTTTCAAGTACTTTTTTTAATTTTTCTTACAACATATGGAAAATCTACAATGTGGTATTACAGTCAAACTTCCCTGTGTATCAGGAGCCCTCCTAGGCCGCTCGCCATTTCTACTGAGCCTCAAATAACCTGTGTGAGAGTTGATGTCTCTATGTCTTAAGAGCAGTGGAGTGCTTTATATTCTTTCCAATTGATCCATGTTCACTGAGAATGGGTTTTCTGCCCGGACTGAGGACAGTCACCGAGTGTGACGAGTGTGACTGACAGCGACAGCACCAGTAAGCACTTTAGTGTTTCAATATGATTTCTACAGTCAAGATGTAATTTTTTTTTCTCCTTAGACAAAGATATTGAATTGAACTTCAAAGAAATATCAAAGCACATTTTCTTGGGAGACTGGCCCTAAAAGTCGAATGTTCTTTTTGAAACCAGAACATAACTTAAAGAATTCTTAAACCTCACTTTAAAAGATGAGTTACTATTTCAATATGTGAGCTTTCAGTTAATCATTCGAAGATGTCATTTGCTAGCAACACTTCCTCTGAGTATTTTCTTTTTTCATTTTCGAGAAAGTAAGGCTACAAAGAGTTCCTCTTTGGAGATAATTCTGTACTTTTTCTTTACATTAACCCTGGGGATTTAGGAAAACTATAAAATGATAGCAGCAGTAGAGAGTACTAAGTCATGTCAGAAAGCATGTATCATTTAATCAAGATAGGTTTTCTAGAAACTAAATCTCTGTAATTTCAGTACT
The DNA here is from genome assembly GCA_028646535.1 of Procyon lotor. Lineage (NCBI taxonomy): Eukaryota > Metazoa > Chordata > Mammalia > Carnivora > Procyonidae > Procyon > Procyon lotor. The sequence continues at coordinate 132,930,826 of CM053605.1, forward strand.
TCTATACCTGTAACGTGGAGTCAAAGCCCTCAGGCATAGTTGCCTGTGTGACTGTGTGATTAGTAGATTCTGAATGCTTCACAATTATTCTGATTCGTACTACAGCATAGAAAAGCCTTATTAAACAGTTTGAGGGGGAAAAAAAAGTTACATCTACTGATTCTGGGAGGTGCTCAGTCACTGAATGTGAAGATTCAATTCAAGTATATAATTTCAACTTATTATCCCACTTCCCCTCACCACCCCACATCTCCCAGCACTGTTGCCCAAAGGAATCTATGTTCAATGTTTTCCCGTCAACTTTTTGCTTGAAAGGGAGTCACACTCTAAGGAGAATGTCTCCAGCTGATGAAGGACGCCATGATTCATGATGCTCCCTAACGTCTTTCCCTGGGGCTAATGCATGGTATGGGCTTTTAATAAAATGTCCAGGGATCCCTTTTTAACCCTTGTCAACCGAAGGAAGCCTTGCCCTAGCTCAGCTCCTGACAGACTGATGCAGGCATGTGTGTGCACATTGTGCAGAATGCGTGTGAACAGGTGTACACAGGTAAACTGAGCGGAGAGTATAAAAACAAAGATCTTAACCACAAGAGACTCCTAAACTCACGAAACAAACTGAGGGTGGCTGGGGCGCGGGGGGAAGGGCTAGGGTGGCTGGGTCATGGACATTGGAGAGGGTATGTGCTACAGTAAGTGCTGTGAAAGGTGTAAGCTTGATGATTCACAGACATGTACCCTGGGGCAAATAAGACATAATCTGTTAATAAAAAAATAAATTAAAAGGAAAAAAAAAAACACAAAGATCTTTCTGCAATGGCAAAAGCAACACCATGAACATGAACTTTCTCTTCTCAACTACCATCTATTGAAGCAAAACAGGTATTCCTCATTTTATGAAAGTGCTGAATTTCTAGAAGAAAACCGTGCATAACTTCACATCTACAATGAAAAACATCTGGTAGCTGTTCCGAATGTAAAACGTTTTATTAAACACTTAAACTGCATCTTTTCAGTGCTAATTAAATGAATTTAACCCAATTAGAGGATTAAAAACACTTCGTAAGTGCTTGATAGCAGGACTGCCTGAGAAACCTTACACTTGTCACTTCTTCCCTTACACGCCACTTGCACATGGTATGAATCATATGGAAGTCTGCTCAATGCTTATTTTGATGGTTTCTTCCTGTTTTTCTTTGCTCTTTAAAATCCTCTTGTCCGACGCCTTGGCACCGGTTGCTTATTCAGGATGCTTGCTAATTCACCACATAATTACTCAGAGGGACCCATTTTCAGAATTGAAAAATAGAAGTGGGGAGATCTTCTGTTTCCTGCTGATAGAGTAGCATATTTAGAAGCAGTTGTCTATACAAGTGTCTGCCTCAGCATGTCCTGCGGCAAAATCCAGCACCAGAAGCGCTTGCCCAGGCTGCATATTCACCATGTTTCAGACCCTCGTCCTTTCTGCCAACACCTACTGTGCTTCAACTATAGTCTGCTGGACAGATCTGTTGCCAGTGCTCGCTCTGTTTTTCCACCCTAGTCCTTTGTAAGGCAAGAGGAGGGAAATTTGATAAACAAAACTACTACTTAAAAGAATAAGTCGGAGGGGCACCTGGGTGGTTCAGTGGTTTAAGCCTCTGCCTTCGGCTCAGGTCATGATCTCAGGGTCCTGGGATCGAGCCCCGCATCGGGCTCTCTGCTCAGCGGGGAGCCTGCTCCTCCTCTCCCTCTGCCTGCCTTTCTGCCTACTTGTGATCTCTCTCTCTGTCAAATTTAAAAAAAAAAAAAAAAAAAAAGAATAGATCGGGGACAAACTAATGTCCAGAAAAAAATTCTTTAGGGTTCTTCCGGTACAATATAGGTAGAGTATAGGTCTCAAAGGGTTTTATACCTTATTTTTCATCTGGCAGGGGGTAGTGGGGGTGGGAAACCCCTGCACCTAAGCATACAATTCTGTATGAAACAAATGCCTTTGGCTCAAGTTCAAATGGCCTCTACTCATCACATTCAGCCTTAGCATAAGATAGTTCCTGAACTGACCCCTACATTTTAAGCAAAGAGGATACTGCTTGGATAAAAATAGGCTCAGTAGTTTTTTGGGAGTAAATGTGTGGTGGAATATTTTATTTATATCTGAGATAATGTCTCCCAAAAGTACTTCTCCATTAAAAAAAAATGTGTAATTAGAAGGATCTTGATTAGAAATTGGTTGAGTCAGTCCCAGAAAATTATGGACACAGACTTTAAACTCTGCTCAGAAGAGTAAGTTCATGTGTTTGTGCATGTTTGCATGGATATATGTATTTCTTGGAACACACTAAGTTATTTAAAATAAGCATTTATGGGGCTGCCTGGGTGGCTCAGTAGGTTAAGCATCTGCCTTCAGCTCAGGTCATGATCCCAGGGCCCTGAGATCGAGTCCCACATCGGGCTGGCTCCTTGCTCAGTGAGGAGTCTGCTTCTCTCTCTGCCTGCCACTCCCCTTCCTGTGCTCTCTCCCTCTCCCCCTCTCTGACAAATAAATAAATCTAGGGGGGAAAAAAAACATTTATACTGAATGCTAAATCTAGCGGAAACAAGTCCTCATGATTTCCAGACAACTCAGGAGATCTTTTGAATTAAAGTAGTCATATCCAATTGTCACTGGGAAGAGTTGACTCTTGGCAAATCCATTCATGAAAGAGATGAGGTTTGAGCAGCACTTTTGAAATACTATTATGGAAGCACTCAGACCCCAAACTCCATGAGAGCCAGAGGAAAAGTGATGGTTATAATAAATCTGTTTGGTTTAATGTTTGGTGGAATTTAAAATTAGGTGTCTCTAAGTGAATTAAGGACAATCATGTAAGTGATCCACAATTCCCTGAGGATTTGACGAAGTAAAGTTTAGAAGTAGCATAAAATGGTTATAAAATGTTTCGTGACTTTTGTGACCAACTTATTTAAACTGGTGATCAAACCAAATGAGTTGGCAGAAGGATTATTACTCAGCAAGCCTTCGGTCATCTGCTAGTTGTTTCCGACAATGGTAGGTACAGGGGACACAACGGACTAGAACAAGAAGGCTTATCCCCATGAGGACAGTGCTTTAGTAGCACTAAGCCGGTAAACAAGCCAGACTTTTCTCTAAATGAGAACTCAGGAGCAGCAAGATCCTTGGCAAGCAAGCAAGGTGTTTCTCACCTGAGAATGTATTTATTTAATTTCTATGTTTACTTGGAGCAGGGGAAGCTTTAGGATGGTGATGTGAAAATGGAGAGGAGATGCAGAAGGTAGGTTCCATATTGCCTTTTTGGCCCTGCAGTGCAATAAACAAACACTTTAAAATAATTACAGATGGTGATAAACGCTCTAAAGTAAAGGAAGGGTGGGCAGTGAGAGAGAATAACAGAGAATCAAAGTTGCCAGCAGGTATTTTCTGAAAAGCAAAGAGAAGGCTGCTCTCTGTGGTCCCACTAGGAAGAGGATTCAAAGAACTCTCCACGCCTCCTTGGCTCACCTAGGAGAGGAGTGCCTTGCAAATTGCTGAGGCATTCAGCAGTGCTAAGTAACTCTCCATTATGAACTGATACGGCTGTGCCCATTCAGGGGAGATGGAGGGGATTTGAAGCATAGAGAACAAAGTTATATGAGAGGCAGAGTACACCAGGTTAGAAAGAGGCCCTTTAGTCAACTCTCGAAACGCCATGGCTTGTCCAAGACTATCTCTGTTTTGTCAAAAAAAGGTTGCCAAGCCCTTCCATGGCACAATCTTCAGACCTCTATCGTAATTCTTGAATCAATAAAACTCACCAGTTGTGTACTGATGTCATTACTTTATGTTAATTCATTCACTCGACAAATACTCATTGTGCAGTCCTCAGTGCTGGGTGCCAGGGAGACAAAGAAGTTCAAGGAACGCATAGTCTCACCGGTAAAACACACAAGTCAACAGGTAAGGTGGCAAATACAATGGCAAATGTGTGCTACAGAGCACTGAGGTCTGGCCTCTTGGGGCAGGGGAGGTCAGGGACAGCTTCCAGGGAGAGCTGGCTCCGGCAAGCACTTCCATGAAAAGGGTATTTTGGGGAAGGGGAGCCAGAGTAGAAGGGGACAAGGCAGCATGACCCGGAAAAAATCACATGTGCTTTCTGGCACAACTCCAAGAAAAGGTTTGTATCATACATGTCACTATCTGCGAAAATATATGTACTTATTAATTCCACTCTTTTACTGAGCTACACAGGGATCTGTTTGTCACTGCTCATTGAGATGACAAGCTCATTTCAATGCAGTTAGAATTTTACTCTCCTCACATTCATGGCATTATTTGCTTTCTTACACTGATGCTGACAGATGCTTGGTTTATATTTAACCTAAAGGTGGCATTTACAACTGCAAAGACTCCTAATTATGATAGAATTGAAAACATACAGGATCCCCATTACAAGGAAGACTTTCTTACCAGCACACATTTCCATTTAAAACACCCACTGCAAGGTAAACCAAGAAAGAAAAGAATCAGGAAACTATTTTCTTAGGTAAGAGAAATAAGCATGCAGTGTGTATAGATTTTCAGGAACCAGAATAGTGTAATGGTCTCAGAATGTCTGTCAAAGGATAAGATGGAGATTTTATTTTTAACCTGGTCCCAGACATGAGCTGCAGGAGACATCAGAAACCTGCAATGCTCTTTGTACACAAATATAGCACTGAGGTAGAAATGATGGGCCCGGCACCCCCCATGAAGGCGTGGCCAGCAGGGGAGCCATATTCTTCACAACACAGCCATGAGCAAGCGGCTTGTCCCCTTATAATGCTCTTTCTCCTCTGGTTTGCAGTAAACAGTGGGGTCCCTGAGGACCAGATACTTCTCTGAAGGAGAAAAGTGACTCCGGGTGGAAGTTTTGAAATGGGATGGCCTAAGAACAAAGATCTTTATTTCTGATTTTCTGTTGTTAATGTTGTTATACAAATGGCAGGTTTTAAAATCAGAAAAAGTTGCCTAAATAAAAAATATTTCTTTCAGAAATAGATTTTGAAGGATTATTTTGTTGTATGATTGCTCCCTGTGCTTGAAGTATTTATTAGTAACATAAATAATCGGTCAATATCAAAATAATTTAAATTTAATCCTGAGGGGCACCTGGGTGGCTCAGTCGGTTAAGTGTCTGCCTTTGACTCAGGTTGTGGTCTCGGGGTCCTGGGATCGAGCCTCACTGTGGGTTTTCTGCTCTGTGAGGAGTCTGCTTCTCCCTCTCCCTCTGCCCCACTCCCCACTTGCTCTCTGTCTCTTTCTCTCTCGCTAATAAATAAATAAAATCTTTAAAAAATTCGATTCTGGAAAAAAAAATGATACAAACCCGTGGTAGTTTTATGTGTCAACTTGGTTGGGTCACAGTACCCAGATATTTGTACAAACGCCAGTCTAGATGTCACTGTGAAGGTATTTTTAAGACGACATTAACACTTAAATCAGTAAACTTAGAATAAAGCTGATTATCTGTGTAATGTGCGTGGGCCTCATTCAATCAGCTGTTAAGAGAAAAAGGACAGACTTCCCCCAAGAAGAAGGAATTCTGCCTCCAGACTGAAACATCTGGATCTCTAGTTTATCATCCTATCCTGAAGACTTCAGACTTACCAGCATGTGAGCCAATGCCTTGAAATAAGCCTCTCTGTGTCTCTTTCTCTGTCTCTCTCTCTCTCTGTCTTTCTCCCTGACAGTCTCTCTCTCTCTCTCTAACACACACACACACACACACACACACACACACACACACACACACATACACACACACACACACACACACACACACACACACACACACACACACTATGATTCTATGTCTCTGGAGAACTCTGACAAATAGAAACCCTCATAGCAAGTAATTCTTCTCTATCAAAAAAAAAGTTTCCTTGTCTAATTATACACCTCATTTTTCCTTATGATTTGCTTTCGATGTTCACTTAATGAAATGATGGTGATAGGGACACAAACTCCTTCCAACAAAAACGTCTCTGTTGATTCATACTTTGTAAACATAATGGCATGGCCCTTCATACTTGAACCTGTAAATATATACTCTAAGGGTGTCCCTCTAATCCTAGCAACTCCCCCAAATAACTGTTTAATTTTTATAGCACATTGATATTCATGATTTCATAATATTGAGTTTTTCTCACTCTTTCTCTCTTCCTCCCTCTTCCTCTCTCTCACACACACACCTGAAGATGTAGATTTTTTTTACATTTATCTAATAAATGATAAATAAGAATGGGTCTTGCCCAAACTTTCACCAGTGAAGAAAGAAAAGTGAGGAAGACACTTTCTGAGTACAAGTCCTGTATCAGACCCAAGAATTGGAGCCAAGAGTCATACCCAGGGAGCATATCTAGCCGTCCTCAACTCATCTCAAGACTAAAATAATGTGTGACAGAGTTAGGACTGTCAAAGGAAAACCTTTGTTTTCCAACACATCACAATCACCCAAGTCAAAAATAGGCACTATGGCAATCCTAACCATCCATTTCACACTGCTTTTATATGTTAGTCCAGCAGGAACGTGTAGAAGAAAGCATGAAGTGGACACCTCATTTCTGTTTACTTCAAGGCATTAAATTTCTTGATCTCTATTGCTTTCTCCTCATTTGATATTTGAGAATTTTTGCACCTCTTACTTATCTCTTTTTAACACAGAGCCTGCTCTGACCTTTTTGTATGTGCTTGATCCACTTAATATTTATGTATTTCCTAGCTTGTTAGCTTGTTAGATAATAACATTAACAACAATAATAACCAACACCAACATAAACCAAATTAAATAAAGAAAAAAGTTGACATTTTTGCGAACTTATGTACACAAGTAGGCCAAGTATCTGATATGCATTATTTTGTAAAATTCTTAATAACCTTGTGAAGCAGGCCTTTTTCTTTTTATGTTGTCATAGAAGAAACACAAAGTCAGAGACATTAACTTGCATAAAATAGTTGAGCTCAAAAGTGGTCAAACCAGGATTTAAATCAAGGGCTGTCTGACTACAAAACGTACTTTTGGCCACAGTGGTAAATAGGATGAAATATTCCCTTATTGTGAAATGTGGTTTAAACCTGCAACCTCTCTTCTAGACAGTTTTTAATGATTTTTAACAATAAACAAGAATAAAAATGACTCCTGTCTTTGTAAGCCAGTAAAACATCAGTAAGAAGTACAAGGGGCTTCTACTGAATTTGAAAGCACATCTTCTCGATGCCTATTTTACCACTTTCAGGCAAGGTTTGCTGCATGACAGCCATGCAGCAATGACTCTGCCTCTGGCAGAGCACACACTGGAAAACCCTATGAGAATAATTGTCCAACTATATCCCCCAATTTCTCTGCACTGTAGCCCCTTCCAAAGATAAGCAATCCTATAGGGTAATGGACATGAACGTAAGCAGAATACACCACCACAGAATTTGCCTCTTTGGCATGTGTGCATTAAGTTAATCAGGGCCCTGCAGACTTAGAAAGAGCTTCTTACCTCCCCCTGAACTGCCTAAAAGAATTTAGATGGGGGCCTGTACCAGGAAGAAAGCTATTCCCAGAAACAACTTCTTTATATCAGAAAGACTTATCTGCACTTATGACAAACATTTGTCTACTAGCATTTGTTCTCACCTTCCTGTGAATTGTCTTCTTCCCCTTTGCAGCCCCGCACCCCTTCTCCTTAGCTCAGGATAGTACATAAGTTTCAATTACCTGACACCTAGGGAGTCTCCTATTTTTATGAAGCTCCATACATATGAAATGTGTTTTTCTCCTGTGAATGTGTTGTATGCCAATTTAATGAATAGACCAGTCAAAGAACCTAGAAGGGAAGAAGGAAAAATCTGTCCACCCCTACAGGCACACGGCGGAAAGAGAATCCTCCCAAACAGAAGCAAAAATGAAAGGGCCTAGTGAAAGGATTCCTATAGGACTCCACTCCCTACTCACAGGAGTAAGAGTGCTACTTGAGATCCTGCAACATCATCAATATAAAGTGTCATTCAGGGGCACCTGTGTGGTTCAGCTGGTTAAGCATCTGCCTTTGGCTCAGGTCATGATCTCGGGGTACAGAGATAGAGCCACACATTGGGCTTCCTACTTAGTGAAGAGTCTGTGTCTCCCTCTCCCTCTGCTCATCCTCTCTCTTTCTCCCTCTCAAATAAAATTGTTTTAAAAATTAAAAAAGATAAAGTGCCATTTCAAAGCATATATAGAGGAAACGAGTAATTGATCCTATATCCTAGTACCCCACTCAAAGGCCTCAGGCTGCAGGGTGTTTGATTACAAAGTCCATAGTACTGGACCAACTGGGAACACATATTTGGACTGTCAGCAGTGGGGTAAGATTTGGTGTGCAAGTGCAAAATCACAGTCTAGACCTGATATGGCCTATGTCACACACTTCAGACGTGGACAGGTAAGTTAGAGGATGATGTAGTACTCTGGAAAATGCAAAGCTTTCTCAATTATTTTAATAATAGACATCACTGAATAAAAATAGTTTAATATAAGTTAATAAAATAAGAAATATGTTAACATAAAATAGCCAGTAGATGCTTTTAAGAATGCTGAATAACCTTTGATGGGAACCGAATGGAGAAAAATAGTTTAATTTTCTTGTAGTCTTATATAAAAGGAAAATAAATGAGCTTTGTTATTTGCACACAAATTGGCTGAAATTAAATTTAAAATGTATATATTTTCTAAATTGCAAATCATAAAGTGCATGCCGGTAATCTGTGGCTCCTAAACATCATTTTTTTATCTTAATGGAGTAAGAAAAAATTCTATTTTTAAAAATTGTTTTGTCAACCTCAGCCCAGGGTAACGTTGCTTGTGTCTCATAAGGATCAGTTTCTTCCTAATTCCAAACGCTCCAAGTCTCTTAGCAACTAAATATAGGCAGTTTTGATTAAATAAATTATATTATATGCAAACTATCTAAAATTAAAAATTAAAAAATTAAATTAAATTAAGAGAAATTATATGTAATAAAATTCTCCTCTGCAACTATAGAACATACTGTGCAATAATTCAACAATTTTCTTCTTATAAGGTTTATTTCTTAATCAATAAGAAAAAATTAAGCTTGAAGACCATTTGAACATAAATAACACCAAATACTAAACAGGGGGTTTAATGACTACATATACAAAATCATAGTATGTAATAACAATAAAGTAACATTTGGTGTCTTTCAATATCCAATGTAAAAGCACTTTATTAAAAATGCTGAAAATGATATGAAGCAAAAATAAGGCTCAGGAATTATACTTTTCTGTCAACTTGCATAGATTTTGAAACCTCAGATTGTTCTGAAAATTTATTTCCTGATATTTGATTTGGTCTCTGGAGAGAAATGCAATACATAAAAGATGACTTAATCCTGGAAAAACAAGGGGATTTCATTAAAGGGACCAGTACTGATTTGCCTAAAGTTAGGAATTTTCCATCCCAGAAGGGGTATCTGGCTTTATAATGGCTGCACCCCTCTTAAAATCTGCCATATCTTAAGACTAAGATTGTGGTTCAGTATTTCCAACTGTCCCCATTGGATGTAAACAAAAATTCAGACTAATGGTACTATAATATCTGTTAAGGACTTGAGTTTCTGAATCTGAGCCAAGGATTGCTCAAGTCCCTTAGGGACATTTTAAATTTTGAGATCAACAGCCTCAAAAACTTTCTTTCTTTCTTTTTTTTTTTTTAAGATTTCATTTATTTATTTGACACAGAGAGAGATCACAAGTAGGCAGAGAGGTAGGTAGAGAGAGAGGGGAAAGCAGGCTCCCTGCTGAGCAGAGAGCCCGATGCGAGGCTCGATCCCAGGACCCTGAGATCATGACCTGAGCCCAAGGCAGAGGCCTTAACCCACTGAGCCACCCAGGCGCCCCCTCAAAAGCTTTCTTAATTTTGCATAAGGTTAAAATAACTCTTAACTATAAGCCAACATGTTAAAACCATATAGCATAATGTAACATTAATAGCAGGCATTACATTACATATAATTGTACAAAGTAAATAAAAGGGTACTGGATCTCTATTTGAGGAACATTTATTTAAAATGAAAAGTAATTTAGTTAGATAAATCTATAAGATAAACTTGGTAGCGTAATCTATGCTCCTGATTTTAGAAAATCAACATGCCATTACAAATATGGCATAAGAATTATGCATGAAGCGGTGCCTGGGTGGCTCAGTCAGTTAAGAGTCTGACTCTTGATTTCAGCTCAGGTCATGATCTCAGCGTTGTGAAATGGAGTCCCTCCCTCAGGACTCTGGGATGGGACTGGGTCTAGAGACTCCCCATCCCCCACCCAGACTCACAGGCATGTGCTCTCTTTCTCTCTCAAAAAAAAGAGTTACACATGTGTATATATATATATGTCATATACATCTATCTATCTATCTATATCATATATCAGTATTTATATATTTATATACATATATCCCTATATATCATATATCATGTATTATAATTTATATTATATATTTATGTAATATATATTTATATATATTTTATAGTATAAATTTATAAATTTGTATTAAAATATAATTTATATATTATATAATATATATTTTATAATTTTATATATTTATGATATGTGTTATAAATATTTTATAGATTTATATATTTATAATATATATTTACATCTCTCTCTCCCTCTCTTTCTCTCTCTCTATATATAATATATGATGAAGATGGATAGAGCAAATGCCCACAATTGGTGAACAATTGGTCTTCTCTACATTGGATTCAGATGGACCTGTCTTCAGACAAACTACATATTCTGTGTGAGCATCGTGACTTTGGGTAAAACTAATGAGGTGGCCAGAACTTTAGTTTTCAACTTTGTAAAGATTGGGATGGTAATGGCTACCTCTGAAAACCATTGTGAAGTTTGTTGAAAGACATAAATAAAATCATATGGCATAAAGCACAGAACATAGTAGGTACCCAATTAACATGCATCCACTCTTTCTCCTTCTTTTCTGTCTCCATGACATTTATCTTTTTGTGTTACTCAGATGAAGGACAAAATTGTGATGGTCCTACCTGAATCATAAAAGTGTGAATATACATCCAACATATTAAGAATGTTATTTAGCATAAATATTATCTAGTATCACTAGTGAATGTTAACTTAATAATTTTAAAAGACTAATATTAAGAATAAGGGGTTTTACTAACTTGAACATGATAGGTAATGGACACCTAAGCATCAACATTGTATTCTGGGCAGGACAGTTAGTAAATCTATCCGGAATCTCTTTCTAATACTTGGTTTCATTCTATACTAATTTTAGAATATTTCAGAATATTTTATATTTATATTTTCAGAATATTTATTTAGAATATTTTGTAAACTTAATTCGCAGTTGTTCTGAAACAGGAGAACGCCTTTTTTAAGACACTATACTCACTGGTAGGTGAGTGCATTCTCTTCTCAGCATAATTTTCTGTGAAAGATGTGGGGGGGGTTTCTCTGTGTAGAAATTCTATCTGCCCTCCAGCCAAGTTTGCTTCAGTGGAAATGAGATCCTGACCACTGGGCTGATGGATGTACACATAACTGACTTGTTCAATTCTAATTTAATTCTGGAAATCTATCTCCTTTATGACTTTAATTTTTCTGACGTGAAAACATTCTGTCTTTTTAGGCTTCCATTGTTTCTGCAGAACACAAGTATTCTCTTGGTGGAAGGAGAAAAAAAAAGGCAGTAAAGAAGCAGCAATAAACAATCCCGCAAAACCAATTTTCACATTGGCAGAAAAACACGAGAACTCCAAATAGCCATAACTTGAAACAGTGGCAGATCCTTGGCAGCGTATGATTTGAAATTATTAATGAAAACTTTCACCACAAACATGCACATCTCTTAGTTTTGGGGGACTTGAGCTTTTCACATAAGCAAGAGTCTAAAAATGAATTACACCAGAAGAGAGAAAACACAACTTCGACTCAGCATAGCTACAGTTCTAGCCTTTATGACCACAGCTAAAGCAGACCCAGGAAGGTGCTGATTTCAATTTTCTATACTATTCAGTAATGAGAACAGCAACAAAAAGCACAAGGGTGATTCTAAGAGAACTCTCTGCTACATTTCTTTGCTTATTCTAAGTCTCTGAGATGACCTCAGGCTTCAGCTTTCCGACTGCATTAGTGATTAGGTTTTTCTGAGGAAATATTTTTACTTGCCTCTTACATCACAGGTATTTTATTAAAAAGTATTGAGATAATATACCTAAGGTTCAAGGAGATATTCAGAATAGGGATGCTAAGTAAATGCACTGTATCATGATTGTATTTTTTGCTGTTAACTATATGCATTGCTTTATTTTCAAACATTAGTGAGTAAACAAAACACATACATTAATTTTCCTTTATTTTTAACTTTTTTGAACATGCAGTTGTGGCTGACTTAAACAGCAGAGTGAGAAAAGAGAGTTCTAGCCACACCCTGGAGGTACTTTTTAAAAAGGGGACTATCATAGCAACCTGTAGCTTCTTCTGGTTCACTTCTCTGCTTTTTTTCAACCCTTCCATCATATCAAAAATGCTCTTTATTCAATTTTTTGTTTCTCTCAGCACATAATTTTCATTTCTTTGAAGCAGACTCTCTCACTACCTCTTAAAAATCTATTGTTCCTTAGGCTCAGTAACCTATTGACATAAGCTTCCTCCTTCACAGTCCCCGTGTAACCCTCCTTGAGGAAAAAGATGAAGAGAGAGAAACTTACTTAAACTAAAGCTTACTCAACATGATTTCCTCAATTAAAAACTCCAGAGTAAAAAAAAAAAAACCTCCAAAGTAATATAAATATCCAGTCACTGAGTCAATGAATCATGTGATAATGTCATATTATTTTCAAGTATTTCAAATTAAACTCCTTACACATGAAACCAAATTCATTTGGTAAGAATCAGCCAATGATTTCAAAGTCCTGGGGATCTTTTCTATTTAGTCCCCAACTAGTTTGATCCTAGCACATTTGCTCAGCTAGGAGAAATTCAGAATTGGGAGATGTGAAAGATTCTGTATTTTTCTTGAGGGAATAGTTTCACGGTGATACTTTTCTACTCTGTTGCTTGTTTTTTTGTTTGTTTTGTTTTTTGCCTCAAGCCAATGGGCTTAGATTAAATGTAAATGATATGGAACACTGGCAAGGCTAGATCTAAAGTTGTTTTTTTTTTGTTGTTGTTTTTTTTTAAGATTTTATTTATTTGACAGAGAGAAACACAGCGAGAGAGAGAGAGGGAACACAAGCAGAAGGAATGGTAGCGGGAGAAGCAGGCTTCCTGCTGAGCAAGGAGCCCGATGCGGGCGGGGCTGGATCCCAGGACTCTGGGATCATGACCTGAGCGGAAGGCAGCCGCTTAACGACTGAGCCACCCAGGCGCCCCTAGATCTAAAGTTTTAATGACAAATCAAACAACTCCTTGCACATTTTAGTGATGCCCATAGAATGGTAATTCCATAGTGAGAGCTAAACTTTCTCTTATGGATGGATCGTCCTCATTAAGGATCTGCATATGTGCACCTTTTCATATCTGCTGAATATCTTGGGAAGGGTTTATTCCTCCAATTTGGGCATTTTCCCTAAGTTACTGACATAGTTAGTTCATTTAATTATTGCCTAAAAACTCTAGCCACAGGTCCAACTATATCCCCCCATTACACAAAGAGGTTGGCTGACCTGCTCAAGACCACTTGCTGCAAGTAGCTCATAGGTAAGCCGACATTTACTCTTTTCCAAAATGTGAATTACGAGAGATTATTTATGCTTGGTTTTCTGCACGTATTAATGCTGAAGTCCAAATACCAAATCTCCATGGGGTTTATACTTTTACTTCGAGGGAAATTATTTGAGCTTAACGCAAGGGAAACTATTTGAGCCTTTCTCGTTATTACAGTTGTCCTTACATAAAAGCAGATACCAAATCCATATCCTCATAGCAAAATGTAAGTACTTTGCAATGATTAAGAATTAGAGCACCTATTCAAACATATTGGCACTTACTCAAAAGGTGACAATGATCTGCTTCAAAAGAACATAATTGCTAAGTTTACATGGTGCTCGAATTTCTCGCTAGGTGAAGTGAGCTACCGGGAGCAATCACAGGGCATCCCCTGGAGGCTGTGAGGAAGGCTGACTGGGCCCCACCTCAGATCACCTGAACCAGCATCTGCATTCCAACAAATCCACCGGTGATTCTGAGGCACTCTGGAGCTTGAGATACACTGGTCTAATTAATGACTCTGTTGATTTTGGGTTGTGCAAGTGACCCAAAGAGAAAACAAACATCTTCTATCTACGCGTGTCCCGGGGTACAAGGTGGATGCTTGCCCTGAGCTGGTCTGCTAGAATGACTCCCGCACTAACAGGCACAGGACTTTTGTGTAGTGATGCTCGTAAATCTCCAGAATGAGGGCACGGTCAGGGCAGAACAGAGGCAGAATGGAAGAGAGCTTGTGGCCCCACTGCACTCAAGGGAGACATAAATCTGCACACTGGAAGTGTGTGTTTACATACGCTTTGCTAGCAGCTGCGCTGGCTGCAAGCGCCTACCTCGGGGAGATCGGGGTCTCAGTAACACTGAAAAAATAAAAAAGAAGACTCTTGCTTCTTCTGGGTTGGGCTGAGTGGGGACAGCGGGATCTTTCCTAATGTCTTCATGAGTTCAAAGGAAGAGACTTGACATCATTACTTCTGCCAAGGAAAGAACTCTTATTAAAACTGTTAACCCACGACTCACTGGGATTAATATGACTCTGAACATACAGATTTTTAAATACAAATTTTATGGAGTAAGTCTCGCATCAGGGTTGACTCAATACCATTTAAGAACACGTTTCAATTTCAAAAGAAATACCAATGCTGTTTCAAAATGTTACGCTCAAGGACTGCTACTACTCTATTTGAAACATGCTAGAAATTAATAAAACAATTCCTATTTTAAATAAAGAGTTCCTATTGAAATAGCTAAATGCTCTTTTTACAACTATAAAGATGGACAATTGTAATAATCATCAAATCATCTCTGCATAACAGGATTGGTGTTATTATTCTCTTCTATACATTAAAAACAAAAACTTGAGGCACAGAGAGGTTAAGTAACTTGCTTGAGGTCACACAGCCAGCAAGTGATTGAGTCGCGATTCAAACCCTTTCTGCCCATCTCCAGAGTCCATGTAACCAAGTATTACTCTCTCCTACCTTCTGACTTGTTATGATTTTTGTGATCAGAAGCCCTTTTCATTCTCACCAGAGAAGCAAGAAAGCAAGCAATAAACAAACAAAAAAACAAACAACTCATAACAATGTCATTAGTATCTGCAATTGGTATAGCTGGTAACTAGTACTTAGATCCACAAGGAAAAATAATGGTTAAACTGAATATATTCCTGGGAAGAGTAAACTTCTGAAGGAATACCAGCCACCCACCTGGGTGGCTGCATCGTTTAAGCGCCTGCCCTCGGCTCAGGTCATGATCTCAGGGTTCTACTATGGAGCCCCACATCAGGCTCCCTGCTCAACAGGGGGCTTGCTTCTCCCTCTCCTTCTGCCCCTCCTCCCCCTCTCGTGCTCTCTCTCTAATAAATAAATAATCTTATTTAATCTTAAATAATCTTAAAAAAAGAAGAACACCAGAGGTTCAAATTAACGGCTTAACGAAATCCACCTATCATCCCGCAGTTCTACAGGTCAGAAGTCCGGGTACAGGCTCTGCGACACAGAGGGACAAGCAGCACCGCAGTCCCCTCTGGAGGTTCTGGGGATGAATTATCAGCTTCCCAGCTCCTTCAGGTTGTTGGCCAGCTTCAGTGTCCTGTGGTTGTTGGGTAGAGGACAGGGTTTCCTTGATAGCTGTCCGCTGGGAGTCATCATAAGGTCTCGTACATCCCTTACTCCATTACCCTCGCCCATCTTTAAATCAGCAACAGCATTTGAGTCCTTCTTTGACTCTAAATCCCTCCGTGTTCTCCTTTGACCCTATGCATTTGGGCTCTGGCCAGAGAATGTCACATGCTTTTAAGGCTTTATGTGATTAGATTGGGTCCACCTAGGTAACTGAGCAAAATCTCCATATATTAAGGTCCATAGTTGAAGTTACAATGCACAAAATCCCTTTTGCCACATAAAGTGCCATATTCACAGGTCCCAGGGGTTAGGGCAGGGACATTTTGGGGGAGGAGGCATTCTGCCTATGACAGTAGGTCTGGAAAAGGTGAAGGATGGTAAGGGAGCCCAGAGAGCCCAACTGGGGGACCAAAAATAAACTTAGCAACCACCTACTTTTGCCTAATGTCCACTTCTAACACATAATCTTTCATTATTTGCTTTATGCAAGACAATGTCTTCATACCAAATATTCATCGAAGAGGAATTGTAAAAACTTAATTTGCCCATGTAATTTAAATTAAAAATATGATATGAAGTGTCGGTTTCCTCATTAACTTTTGTGCGAAAAATTATAAAGTGGATGAGAAAATAAAATCGAGTTTTAACCTCATGGCAGTTCAAGAGTATATCTACGTATTATTAACACAACCAAGTGGACGCAAATATACGTATTACTAGTAAAGTATGGTGAAGAAATAAGACCCGGGGCGCCTGGGTGGCTCAGTTGGTTAGGCGACTGACTTCGGCTCAAGTCATGATCCCAGGGTCCTGGGATGGAGCCCCACATCGGGTTCCCTGCTCAGAGAAGAGCCTGCTTCTCTCTCTCCCTCTGCCTCCGCTCTGTTTACTTGTGCCCTCTATCTTTCTGTCAAATAAATAAGAAAAATCTTTAAAAAAAAAAAAAAGAAAGAAGACCCTTCTCACATCAAAATAAAACATGAGTGTTTCTCAGAAGTCTCAAGCTAACTCGTGTGATAGGTTTCACATCTGAAAAATGTAAAATCCATTACAGGGGACAAAATGAATTCTGGAGTCCTGCCCTTAAGCTCCATGATAGCTTTATTTTTATGATGTCTTTATTCTTCATGATACCAAATATTGTCATTCCTAATTCTCTAAATACAGCAGGCTTGCTACTGTGGTTATTAATGTTTCTGACGGTCCCATCTGTAAATAGCGTGCAGCCTAAACCAAAACACACATGCACGTCTCCACAGCAGAAGACTGACACAGGACCGCTGACACATGAACGGGATGCTTTGTCTAACCGACACAAAAATGCAAATGAACTGCAGAAAAAGAAAACTAAGGAATTCAAAGGCTTTCTTGATTGCCTTCTTTAAAATGCCAAGAACTTAAGCTGGCCTTTCTTATCTTCCACTACATGCATGTGACACTTTAGGAGGTCTTTCTTATTGTACTATAATTCAGGGATTGTTCCAGCTCCGTGCTCCATGCCTTTTTCCAAAGGGCAGCCTGAGATGTATAATTCGGGTAATGAACAGCTGCATAATTTAAGGGTCGAGCTAGTAGGGCACTGTTCCTTATTTGTGTTGCTTTAGCAGTTGCCAAGATGTTCCAGGCCTATTTAGGAATAGAATTTTTTGACTGCTTTATTTCTCTCCGATGATATATGCTGGGATTTGGTTGTGTTCCAGAAAGTGAATTTTATCAGCAGAAGTACCAGAGCAAGCTTTTCTCTCATTTTACTCCAAAGGGCAACAGCGCTGAGCTATAATGAGGTAATTTTTTTTCCAGCCATGAACGCTCTGTGTTCTATCAGGCAGGGTTGTTTAAGCCCAGTCCTGTCCCTTTCCAAAGCATGATGGACTCAATCACTGAGCTATCAAAGGCATTTCCACACTACATCCCTCTCACACAGGGCCAATCTCCTGAACATTGAAAAGGGCCTGGCAGCGAGGCCCTTCAAGATGAAGGCTGCATGCTGATTAATCAGTGGCTTTTTTATTCCATCTTGGCGAGGAGTCCCTGTTTGTAAATAAAAGGTTTACCCTGAATTTCCTGTAAACTCAGAAACATAAGGCTGATTTGGACCTCAGTCGCAGAGCAAGAACGGTGCCTGCTGTCCAATCCACAGAGACGTGCTATGTCCACTGTCATAAATACTCCTTAAGGTCTTGAAGCATATCCCACGTATGAGCCAATCTAAAACCAATTGTCAGCTCAGATGATCAGGCAGAGCAGGCAGACTGATTTTTTTTTTTTTTTTTTGGCCATTTTTTTAACTTTAACACCCCCGTTTTGGGGAGAGATCCCAGTGAACATTTGCAAAGGTATTGGAGTTTACATCATACAATAAGCTTGTAGGGGTCAAAAAGAAAAATCCATCAATAAAACAGGATATCTCTTTTTCAAGAAATAAATTAGTGTACTCTTCCACTCGTCAGATGGTAAATAGCTAATGGAAAAGGAATGTGACAGACCACAAGGACTAGGAATTGTCTGCAAACTGGCAGGCGCAGCGATTTGCAGATGACCCAAATTATTTTCAGGCAGTTTGGCACATCTCTATTTGTTACACTTACACCACCGAGCCAATTGCAGTCAACTAATATGGAGTATTTTCCTGTTCTTGAAGTAGGAAGAAAGCAGCGAGCCTTTCTTGATTGCTCTCCAACACCCCCGAACAGCAAAATTTAGAAGCCTCTTGTCCTCATTCACCTTAGGTCGTCTTCCAGGATGAGCGCACGACCACTGAAAGGTTGATTCTGGAGTAGGGATTTTTGTGCATATAGACACACTTCTATATGCCCCGAGTGTGGGAGCTCCAAGAGCTTAGAATATGTGGTTCTTGAAAGATCCTTTTTGATAAAAGATTTGCCATTTCCCTCCTTAGTTTCGAAGGCAAGGTGAAGAAGTTTATTTTGGGAGAGGCGAGGCCTTCTGACACTACTATATAAACCCACTCATCACGAGGCAAAAGTTACAGCAATGCCTCCCAACGTGGTCCCTGCTGTCGTTGGGGGCAGCTCAGGGACTTAAGGAAATGCAGAAGTGGGCGTTTTACTTCTAAACTGCCTTCCTCGATGACACAAAACGCATGATCTGTAGAGTTCAGAAAATACTGACCAGGGGCCCTGGCTTCTAGCCCGAGCTCTTTCCCCACTGGGCTAACTGTCAGGTCAAGTAACCCAGGAGTCTGCATTGGGATAGCTTAATACACCCTTCAAATGAGGAATTAAGGCAGACAAATGCACAGGGCACCTCCCAGCTCTAGGAATCTCTGAACCACAAACCCCCCAAGAAGTGTTTTTATTAATTCTAAATGAATGCATGGAAGTGAGACAGGCACATAACAAAGGCAAGCAACAATAGGCGAAAGCAAAAAATGCTGATTTCCCCAAAACTGAGTCACTTCATTATATTAAATTTAGGATTATGGGGCACATTAACTCTTTCAGGCCTTGAGGGGGTTTGTGTCAAAACAACACATCCTTAAAACTAAAAATGCACTATGTATTATAATTATAAGTTATAGCTAGCTATATAAATTTTATACGCTGATATAAAATGTACCTGGCACAGGAAATTTAAGAACGTCTCTAAAGAAAAATATATTAAAGCTCCTGTTCAATTGCATACCAAGTGTATTTTAATGTATTCATGTTTCTGAACATATGTAATACACAAATAGAATGCAATAGTATTTTGCATTTACATCTTGAATTTTAATAGTTTCAGGGAGTCGCTCGGTTTAGATGGAAAAAAAAGATCTTTACCAGTGGCAATTCCCTTATCATTCGGTGTACTTAAAACGTCTAAGTGTGTCAGGCCTTAGGCGAAGGTTGAGATGGCAAATTAGAAACCAAAACAAATGTCAAAAGAGGCAAAAATGATTCCGCCACTCTGTAGTGTACCACATTCCCAAAAAACTTGACTTCTGAAATGATCTGCACACAAAATCCCTCTCATCTTCTTTCTTGTGCCTACTGAATGCATTCTTCATCCTAACAGAGACCTAGAGTACTCTGTGCACTTTCTGCTCCCACGTTTATTAACTCCTTCCCAGCCTCTCTTGCCCTCCGCCCAGCCTTGACCCCGCCGAAAGCAGCCATTTTAGATGCTCCCGCAAGGGCCTTAAAAAGCCTCGCTCTGCTGACCTGCAGCCCTGCCCTCCTTGCTGATTCTTTACCCTGCCAGAGCCTCCCCCGTCCGCGTTCTTTGCTTCTCTCCTGAGCTGCCAGCTATTGCTGGAGCCACTCCAAAACTGGTGTTGACAGGCTCTTCTACAAATCTGTGCTGTTCAACCTCAACTCGACCCTCCCTGGTGTTCAACAGTTCCTGTAATGATTGCTTATTGACTCGCGGGAGAATTCAACATGGTATGGTAGCTTTTCCTCAGGCCTCCGCTCAGGCCTAAACACTTCATTCTTGGCAAATGACCCCATCTGTCATTTAACTGAGACTACCGAAGCCCTAATTTTCTTTATCTCTCCGCCTTTACACTCATTCCTTTTCTTCACTAGTCTCTCAGAGAAAGAAACTCTCCCCTGCTTTGCCCCTAATCTTTCACCTCTTTTCTTTTATCTCTTTCACTGTCACATTCCGGGGGGCTTGCTGGTTGACCAGAACACCACTGGGTCTTGATCTATAAATCTTCACACACACACCCCCCACCACACAAGACGCAGTTCTGTTCAATTTCCTCCATCTGTAGACTCCTTCCATTGTGGAAATAACGGCCGCGTCTGCCCCACGACCAAACAACAAGAAACAAAATTCAACATAAAAAACCACTTTTCCCTAACCTTGCCTCTCTATTTCAAGTGCTTCCGGGGTTGTAATTTACCTTCCTTTTTTGCTACCAAGTTTCTCTAATGGTTAATAGACTAAGGCCCCATAGATTCCACTTCCACATCACTGTTCAAGTCCTTGCAAACAACATCCTCTTCCTGACTAAACTTATTTTTTCAAGGTCACCTTTGACTTCCACGTCAGCCAATTACATTTTATTTCCCGACAGCCACGTTCTTTTCCCTGTCTCCAGCACCCATACATCTCATCATACCTGTAAGCCCCCTCCTTCCTTGCGCATTAGCAGCTTCAGCCTAGGACTGAAAGTTTGTGCACATGCATGATTCAGATAGAAATGGGATGCTGGGACAATGATGACAGGACATGCGTGCGCCTCAGACCAAGGTGGAAAATGGACCCGCCGGCTCACAACACACCTCGCGAACCAGAAGCTGCAGTGGTGCGACTGTGATGGGAGTTTGTCAACATGGATCCAGAGACCTCCCAGGATGAGGAAAACACCTCCTCATGCGATAACCAGCATGCGGTGTTTGCTGGAAGAAGGACACCGGTGCGTCCTGGGCTCTCAGTAAAGGTTTGCTGAAGAAGGAAATTATGAATGACTGACTGCCTTGGCTGTTCCAGAGAAGTGATGATTTAAAGCCCAACCCTGCGCTCTCACTCTTTCTTTTCTACTCGGTTCCCATTGCCTCATGGATGACAAGTTATTGCTATTTGATACTTAGGACCCAAAGAAGAAATTATTGTGACCGACGCAGAGAACGTGAGAAAGGGTTTCCTCCTTCTTTGCCTCAGAGTGTGACACTGTGCTTTGGAGGCGACAGAAAATGCGCCGTCACTTTAGCACATCCAGAGCTCCTTGCACAGCAGCAGCGCCCGCAGCCCTGGCAGGTCTCCTAGCATCCGACATGCCAGGGGCACCAAGTGCCAGCATCTTCAGCAGCAGCTGACGAGGGTATCAGGGGCTCTGGAGCAACAGGAGACAGCATTACCGGTAGTCAGCCTGACCGCAGTGGTGCTGCCTTTACCTGACCTGGTGGGGGCTGGAAGCTCTGCCAACTGGATAATGAGAAGGGGGCTGAAGAAGGAAAATGCTGAACGCCAGTCCCAAGCTGAGGGAATGGAGCCCATGGAAGCTGCGTGTCCTACAAGGTTGGCAGGATTAATGCTAAGGAAGCACTGGTTTTTACTCCCAACCCAATTATTATTATTTTTTTTTAGCTATAGATGTGTGTAGTCAAAAGAAATCCTTGACTTTAAAAATATTAGAGTCCTAGTCCTGTGGATTTTGCTCTCACTGACTCTTTCCTCTTTTAAATCTTTTTTTTATCAGACACTTACATGTGAGGCATACCCGAAATACTTCCTTTGGTCACTTCACACTCCACATGCTCACCAGTATCACATCCCACAGCTTCGACATAGTCTCCACTCATGTGATGCCCGACGTGTCACTTCCAGACCTGACCCAACTCTCACCTGACCTCCCGATTCATATTTTAGTCAAATACATCTGACTTGATGTCTCACCCATACTATGAATCAACTCATCCTGAAGTAAATTCATTGGTTTTTACCCCAAATTTCTTCTAACCCCCAAGGCATTTTCAAAGCAACATAATATTCCCAAAGAGGCATACAATCTTCAAGCAATTCCATCCCTCTTCACCATGGCACTGCATACAGTTAATCCCTCCCTCTTTCTTGAAATATTGTATTTGCTTTATTTGTCTTCCAGCAAACACTCTCTTGGGAGTTCTTCCCTGATATCACACTGCCCACTCCTCCTCCAGTGCAGTGTGGGGACTCCTAAGTGCTGGAGTATTTCACAGGACGCAGTCTTGGTTCTTAGAGCTCTTCACTTCTCCGCCAGTACTCATGGCTGATGGAATCTCATCGAGTCTCAGTTTTCTCTTGTCTCTCAGGCAATGAAAACTCAATTCTCCTGGTGTCTCAAGATGAAAATCTTGTAGTTACTTCATATGACTATCTTCTACTTCACCCCGTGTTCAATGCACACTCATATTCTGTGGATCTTCATAAGGAATCCAGAATCTGTCGCTTCTCACCATCCCCATCACCTTTGTCCCAAATCACCATCATTTCCTGTCTCGATATTACAGTAACTTCCTAACTAGTCTTCCTACTTCTTATTTCTACATGTATTTTTTCAAACAGAATTAGCACAAATCTCTTGATGTTGATGTCAGAGTATGTCATTTTTCTCTTCACAACTCTCCTGTGGCTTCCATCTCACTTTAATCACTGGATCATTGGCCAATGTGTTTGCTACTAATAGCTTCTGAAATAATACTGTAGACCAAAATGCTACTTGGCTTATTACCATATTTCATGGCTAATCTTTTCTCATTTACATTGTTCCAAGGAATACATGACCAACTGTACATAGCCAAGAAGATGGCCTGTAAAACTCATAGGAAAACATTGTAGTATTAATAATCATAGAAAGTAAAAGGAATTGGGGTGCCTGAGTGGCTCAGTAAGTCAAGCCTCTGATTCTTGATTTTCACTCAGGTCATGATCGCACAGTCCTGGGACTGAACACTGCATTGAGCTCCCCACTGAGTGGGGAATCTTCTTGAGAATTCTCTCTCTTGAGAGAGGATCTTGAGGATTCTCTTTCTCTTGCCCTCTACCCCTCCCCCACTTGGGTGTGCATCCACACGTGTGCTCTCTCTCTCTCTCTTCCTCTAAAATAAGCAAATAAGCCTTATTAAAAAAAAAAAGAATTATACCAGCAATAATCATTTATGAAGAACTTACTCCAGGCTAGACACAATACTAAACATTTCACATGTATTCTCTCCTTTAATCCTCTCTGTAATTCCATAACTTAGTTATTAAAATTATCCTTCTTTGGCAGAGTAGCCAAGTTTTGACAGATGAGCCCAGTTTGGCCAGCCAAATCTTGGGCAAGTTCATTTAAAGAGTACTAGAAGATAATGGGATTATGCTAGTAACTAATAGTGGAAGAGTAATTCGAACCACGTTGTATCTTCCTGCCAGGAGTCTCCTACTGCTAACAATACCAAAAGCTACCAGTGATGATACAACTTCTGTTCTAAGAAACTGATTATATAGTGTATATTTAAAGTAGGGAGGTGATGGGGTACCTGGGTGGCTTAGTTGGTTGAGCAGCCTACTCTTGATTTTTGCTCATGTCATAATTTCAGGGTCCTGTGATCGAGCCAAGTGTCAGGCTCCACACTCAGCAGGGAAAGTGCTTCAAGATTCTTTCTCTTCCTCTGTCCCTCCCCCACTCACTCATTTGCTCTCTCTCTCTCTCTCTCTCTCAAGTAAATAAATCTTAAAAAAAGAAAAGTAGGGAGGTGGTATGAGAAAAAAGATGTGTGTTTGATGTATAGCTATCTTAAAGGAAACACATAAATGCAGTTGATCCCTGAGCAATGCAAGGGTTGGCAAACTGACTCCTGTGCAGTTGAAAAGCTGTGTATAATTTCTGCTTCCCTAAAACTTAACTGCCAAGAGCCTACTGTTGACCAGGAAGCCTTACTGATAACACAAATAGTTCATTAACACATATTCTGTATGTTATATGCATTAGATACTGTATTCTTTTTTTTTAAAGATTTTATTTTTATTTATTTAACAGAGAGAGAGATCACAAGTAGGCAGAGAGGCAGGCAGAGAGAGAGAGAGAGGGAAGCAGGCTCCCTGATGAGCGAAGAGCCCGATGTGGGTCTTGATCCCAGGACCCTGAGATCATGACCTGAGCCAAAAGCAGAAACTTTAACCCACTGAGCCACCTCGGTGCCCCTAGATACTGTATTCTTATAATAAAATAAGCTAGAGAAAAGAAAATGTTAAGAAAATCATAAGATAAAGAAAATACATTTATAGTCCTGTATATCTGTCCACTGGGAAAAAAAAAAAATCCACGTGTAAGTATAACTGCCCAAGTAGTTCAAACCCATGTAGTTCAACTGTATTTTCTTTACTCAAGGTCAATGTTAATGAAATAACAGAAAATGGGAACAGCATTCCAAATCCTCAAATATATCTGAGTGCTATTAGGTATCACATACTGAGCTAAGTTATTTCATATTACCTCATTTAATCTTCACATTAACCACACAGGGCATTATCTAGATTTTACGCATGAAGACACTGCATTTGAAAGAGATTAGCTGACATGCTCAGGATCATAAAGCACAAGGTTGACTGAATCAATATATTCCAAGCTCTCTCTTCTTAATTTTGGCCCGTTTAATTCTTCACTGAAACGGAATAAAAAATAAACTGGCTTCACCCTATACATTCCGTGCTTACGCTGCATCTTTTCCCTCAAAGTTATAGTTGATGCTATACATGGAAACATTCTCAAGAGAGCTTCTTAATTTTAATTACAAATAAATAGACAGCAATCAAAGATAACTTACTTCGTGCTTTTATTTGTAAGTCATCTAATTCAGATGTTTCTTTGAGATTATCCATGCTCATACATGTTCTTATTCTTTTCTATGACCTATATAACAGTATTAGTCTGTTTGAGCTGCCATAACAAAATACCACAGGCTGGGGTGCTGAAACAACAGAAATTTATTTCTCAGTTATGGAGATGGGAAAGTCCAAAGTCAAGGCACCAATAAGGTAGGTTTCATTCTGAGGACTCCTCTCATGGTGAATGGGTGTCAACCGTCTCTCTGTGCACTCAGAATACCTCTTCTCTGTGCTCTCACAGAAAGAGAGCAAAAGCATGAGCTCTCTGGTGTCTCATCATCTAAGGACACCAACCGTATCAATTAGTGCCTCGTGCTTATATCCTCGGTTAACCTGAATTACTTCTTTAGAGACCCCATTTCCAAGTACAGCTACACAGCGGCCAGGGCTTTGCATATGAATTTTGGAGGGACACAAATATTCAGTGCATAACAGTAATCCATCTTGTCGCTGGTCCTGTACACGTGTTTTATAAACAAGAGCTGAAAGTGTTTCCAGAAGGTCACGATTCCAAAATAAAATTGCTCGTTGACACCGAGTGTCACAAACATCTGGCCACTCACAGATGGATCACAGTGCTGTGGAACACTTAAGTGGATTCCTCCATTCTGATCTATCCATTAAATGATAACCATGACCTAATGCACAGGCATGATCAATACATATATACACCGTGGCCGTTAAAACAGCCTGTCTAACCAGGGAGAGTAATCCTCCATTTTACAGATTTGAAGAGCCAATCAATTAAACACTGGATAAGGTCAAATACTATTGATTCAAGATTCAATGAAATCCCTTCCTTCACCTTCCCGTCTTTTGATTTTTCTTGTGATCTAAGTATGGTTTCTTTAAAATACATTTTTACAGCAGCTGCACTTCCATACTGGTAGAAAGTGAGTGGTCCTCAAAAAACATAATGATTCACTGGCACCAAAATCAATAGTGTTATAAAACCTTGAAGGCATGAAAAGGTTGAAAAATAAAAATATTAATGCCTAAACTTCAAGAGCATACTTAAGAAGTGGAATTTAAGAGATGCCCATTGCTAGTGGGAGGTAGGTAGTTCATAAATCAATTTAGAGGAACAACTCCCTCCGGTATTATCAGTGGGTGTTGAAAACAAAACGACCTAAGGATACCGTTAATAACGTGTTTAAGTATCACTCTTCATTCAACTCTGATTTTTGACACAACTTCAGATTATTTCTTGAAAGTGCTCTTGGTACTTACACAGCAAATTCGGTATACATTTTACTCTTTATTTTGTACCACTTTGGGTTTTTACTGATACCTCTTTACACTTCTGATAACCTTTTTAGAGTCATATAATCTACAGTCACGTCTTCTATGCTTACTTAATACAATGTTTTCATCTTCATAAAAATGTCATAAAATGGTGTTTTATAAGTGGAACAAATGCATTTCAGAGCTCTGTCTGCATCAGAGTCTCAGATACTTAAGTGCATTCCTCTGTCTGGAGATAGAACTATTTGCTGCTGTATTTTTATCTAACTGTCTCCAGAACTAGTAAACAGAGAATTGTAAATACTGCATGCTTGGAAAAATTCCACCTGGCACAAATCAGTCACTAGGTGGCTGAATATTGTGAATGGAAACAACTGGCAAGAAGGAAAATCCCCTTGTTAGAAGACAGCAGTGCACAGTGTTCCACGTGTTGGAAACAAAAATTTGCTCTGAGGAGCTTTGATGATATTTTAATGGAAACAACACTTCTTTTCCTGTTTATTCCTCTCTTTTGCTTTCTTTGGAATCACATGAATTTTGAACTTGGTTTGAGTGGGTTTTCTTTTCTTTCCCTTTTTTTTTTTTTTAACACTACCCAAAGAGAAGCTGGAAGATATATAATTAAACATCAGGTTCCCTCTGATATTCCAGATTTATTCTGTAGTTGGAAGTCTCTTTGACATATTATTTTTAAAAGAAAGATATTCTCTTAATCACTAACTCAAAGAAGCAGAAATAAAATATGACAGTATTTAACAGTACAGCAACCTATTAAACTCTCATGTGGCTACCTCTCGCTTTTAAGATGAAGGCGAGTTGTTTTTGTTTGTTTTCATTTGTTTTTAATGAGAAAGATTATATAGGCAAAGATCTTGAGAATGGCATTTCAAAAGTTGAATTTCTTGCCTGTTGCAAAGCTTCTACTTAGAAAAAATTGACACGTCATTTTTCTTTAATGCAATTAAAGAGTAGAAAGTGACAAACACTTTAGAACAGAAATAAAAGTAAGAAAAAAATGGAAAGAGTGGCAGCTGTTAAAAAAAAAATGGAGTTTAAGAACATCATACTTATAAAACGAGATCAAAAGTGGAAAGGCTTTCATTTTGACCAAGGTGGTTTAGCTATGTTAAAAAAAAAAGTCCCTCCCTCCTTCTACCGCCATTAGGGCCCACTGCTCCCACTTCTAATTTCTATAGCATGTAAGAGCTACCTAGAATTTTCATATAAACTGGCCTCATTCCATCCCATGACTCACACTGTTCCAAATTTAATATGCATAGACATTGCTCTCGATGCATGTTCTTGTTCAGGAAGTCTGGGGTGGGGCCTGAAAGTCTGCATTTCCAACAAGTTCTCAGGTGATGCCTCTGCTTTGGGGTCATGACCACACTGGAGTGACATGGCCAGAGTAGAAGCTAAGGTGAGTTTCCTAACACGGTCTAATGGCACACCTACAGATGAGTCATTGCTTGATTGTGCATAGAGGTTTCTCACCTTTCTCAGCAACTTAAACCGAGTAAAGATTATTTTTCCCCTCCAGCTCGATTAAGAAACAAGAACAGTCAATCTTCCTCATTGACACATTGCATATTTACAAATTTTCCTACTTGCTACAAGTTATTTGTAATCACAGAAATCAATGACCATGATTTTGCCATCAGTAATGCACATGCACAGAGCTGGAAAATTTGAGTTTTGTGATGTCCACTTTTATGGCTGAAGTTCAGCAAGATGACTTCCTGCCTTCTTGGTTCAATTCTTTCATTGTAATCGAGTGTCCTTTTTGGGGTCTATTTACTGCCACATTTTGTTGAATTTTTGTGTTTTTGGTGATTTCACTGTCTAAAATCACCCCAAGCAGAAGGCAGAAGTGCTGTCTAGAGTTCTTAAACTCAAGAAAGCAGTGATGTACCTTTTGGGAAAAGTGCATGTGTTAGAGAAGCTTTGTTCAAGCATGAGTTACGGTGCTGTTGGCCGTGAGTTCAGTGTTAATGAAGCAATGATATATATTAAATAAAGTGTCTTTAAATAGTAACACGCATAAAACAAGTTTATATATTGATTGTTTGATGAAAATATTGTGACCAGATGCTCATAAGAACCTAACCCTGTACTTCCCCAAAGAGCAATGATTCATTGTTGGCTAATTTAGTGTTCATGGTGACTTTATAGAACAAAACTACTGCAAATAACAAGAATTGACTATGCCTTCTGAACTATTCTCAGGAGAAAACCTCAATGGGAACAAAGACTCCAAATTGATGTCCCTTTTGACTGTAATATTCCTTTTTGGGTGTCCACTCTGACTCTCAAGCCAGATATTTCTAAACTATTTTAAGCAGTAAAAAATCATTTATTAAGTGAAAGATTAAGCTTTTACAGAATCACTGAAGCTTTACAGAAGCTTTGCATTTTAAAGGTTAGCCAAAAACCACTCTTTTTAAAGAATCTTCCGGTTTAGGCATTCGACAAAGTCATCAAGTCTTACAATATACTTCCTTTTCCAACTGCTGTGTTTGATAAACCAAAATCTGGTTTCTTCAAATATCCTCTACAAATCCCTTAACAGGTTCATAGCTCTTGTTCTTCAATTATAATACTCTACATTGATCTTTCTCACCAATAGTTTCTTTTTTGGTCAGTCCCTTTTGCTAAAAAAAAAAAAAAAAAAAAGTTTAAAATTCATCACTGTATGAAAGACAGTAATGTAACTTCTTTACAAAAGACAATTGAGACAAAGTACAAAAATGAAGATGATTCATCAGAACCATAAAAGGCAATTGAGACAAAGTACAAAAATGAAGATGATTCATCAGAACCGTAACAGTGACTGTATCAGGTCTAGATAGAGTAAACTAAGAACTATTTCTTAAGAGCAAAAGGAAATCTTAGAGCCAAATCAATTTAACCACTAAACAAATATATGTTCAGCACCTACTAAGTAAGATGAAGCTTCATGTCTGAATTAAATATCTTATTTTATTCTTACAACACTCCTTTGTTGATCGGTCTATCAAATGAGATGATACATAGTGCTTAGGTAATTTGCTCAAGGTCAGAATTAGTACATGGCAGAAGTAGAAAGCAAGCCTGGCCAGGAGCTCCAAGGTCCTACCTTTCCACTTTGCCCTCATAAGCAGGAAAAAAAAAAAGTTAAGAGAGGTCTATCTCTCACTATGGAACTTGCAGCTTCTCAGAAGAGAGAAAAGGGAGTACAGAGTGTCACATGTCAAAATATGATCAAGATTTGAGGTTAATTAAGCCAGACAAATAAATTCAGAGAACCCACCCAGACTATCATAAACAAGGTTGCATCAAGATGAGCTTTGGTGAGTAGGCAAGATTTGGTTGGGTTAAGAGAAATATGGACAGTAAAGTATTTTTATCAAGAGGAGTGGAGAGAATTACAATACATAGACAGAGAAGTACAAGGTGTGAATGAGGACATTGATGAAATCAGTTTCTCTGAATCAGAGGATTTCTTCAGGGCAATGCTAAGGAGATAAACCTTGAAGGGCAGGTTATTAGGAAAACTGAACGTTTTCCAGGTGAAGGCAGGGGGTATATTGTTTACTCTAACAAAGATTAGTCACAGATGCCAAAATGAATAAAACCATTTATCAATTAATTCTTTGAGTAATTTAAATCAGCAGGCTCTCAAATCCTTTACAGCCACCTTCTGACTCTTCAGGGAATATGATAGATCATTAACATAGGTCTACATTCGATAACAGGTGTTAAAACTCCCAGTTGCTAAATTGCATGCAAAGATTCAACTTCACATGATTACTTCCTCTCAGATGTCTATTCCTTACACTGTAAGACCACACAAGATAAGAATTATCTCATGATCAATGTTTATTAGATTACTGAGGTATATTTTGATTAAAACTCATTTGTGTGTTCTCACAACAATTTCCTTACAAATGAGGGGAAAAAAGTTAGTTAACTATAAACAGTATCTGCATTGGACACACACCTTTGACTATTAGCACAAATGCCCTTCGAATATAATCTAAATCAGACATTTTGAGATTATTTCCTGATATTACTCAGTAAGCTTATCAATGTAGAAACCTCACAAGATTTATTTTATTGTCATAGTAACTGGATTAATGTATTGCTTCTATAACTAGCATAGAAATACTCATCAGTGATACACTCTGAGCAATGCAATATGACTTGTCATTCTAATTAAAATTAAATTTGATACAATGTAAGCAGTACAATTAGTTGCTTGTGAAAATTAAGCTTAAGTTGATGATTATGTAATGATAGTACTTTGATAAAATTTTACAATCTCCCTAATACAACAAACAGTAAATTATAAATCATTTTAACTTAAGCAAAGCTACTAATTAAAGGAAAATACTGGTTTTGTCAAATGTTAATAATGTGGTCATTTCTATATCAGTAGGGCACCTTTGGCAGGAGTTTAATTATTTTCAGCATTTTTATTAGTCTTTGACTAGAAATAAAGTATTTAAAATGTTAGAATGAATTTACCAGATTTTGTATAGCTATTATTACATAAAAATAAGACAAAAGACAAAATTATTATTATATTAATATATATTGCTTATAAAAATTCCTTCATAAATTCAAAAATGATTTTCACAGTAGCTCAATTCACTTTTCTAGACTGAACAGTTACAAACTCACATTTTAATAAAGTAACCAATACATACGGAAAACTTTTTTTTTTTAGGATGCCCTTTTTTTTGAATGTTGACATGGATTGAATTTATTTTTTTTATAAACTGTAACAAAACAGTTGGCAATTGGATTTCACCATTAGTATGAAACTTGATTGTGCAAGAGCGTAGGAGAACAAATCTATCTCTTCCATAACAAAATAAGTATATGGTACACTATGGACTATCTTTTTAGTTTCAGCGTGTTTCTTTGTTTGCCTATGTTGTTTTTCATGGGGACAACTGACCTCTTGCGAAGTGATTTATAAATAAGGGTCTGCAAAATGTTACCATACAAAATGCCACATTTCTTTTTAGTTTCATTGTAAATGCTACAAACTTTGTTTTTGTTTTCACAAAGCTTCTCTCCCCACTACTGTTTGGTAAATAATTTTTTCTCTTAAGTCAAGTAAATTAGTTTTAATTTCGGGCAAAAGACAACCGCTAATGGTGATTTCATACTACACTGGCTTCTTGGGCCTCTTTTTGGCTACTCTCAAGTATAATCAAACCTGATGGATATCACAGAAATAAAGTAAAACATTTAAAGTAACACAGTTGACATTGAATGATATCATTTCAGTTTCGTCATAAAATTGACTACATTTCAGATGCCTAAAGTTCTAATTCCGTACCTAAAAGCACAAGAAAAACTTTACATCCCTTATTGTATCATTTTTTGTCTGAAAGAAATTTGAGCCATCTTAAAGGTTTTTAGATCCAAGTAATGTCAGCATTCCACAAAGGCTGTTGATATTCTTCATTAGCTATAACATAGTTAAAATCTAGCACCTGCAATAAATCAAAGTATTGGAAGATTGCGTTAAAACTTATGACAGTTACAGAGTTTGGTGGGTGTTGGTTGTTTTTTTCCTCCCAATATTCCAGGGTCATCACTCATAATAGTGAAAAGTGCAGCATAAAGGGGAAAAAAAATTCAGAATGTTCCTAAAAATAAAATAGAAAGCCCTCAGGAGTCCTTTCAGAACAACAATAAAAAGTATTGCTAGCTGTAAAATTTGTAAGCAGGATCCATCCTGTCGGCACAGAAACAATGAAGATGAATTACATTCTAGGAGAAACATTGAGACTGTCTGGTAACAGTGGCAAATCTACAGTGAGGACAAAGCACAACTATTTCTTCTGTGTCTTAAGTTGAAGGTTGTTGGAACAAGGTGGTATGAATTAAATGGTGACAAAAGACCATCTTTAGAAATTATCTCTTTTGCCATTCAATTCATTCATCTGGCCATTATTTGGGCTATTCGGTTTTCAGAATCTCCGGGTTAGCTCTGAGCTCATGAACACCAGGGGATAATTACATGTGTTAAGTGGAATAAGTACGTATACTTTTAATAAGAGCTGAATATGTGTTGGGGTGATGAGAGTTATTTATATCTCTTTCAACTATCTTTAGGTGTGATGAGAAAACAAGTTTGAGGTTTGTTTGGCTAGCTATTAAAAAAGGTGCTTTTGTCTCCGGTAAAAGGACATTTAGGCTATGTAGGAGATGTTGGCAGCTGGTAGGAAATGTTGGGGAGGATCCCACAGAGCTCTGCAGAGCAGACCTGCTGCATAGAGACTCATCTGCACGGGAACTAAGAATCTTGTTTTGCATATGTCCTTGTTTGATGCCCTGGATACTCGTGTGGTAGCTGAAAAGACATGCTGTTAAAAAGGGAAATATATGGATAGGGGTTGTTTTGTAAAAGCTGATGCCCACCTCCATGGCAGGTTGTAAGTTTAATAACAAACTTCCCCCTATCCTGAGCCAAGGTCAGCATATGCAAAATGAAACTCACACCACAGCAGAAATGGGGAGAGTGTTTATTAAACCTTAACTGTGATTCTCAAAGGATGTTTTGGTGTGCAATATGCCTACCCTCTCCTAAAACAGCTTGACTTTTCATTTAAATTTAAAATTCAGAGGTTTGCCTTCTTATGTGTTTATGAATGTTAATTAAAAGAGACGTTGGCTAGTTTGAGCAACTATTTAAAGTCTTTATTTGACAATATTTGCAAGTTGCTTTCCTTTTATGCTGTTATTCAAATTTTCTACCTGTAAGTAATGAATGTGGCTTGAG
The DNA here is from genome assembly GCA_028646535.1 of Procyon lotor. Classification (NCBI taxonomy): domain Eukaryota; kingdom Metazoa; phylum Chordata; class Mammalia; order Carnivora; family Procyonidae; genus Procyon; species Procyon lotor. The sequence continues at coordinate 132,964,028 of CM053605.1, forward strand.
TCAATTGTACATTAAAAATTGAAAGTAATATTAGGTTCTTTGAAAATCACTGAAAATTGCCATAATTCATGTTCCAGAGACTTGATGATTGATTGCATTAAAGCAGTAGTGGAATTCAAGGTGAACTGAAATAAATGTTAAATGAAGGTTCTTTTTAACCTCATCAATACCCTTCTAATACATTGAGATTTCAGAGTTTGAGGTATAACTAACAGTAACCGAATCTCGAGCAATTACCTAGCACTAGATATGGTATTTGTGTGAGTACCTAATAGTCTCCTAAACCTATCCTTTTCCCAGCTGAGCTAATTTTTAATGGAACATCATTGAGAACAATAGGTCACTCAGAGCAAACGAAGTGGGGCTGCCACTGTGCGTCCTCAAGAGCTCTTACATAGCCCCAGGTTGGATGGCTGATGAGGTAATCTGCATAATAACATGGCCCTAGTGTGCTGCCATTAAGTCAATGGAGCATTGACTATATACCAGAGTGTCACTGGTATCCATTAAGTAGACTGGATCTATAGACTCACAATATCTTTACTCATCTAACAGGAAGAACTGTGTGCTAAACTCATAATTACACCTCTTTACTCCTCTACTCAGTTCACATTTTGTCTGTTGGCAGTAAAGTTAAGTATCATTCCAAGTAGGATTCTAATTAAATGAGTTAAAATGCATAGCTCTAATTATTTGTGTGTATGCTCTGGGGACTAAATGTGTGTAAATAATTACTAATTCAAATTGATAAATTTTAATGCAAATATATATATATAATACACAGTAGTATTTATATGGAGTGAGAAATAGGTGAAGATATGATTTATTTAGAAAGCAATAAATACATTAGTCTTTCATGTCATTAGTTTTTCCTGTTGAAATAGCATTCTCCTTTTTAAGATTCATTCATCTGGTATCTCCAGTGTCAGCAAAAATCATAGTAAAAATGATATTTCAAAATTGAGTTCGGTGAATAAGTTTTAAGGCATACGTTTAAAGCATATATATATATAAAGACGTTTGCTGTGCACAAAAAAGGAGTAAAAAACAAATACCTACCACATAAATTTAATTTGTTTACCCTACTGATGCCCAGAATATACGTTTTAAGGTAAAATAAAGTTTGATCTTAAAATGACTCAAAGTACTGGACTCTTTTTTTTTTTCTTTTAATTTGAGAGAGCACTAGTGGGGGGGCGGGGCAGAGGGAGAGAAAGAAACAGGAGGATCCCTCCTCCTGAGCTGGGAGCATGATGTGTGGGGCTCAAACCCAGGACCCCAAGATCATGACCTGAACCGATGTCAGATGCTTGACTGACTGAGCCACTCAGGTGTCCCAAAGTACTGGATTTTTTTTTAAGGCATATGCCATAGGACAAGTGTATTAAGAAATATGTAGGCTTATGTGCAGTGTTAACCACTGGCTCCAGTAGTGTTTTGAGCAGCTATTCAAGATCCCCTCTTTAGCTGTGTAATGTGATACCACTTATTGGCTTATGTTAAAGTTAACACTTTTAAATTTATAAGAAAAAAATCTTTTAATTTTGTAATGTCAGATTTTTAAATTGAAAATATTTCAATTAGAATAGGCAGATTAAATTAGGCAGAGTTCTATTTTAAGTCCCTGGTCAAGATACTGGATTTACTATCTTTGTTTGACATTGTTTTTGGAAGTCTGAACCAATCTCCATTAGACTTGCTATGGAGTACTAACTGTCGTTAGAATGCACTTTAAATGTGATCTGCATTTCCTCTGTTATTTTTCAATAAAATCCATCGATAACATTTTAAAATGGATAGAGTACCTACTTGTTTAAACAGTAATTTAAAATCTTTCATGAGAAGTTAAAACTCGGTCTATCAACTTAAAGAAAGTAATTTCCTGATGATATGTAAACATAATGGAAATCTATCTTTGAGTCAAAATTGTTATTTCATACAGTACTCCTGCATGAGTGCTACATTTCAGGAATATCGAAGTTAGGCATTAGCAAAATTTTGGTTCCTCCCACCAGGGAGCTATTCTCAAAGTCATTATCACAGAATGATCCCAGCATTGTATGGATCCAACTGAGATTCTGGGGGTCAAACCCTCTATCCCTTGTGAGAAGACTCTACCCATGAATGAACATGTCCTTCCTACATTTTCTTTGTCTGAAATAAAATGATTACAATCCTACAAGTTCCTAGAGATGACCGATACACGTATGCATGTTTCTCTGCCTCTCTCTCTTCTCTGTCTCTCTGTCCCTCTTTCTCTCTCTTTGTGTGGATTTGGTCATGAATGTGGCTGAGGGGTGTGTTTATGTGTGTGTGCACGTGTGTAATCTAGTAACATATCAGGACCGACCAATTGAGGCACAAAGTGTAAGAAAAGGACAACCGTATCACATTCTAATTGTAGTTCTTGTGCTCAGTGTAGTTCTAATTGCTAACTATGAGCAATATCGTAACAACTTATATGGTTTATCTAGCTTCTCTCTCCCTTCATCTATAAAAAGAGATGATTATGTAAAGATCCTTATTTTTTGCGATTCTTCATATGACTAAACAATCCAAATGCCCTTTAGATTTATTTTATTTATCACTATCTTACCAGATCTTTTGAATTTTCTCCATTGGTAAAATTAAAAATACAGTATATTTAAAAAAAAAAAAAAGAAATGGGTCAAGATTAAGATGGTCTACTAGAACATCCAGCTGAAACATTAGCCAGAAATCAGTTAAAAAGTATACATATCAGGTTCGATGAAAATAAAAAGATAAATCATGAAATTAGGATAAAGAAAATCATAAAATAGAAGTCTGATATTGAAATAATACCTTTGGGAGTCCACTCCAAAAGATATACCCTCAAAATGTGAGAGGAAATTATGAAGATCATTCCAAGTCCTCCTTGCTTATTTTATAGATTCAAGACATTCTCCATAGTAAATTCTATAACCAAAATATGTAAAAGCCAGATGGCAGAGTTCAATTTTTACTGACTTGCGTGAGAAAATGTACTTAAATATGAGCAACTATATTGGTACATGTGAGCATATTCTCTTCATGCATTATGCATTCTTTTCCACACGTCAGTGTGTACGTATTTCCATGAACACACATTAAGGCGTGGAATAATGATGTTGGGCCTACTACTCTTGCAGTTTCTAAAGAAACAAAGTTTATTTTCTCATTTCATTTTTACTTTATGTTTATTTTATTTAAACACATATTCGCCCACTGGAGCAGGTCTGACTTGACTCCTTGACTTGACTGTCTACAAATACACAGATCCCCTTAGCCATGGAGCTGGAGGTCTTAAAACTCTCATCATGGGTGACGGTTTGATCGGTCTAAATCTCCAGCGGGTCCACACTGACTGGGAGTGTGATATGGATTTTAATTGGTAAACATTTAAGATGTTTACACTGAAAAGAAGATGATTTTATTCCAACAGCTGTCTGAAGCATGATCTTACCCAGCAGTGAGTTTATTTTTTTAAAGTCTTCTTTGCAGAACTAATATACGTAGGATATATGGGGAAATGATTAGGAATATCTTCTTTCTACCCACTGCATTAAATTGCCTAATTTTCTGACAGCTAGAAATACATTACGGGAGTATACAGAAAATGGAATGAAATAGAGAGTGAAACCCCATGCAGATTAAGGGAAGAAAAAATGATCTCTGTACGAGAAAGAAAACCTTGGAGAGGGGAAATAGCTAGATACTGCTACATCCCTCAAATATGTGAGTCAGAGATTGACTTTCTTGCATTCTGCAAAGTAGATGCAAAGATTATGCTGAAAACAGGAGAGAACATAATTGTACAACTGCCAATGTGAATTGAGGACTCAAGTCAAATAGAGGCTCTGATGCTGACAAATTCAAAACCGGGAAAGGCTCAGGAGGTATTTCTCACGAACTCTTCCAACCCTTTAACTCCCTAGCTCTGCATTTCAGAAAGGATGGATACATCTTCAGACACGATTTTTTCTCATGACTGCCTTTTTTGAAGAATCGGCCCTTCACTTGTCCTAAAAGGGAGTAACACAGATGAACTTGCTTTTTTTTGTTTGACGGCACAGAGTTGGAGTGAAAGTACACCTCCCTCCCACAGTTGCCCCACATCTTCCTTTCCTCGATGTTCTGGCTCATCACATTGCAAGAGTGAAGCCCCAACAGCAGGCAGGGAGCAGGACGACAAGGTTCTCTCCTGGAGAAATGTCATCTAATGGCTCTTGTAGTCCAAGTGATGTGCCACCTCTCGAGAACATGGCTGTCTGACAGTTATTTCTGAGTCATCTTGGTGTATTTGAAACACTTGATTCTCTTCCTTAGACACTTGTCAACATGTGCAGATGATGTTTTAACTGGCACACTGTCACCAGCTACAAGAAATCGGGAAAAATCTGAGTAGCTGTGAAAACTGTGACTTCCAACTCAAGGAAGAGTGCTAGAAACAGAAGCAGACCTCTTTAGAGGAGGCATTATTCCTATTCCTTTGAAGGTGTGACCTTTGTGTTAACTGATAATCGGTTAGGCTTATGCTTTTATATCCTTTGTCTTTCTTGCACCCTGGCAGAGATAAAGGAGAAAATGGGGCTTTTTAAATTACAAAATAGAGAAAAATGACGAAGTGGTGCTTTTTGGTTGTTCGTTGGTATGTGAATGACATGTACGGATCACTCAGATTCCATCTCAACTGGCCTGTGATTTTTCTCTTCCCACTAACAAATTTTGTTGATCTTGGAATAGCCAGTGCTTAGTACAACTATTAATACATTACAAGGGCCCAATAAATGTTTATTGAATAATTAGGAATAGGATTAATTACTGTAAAACAAATTAGAGAATTCATAGATAGAATTCATATAGGTGTAATCAGAGGTTAGTATAAAACTATTTTTGCAAGTTTTAAAAGTATCACTTTGTAATTTATTACAAAACTTTCAAAATAACTCAACATGTACATGTAGTAAAATATTCAATCAAGGTATATTCCTATTGGGACTTATCAAATCAAAATGAGGAGGTAAAATAAAAGCAAAGAGCACCTATCATTTCTTCCTTGGACTTAGATTCAAAGTGGGTGATTTACAAGGTTCTTTCAAATTCCACAAGTTCACCTTAAAAATCTATTTTCCTAAAATAATCTTTTCTCAACAACCATTGGTATTTTCTCTGAGTAAAGATTATTTTAGTCAATAATTTTAGATAACATGCTTATTTCATGGATATACTCTGTTGGTATTAGGTGATACATAAATAGAATTAAAGAATTATTATAATCAGGAAATAGACTTTCTCAATCTGTAGAGGTCCATTTTGATATAACAAAAAGAGCAATTTGGGTAGTTCTTAAAACTCAAATGTCACTTTTCAAGGAAGCCATTTATTTATTTATTTATTCATTCATTTTATTTATTTAGTTATTTATCTATCTATAAGATTATTTATTTATTTACAAGATTTATTTATTTATTTGAGAGAGAGAGACAGAAAGAGAGTTGGGGAGAAGGGCAAAGGGAGAGAAACAATCCTGGAGCAGACTCCTTGCTGAACAGGGAGCCCAAATGGCTCCACACAGGGCTTGATCCCAGGACTCTGGGATCATGATCTGAGCAGAAATCAAAAATTTGTGGCTTAACCAGCAGAGCCACCCAGGTGCCCCTCAAGGAAGCCCTTTTACAAAATATTCTTAACAGGCTAATTGCAATTTAACATCAAGATTAGAAAATGATGGGTTCCGGGGCGTCTGGGTGGCTCAGTGGGTTAAAGCCTCTGCCTTCGGCTCAGGTCATGATCTCAGGGTCTTGGAATCGAGCCCTGCATCAGGCTCTCTGCTCGGCGGGGAGCCTGCTTCCCCCTCTCTCTCTGCTTGCCTCTCTGCCTACTTGTGATCTCTCTCTGTCAAGTGAATAAAAAAAAAAAATTTAGAAAATGATGGGTTCAAAGGTGACCAGTGAACAGAGGAAGCTTCATGTACCCCTGTAGAAAGAAAATGGTGAGCCTGGGGTACTGCAGAGTCCCTGAAGTTGGAGGGGAGAGGAGAGGGTATAGAGAACTGAGTAAGTGAAACAAAGGGCTACCCATGAAGGTCTTTTACACCTTGCTCAGGAGTTTGAACTTTATTATGATGCTGAGGAGAAACCATTAAAATATTTTTGAAGGGGGCACCTGGGCAGCTCAGTGGGTTAAAGCCTCTGCCTTTGGCTCAGGTCATGATCTCAGGGTCCTGGGATGAAGCCCTGCATCATCGGGCTTGCTGCTCAGCGGGGAGCCTGCTACCCCCTCTCTCTCTGCCTGCCTCTCTGCCTACTTGTGATCTCTCTCTCTCTGTGTCAAATAAATAAATAAAATCGTTTAAAAAAATATTTTTGAAGAAGTGTAATAAAATTTGTTTTAAAAAGGTAAGTCCAGGAACTCTGTAATGCCTAGAAAAGATGGAAAAAATGCCTCCAGGATATAACCCAAGAAATGAAATCTATTTTTGTATAACTTCAATGCAATTCTTACAAGTTATATTAAATCTCTGCATCTCTTAAAGTGTAATCAAGATGTCAAGAGGTAAATATATTTTTGAAACACAGAGTATTTAAATTAAGAAATTTAAGTGACAAATATTTGAAGTAAAAATGGATTAAGTATACAAAGTTTAGTTTTAAAAAAGGAAAGAAAAAACAATGGACTTCATTGTAAGGAGAACAATTAAATTTGACATTATTAGAATAGATAGTGAACCTTTTCTGATGCCTTTGTTAACACTACTAAAAGAGTTAAATGGTACTGCAAAAATGAATTTGAAAGCATGCAAGTTTGTTCTCCCTTCACCGAGGGATGAATGTATCCAGTGTTATTTTCTAGTATTCTCAAGATTAAATAAAATATGAGCCCAAAATATTGAATATATTATCAAAACAAAATTTTAAGATAATCTCTTTTCTTCAATAGGCATTTGTTAGTTCCTTATAGTGTTCAAATACTGATTTATATTGGGTTTACTAAAATCAGTGATACTTCTAATTTTATACTACCCAAAAACATATGACATAAGTCTTCCTGGTAAGTTTCAGAAACAGTGTCTGGGATAAAAACATTAAATATTATGAATTTAAGTTCAACACATCCTGTAAAATCTATATGGCTAGAGAGCAAATATTACATTAATTAAGCTGCCACATTTGTATGAATAGGATTCTTGTTTTGATTTTCTTGTTAAAATAAAACCAAGAAAGTTCAAAAAGATTTTTTTTTGGTTTGGGTGTGTTTACAAGAGTACTTGGTAGTCTTTAGAAATGGCTGCATCTGCAGAGCATAAATGTGCCTTAATTACAGGTTTTTTTAGGGTGAACATCTGTGCCCTTTTCTGCAACTATGTAGATACTTTGACGGTTATCTGAGAAGAATATGTGGTTAAATTTGTACACTGTACTTACTTGCTAATTCATTTTATTTAGTATAAATCAGGAATATTTAAAGGTTTATGTGTACAACTTTGACATACCACTTTACACTTAACACTGTTCTGTTTTCCATAATTAGTTTAGAAGATAAAATTAGAATCAGATAATTTTTTTAATTGGGATTTTGAGTTGGCGAGAAGAAAACTTAAGATCTCCTCCATTTCCCTTTTCTTTAGTAAAATGTTGGTTTCTTAAGGTGTAGATAGAACAGAGCTCCCTTTTTTCTCCTACTCTTTGATAATCACTTTGGCTTTAAAATAACATGCTATGAAGGAAAGTACAATGCCATTTATTTTTGAAAAAGAAAGTTATTTTATTTCACTTTTTAAAAATGATATAAATAATTCTCACATGGATGAACGTATATAGAAAAAGTCTTTAGTCACAGAATATGAACTTAGAAATTACAGTAGTTCATCAGTTCATCTTGAATTAGCAAGTAAGGAAGCAAGGTATATGGTGCGGGTGGATTGAGGATGATCCAGCAGGAAATAATTTTGACAGAAAGACTGATATTTGGATATTGTTGACAGAAACGCCTAAAAACTGTCTATTTCTACTCCTCTGGGTATGACACTTTATTTGTCAAAAATACTGAAAATTAACTTCCCCCAGAGAGCAGTGAAATACATCCTTTGGGAAGAATTCCTGTCATATACTGGGTCAGAGCAACTCCAGTGAAAAGTGTAACAATGAACAAATTCAAAAATTTTGCTAAGTACCTAACACTCCTATAAAGCAAATACCGGCTGTGACCAAGAAGGCCAGAAATTTCCTCAGTTTGACTCAACTTTAGAAGGTTTCTTCCTCACCCCAGTTCCCTGACTTCTTTTTCTTAAAGCATGTACTCTAGAAAATGTGTGATGATAAATTCTTTCTCTACCCCTTTGAGATAGAGATCTTTTATCATCCAGGGATGTCTTTCTCCAAGACCTGGAAGCCATCCCTTTGAAATGTAACCATCAAGAAAAGATCAGACCCCTACTTCCCAGTCTCTGGGGAGGGTAGGAGATGAACCTGGATAAGGGGACAATCAAGAAACACAAATAATTTAGTCATTTAGACCAACCTCTTCCTTAAAGTACTTTACCATTAGCTTACCTCTCTTTTGTTTCAGCAAAGTGAGTTCAATTTTCTCCCCCATTGCAATAGTCTTGAATAAAATCTCCCTTACTATTTTTAACAAGTATCTGGTACAATTTTTCTTTAACTGTTGTCACTATTTCTTTGGATTTGTGAATCCAAATTTATGTGTTGCTTCTTTCCCTCAAAACATACTTACTGATTGTTAATTATATGGAAACACACACATCCACCCCACCCCCCCCACACACACACACACATCTGCCCTCAATCTGCAGTTTGGAAGCTAAATCTGGTATGAAATTTAAGGTACATAAATAACTACTTTACAAGAAAGGAAGTGATAAATGCCACAGAATAACAATCAATAAAGTGTTATCGGGGCCTGGGTTTGGAGAGGTTATATAAAACTGTGAAATCTGGGATGGTTTCAAAATTTTAGCTGGTTTTAAAGGACATGAAGGATTTGTATGAGAAGCAGAGTAAGTATGTTTAAAACATTCCAGATGGCGAACAACATATAAACAGGCAAGATCAAAAAATAAAACATATAGAAAACATACATATGTCTGTACGTAATTCAACCTGGCTAGAACCCAGGCTTAGGAAAGGGAAATAGTGGAAGCTAGATTGGAAAGGAGGTTGAAACTACAGCAAACCTTGATCACCAGCCTAAGCAGTTTTGATTTTATATAGTAGCCAATGAATGGGGATGCATTTAAAAGTCAGGCAAAGGAGGGACAGTATCAGAGCTCTAACACAAAAAGGGTATTTGGCAGGATGCCTGGGTGGCTCAGTCGGTTAAATGTCTGCTTCTGCTCAGGACATGATCCCAGGGTCCTGGGCTTGAGCCCCACATGAGGCTCCCTGCACAGAGGGGACCTTCTCCCTCTCCCTCTGTCTGCTGCTTTGCCAATCTGCACGTGCTCTCTCTCTCTGTGTCAAATAAATTAATTTTTAAAAACCTTTAAAAAAAAGCATATTTGGCAAGAGTTGAAAAACATACTGGAGGGAAAAAATGGCCATTGGCAAGACAAGTCCCTAAGGATATAATTATAATTACCTGGGTATGAGGTAATTTGGTCTGAAAACATGGAAGCATCAGGATATGTTGAAGAATTAGAATCTGTAAAACGTGACCAGTGATCAGATATGAAGAAAAGGCAGAGAGCAGACAGAAAGTCCCAGATAATTCTGACTTAGCCTGGTTCCTAGGAGGTCTTGTACTATTGACGTCTGGCACAACTGCTATGGAAAACAGTATGGTGGCTCTTCAAAACTTAAAAATTAGAACTGTCATATAATCTAGCAATATTACTTCCAAGTGTGTATCCCAAAGAAGTGAAAGAATGGATTCACAGATAACTGTGCACTCATATTCAGAGCAATATTAGTTCACTAGCCAAAAAGTGAAAACGACCCAAATATCCATTGATGGAGGAATGGAAACAAAATGTGGCATATATGTACAACAGACAATTATCCAGTCACAAAAAAGAAGGAAATTATGACATATGATAGAATATGGATAGACCTTAAGGCTACTATGCTAAGTTACAAAAAGACACATACTAAATGATTTCACTTATATGAGGTATTGAGAGTGGTCAAACTTGATAAATTTGAAAGTTGAATGGCAGTTGCCACATGCTTGGGGGAAAGAGAGATGGGGAGTTGTTGTTAATGGCTGCAGAGTTTCAGTTTTGCAAGATGAGAAAGTTCTGAAGATGGGCTGTACAACGGTATGATTATACTTAACACTACTGAACTGTACGAGTAAAAATCTTTATCATGATGGTAAATTTTGTGTCCCATGCATTTTATCTTAATCAAAACTAAATTTTTTAAATTTTACTAGAGAAAGAAAAAGAAGAAAAAAGGAAAAAAAGAGGAAAAAGGACTAAAAAAGGGAAAAAAACATAGATCACAGAATAATCAAAATTACTTCTATATATACAGTGCATAGTGGAAAAAATATATACGAAATAAGAAATAATTTTGGTTATATATATATATAAATAAATTTGGTTATAGTATAGTATAGTATATACCATAGTACATAGTGAAAAGAGAATATCAGAAATGGCCTTTAAAATTTACCAGTTGTCTATTTAAGAGCAACATGAACAAGGCAGATATACTTGGTTTATGTAAGGGTAGGTGGTGCTATTATAACAGATGGATGAAATTAATTATTAGAACCTGTCAAAGAAAGGTTTTCAGAGAGTCCCCACTGCGAAAGTATGAGGATAATATAACAGGAGGCCTAACTTCCAGTCTTGGCTTCTGACACTTTCTATTTATAAGACCTTGGAAAAGTTACTTAATGACTCAATTAAAACAAAAAATTCATAAATACTAATACCTGCCTATCTCATGGGATTATTATACGTTCAAATAATGCATTTATTAGTGCTCAGTATACAAGAAAGGCAAATGTTATTATTATCTGCCGACCTCCTTGATGGGTTTTGTATAAACAATGATAGCAATTTCTAGGTTAATTGCTGCAGAGAGTATTGCCAGACTGTCAAGGGCGGCCTGAGACCATTATTAGCTATGAACATCACACGGGGCACTGAGGTCAGCGCTGAGAACATACTAGATCATTTAGACTCAAAAGTTTGGACTCATTTACCAGGTCTTTATATTTGCACTCATATAATTTACTTAAACACCCAGCACTCCTTTCCTCCTGCTATATTTTGTTAATTGCTATATTTTGTTAGTAAGTGTAGATCTTTCAGGTAAATTCTCTACTTTGCAGCAAAAGAGGAAGGGATGGGAAAGGAACAGGCAGCCTCTGTGAATCTGAAAGAATATGAAAAGGCAAGAGGAAAAATGAGTATCAAGGAGGAACTAAAAGTGATGGGATAATACTACTTTTAGAAATTTGATTAGGGAATTCTCATTCATTTAGATTGCAACAGACAGGAAGCTGGGGAAAGAGGGAACAGCAGTTTCCACCACTGAGCTCAGCACTTTACACATTTTATTATATTCAATTTTCACAACAATTCCAGCAGATAGACTTTTATCCTCATTTTTTAGATGGGGACACTCTAAGTACTTTGCCCCAAAGCACACAAGTAGTAAATGGCGGGTGAGTTTCTAGTCAATTCTCTCTAGCACCTGTGCACAGGCATTTTCTATACTAACATTTGACCAAACTTCCACTTCTCAAAATGCACTCGGGTGGTTTACCAGAAAGATCACAGCCTTCATGGCATTTCATCTTCTAAATCTGAATCGTCTCTAACTGGAGGGCATATGTCTATAAAACAGAGTATATTCCTTTGGTGAACAACAAAATATATTTCTTCCGTGAGAACAGACAGGTCACAGTAGTTTAGAGCTGAAAGAATGCTCAGAGATCACCACAGCTAATGTTCTCATCGAGGACAATTAGATCCAAAGAAAGAAAAGCATTCGTTCAAATGACTTGACCAGTTGATGATACTCTTCCCATATATTACACTGCTGTTTCACAAGACACTGCCCATTTCAGGTGCAGATTTAAGTTGCTAAGTATTACTTACCAATATTCTAAAGCCATTCAGGGATTAATAGAGTACTGTCTGATACGTGATTAACTCCATTAAAAACACTGAACTTGTTACTAAAAGATAACAGAAATTTCTTTGCCAATGGCAAAGTTACTTTATCAAAAGTTGTCAGTATTTGCCAGATGGAGTTCGGCTACTTTTCTTTGTAATTGCACATTATGACTTGGGTGCCTACTAATAAGTGATATTCTTTCTTAACTCGATCACCAAAAGTCTTGGAAGTAACTCCAGGCTATTACCTGTAATCAGTAAAAAAATCAGTAAAAATCAGTAGTTCCACCCTTGCAATGAAACAGGTGTTTTCCTGTTATCATTGCTCCCTATTAATTTCACCCTCTTTTTCTTAGTCCCTAACACTAGGCTGTGGCTTTGTTTTGATCTACAGGACAGGAAAAAAAAAATAGGCAGTATATTTGCTCTTTCATTCTCTTTTATTACAGGTAATAACCTGTATATTTTAATATGATTTTCATAAGAAACATCAGGACAAGTAACAAAACTATGCTTCTTCAATACTTAGTGTAACTGACAGGACTTTAAAGTTCATCTTACTTTATTTCTTACAGACTTGTAAGTGAATATAGCCATACTAGAAAACACCCATGAAGCTGCAATGTAATATTAAGAAAATGCAGGTAGCAAAAATTAATAATAGTTGATAATAGTGGAACTAACTATTACTTAAGATGAAATAGGATTTGAATAAATGTAGTACATTAGCTTTTAAAATCATTTCCAGACCCAGGAATACACCCCACCACCACTACCACTAACTACTACTCATACAGCCCATAGAATAAATTGAACCTCCTTTAGGGTCAAAGTTCTGCATGAGATACTTAAACAAAATAAAACAAAACAAAACAATACAAAACCATACTTCAGTTCTCCTTTGTGAGTGCTGTGCATCTAATGAGAAACAGATGTTCAGTTTACATACTACCAAAAAACAAAGTCAGAACATCCTCATAACTGACTTCCCATGGAGTCAGACCGCTCCAAATTTCCTTAAAGATTAGAATCATACATTCACAAAAGCAGGAAAAAAAAAAGTCAATGCCTTAAATTTACCATCACCTAAAATAGAAAATATAAGGTTGAGTCAAGAGAACCTACCACATTATCCCTTATTCTAATATAGAGAGGATCACTTACCATCAGGCCTTTAGCCAACTCACCTGTTAAAAGGACCTCTGTTGTCTAAAACCTAAAGATTGGCGCTCCCTAATGCAGTGAATACCAAGGGGGCTTCTCTGGTCCACTGGTTCTTGTATTTCACCCCTCACCCACTGGGCTGCTTGCTTTCCAAAAGTTACTGTGGATCATTCTCAAATTTGATCTTAATATTTTCACTGTCTTTTAAAAATCAAATTTAATTAAATGATCTTTTTATTGCACTTGTTCTTATAAATATGTAGCTTAATTAAATATTTTATGTATCATAATTTAAGTGCCAAATTGTATTTTTTGTCATTAAATCTACAGTGATCTCTCTTGAAAGGCAAAATGAAAAAGAGTTATCCAAGAAAAAAAATTAAAACAAAAAGTTCTGAATTATATGCGGGTAAAATGTATGAAAGTTGGGAGGGAAATATAAAAATCTTGAAAAGTTCTGTATCAAAAAGACTTTCTTATATTTTATTTCTTTAAAGATTGATTTATTTATTTCAGGAAAGGGAGCATGTGCAAGTGGAGGGAAAGGAAGAGTAGAGGGAGAGGGAGAGAATCTCCCACAGACTCCAAGCCCAGTGCTGATCCCAACTCAGGGCTCAATCTCACGACCCTAGATCATTACCTGAGCTGAGACCAAGAGTTGGTTGCTTAACCAACTGAGCCATCCAAGTGCCCCTCTTTACTTGTATTTAAATTCTAGAGAATTTTGTACTTAAATATCACAAAAATGGATGAATTGCAGTATGGGTTAATCAAAAGAAAATACAAGTTCCTTAAGGAGACTAACCAAAATAGAGCCCTGGCATTACATAAAAATAATTGGCAAATGGTTATACATTTATAGGTTTTAAATTAAAACGCTTTTGTTATCCCTACTTTCATCAACTCATTTAAATAATCAATAATCTACCTAGGCCAACAGCATCAGTATCATACATATGTGTAATTATGAACAGCAGGAAAATAATTTAAAAAATATAGTTCTGCTGAAAACAACACTAGCAACCAGTTTAATCAGGGTTCCTTCCCAGAACATAATAAGTTTAAAGGATGTTGTGCTTTGATATGGTTATTCTGTCATCTGTAAGCAATCATGTCTGCCCATGAACAAAATATAATTGAGCCTGAATTGTTAGTCTTCTATGCACATGGACTAAAGTGGGACCAACAGTCATGTTATTTTTAGCGGTCTGTTCAGCTCACTGTGTGACGCATGCTTTAGGGCACTGGTTCTCTAATTAGAAGGACTAATCACCTGGAGGGCTTGTTCCAGCCTCCACCCCTACCACCCCCGCCCCAACCCCTGGCCTTGCCAAGCTCCACCCCTTGAGTTTCTGATTTAAGAGGTCTGGGATGGGGCTTCAGAATTACATTTCAAGTGAGTTCCCCAGTGATACTGCTCCCATTGGTCCAAAGACCACATTTTAGGAACCAAAAAAGGAACTATTTTAGGAACTATCCAGGATGTTAAAAACAAACAAAATACTTTTACCCTAGGAAATGTTGTAACACTTGTCCTGATAGCACAGGGTGATGTATTGTACACCTGAAACCAGTGTAACATTACATTAATGAACTGGAATTAAAAACTTAAAAAAAAAAAAGAAAGAAAATTTCGCGATCTAAAAAAAAACTGGCATCAGCCGAGAAGACATACAAAAAGCAAGGCATATACATGGTTTAATATATCTTAACCAATTGACTGTCCACTGAAGAAGCATCCCAGAGTTGGCTAGAGCTCAGGATTTTAAAGGAATTAGCCAGAAAATCTCTTTCCCAAGAAAGGGTAATCGAATACTTGTAGGAACAGACACATGTGCCTTAGCATGTGCTAAGAAATATTTCAAAAGCAGGCTGATAAAATTATAGGTCCTTCTTCTTAAAATTTGACTATGCAATTTAGAGAGAACTGAGAAGATGCTTACTAACTCTCTCCCCATATCCCTACCTTTCCTTCATCTTACCTTTTCTGCCCGATGTTCTTATTTCTCTTCCTAATGTTTCTTTGTTACTAGGTGTGCACTCAGGTGTACTCACTATCACAAATGAGGTTTTTAAAGTCAATATTTCAGCAATAGCTCCAACTGTGTCACAAACTGATCCTAAAGATACAAGTCTGGTCATCAGTATAATAGATTAAAATCCATTGGGTAAATGTTTTTCGAAGAAATTCAAATTGTGGAAAGAGGAAAATCCACTCAAAGAGAGACTCTAGGTTACATTTTCTTTTCCCCTTTAAAGGATTGATTATACAAATAACATTGCTAAAAGCCCTGAGGATGAAGAGAAGTGCAAACTGTGTTGTTAAATGAAAATAGATTTAATCACATGGACCATGCTGGAATTATTTTCGTTCAACGTTTCAAAGATGTAATAATTTTTTTACACCACCTTGCCAGAGCCCTGGCTTTTGTGAGAAGTAATCCATCCTGAGTTCATTTTACAGTTGTTAGCTCTTTAACTGTGGATGGGTAAGTGCTTGCCTTGTATTTGAAGTTATGCTCTCTGTAAAATAGCACTTTGAGATTAGGACAATAAGTAACCATTGTATGTGTGTGTGCAGGCGGTGGGTTTAAAACTATCCATTTTCACATTGACTCCATCAGAAGGTGTCATTAATTCATGAGGTTGAGGCGCATATTTTTTCAAAGCTACAGGAGAAACCTGAAAGTACTATGAGGCTCTGTTTTTAAGGGTTGCACTAAAGAACTAGAATGTAACTATCTTTTGCTATAATAAGGGATGTGCACTTTTTTTACAGAACTGTTTTTATATGCTCCAGGAACAAAGTGGGCATACGAACATTACTTCTATCTATATACAGAAAGGAAATGAGAATGAGCACAGCTTTAGGCTTCTAAACAGACACAGTAAAAAACTAAATTTTGATATTACATTTTATTAAATAAAATATAGTACAAATTAAAACCTAGTTTTCAATAGAATATTAAGTAAATGCTGTGTATTTCTAATGTCATCACTGAATGCAACTACAGTATGACATTAAAACCTAATTCATTTTGAATGCCATACTATCCGAAAGACAAATATATCAAAATGCACAGAATTATCCTCAAGACCCATATTTGGCGAGTATAATATTACGGTTCTGTCTTTCACAGATAAGTCAAAACATAGCCACTCCCACCTATCCGACTCCCAAGCACAGTACACACTTTGAAGAAGCTATGAGTTTTCATGTCTTCAACTTGACTTGAGATCTTTTGAGGTTAAGAGATGTATTTTATATCCTTCTTTTATTCATTGTTCCAAATGATGTCTTTGTTAACTATTAAAGTGGAAAAATCTAAGAAGAGTACTATTTTGGTGGCTTTTAGAACTTGCTACAATTTACTGCTCATTAATCAGTCGAACATTTCCACGTCAGAGGACTAGTCTTAGGTCTTATGCTCTTATTTGTAGTCAAGACTAATATGTAACATTAGGCATTTTAGAGGTCTTAAGCTAAAGAAAATATTTGGAGGTCATTCCGTTGTGTGAATGTGCAGTTTGCTGCTGAATTAGGAAGATGACAAAAGGTCACCAGGCAAGTCACCTTCAAGCTGCCTCTCAAGGGAAGTGAAGCAGAAATAGACCCTTAGAATTTCCCACTGTGTAGGCAATCCCTACCTAATTGTTCGGCAGCAAGGATCCCAACAATCTGTACAGCAGATGGGACTACCTCCCTTAACACTACCATATGAAGAAAATAAGGGCAAAAGAATCAGATTCTAATGGTAAAGACGCACAGAGAAACTGCTGCATGGGCACAGATAACACACCTCTCTCTGGCCATCTGTCCCACCATGTGGGCTGCACATCACAAGAGGATGTGAGGAGAGTGGACAGCAGAGTGCAACTTAATCGAGGACTTTTCCAGAATGCCAAATGATGGCTTCCAACAGCAGGACGATGCTGGAGCGTAAGAGTTTTTAGTAGCACGGCAAGGGATGTGTTGCTGATGCTACTTCAAGGACCCAAGGTTTTAAGTATTATATATTTTTAAAAAATAAATTAGTGTCACGGTATCCTTTCCTCTCCTTCGCTGCATTCTGATGTTCATTCGTGAGCGGCAGGAAAGATGCATGGCTAGAGCTGTCATGGATGGAACTGCACGTGGCACTTTCTCGTGTGTGACACCCGCACGGATGAAACACAGGTTGAGAGGGGCTGTTGCAGGCGATCATGGATCAAGTTAATGCTGAAAAAGTCCTGAACCAAAGAAGTAGGGTAGCTATGACACTGGATTACCCTGATATCAGTATTGACAGTGGGTCAGAACTCAGTGTAATATATTTTTTTAAGATTTTATTTATTTACTTGAAATAGAGTGAGAGAAGGAGAGAGAGCACAGAGGGAGAGGGAGAGGGAGAAGCAGGCTCCCTGCTGAGTGGAGAGCCTGGTGTGGGGCTCAGTCCCAGGACCCCAAGATCATGACCTGAGCCGAAGGCAGACACTTAACCCACTGAGCCACCCAGGCGCCCCTCAGTGTAATATTTTAACACAGTTCAGATGTAATATTAACTAATCTTTGCTTTCAAGACCTAAATGTAGGGTAAGGGCAACTCTGCTCCTGGCCCCCAGAACTGGATAAGTAAATCTTTGCTGAATGATTACAAGGACAGCATCATTTCACTGACATGCAGGAGGTGGCATGCAGAGGCAGGCTTAGGGTGACAGGTGTGACTAGGGTGTGCTGCCACAGGTCCTGGTGCAACCAAGATTCATGCCTGGGGATGCAGGGGCTGTATGTAAGTGCAGGGCACAACTTGACCTTGCTGTGAGTAACCTCCTGCAAGAAGAGGAAGAAGAAGAGAAGGAAGTGGAGGAGGAAGGGGGCAGGGAGAGGGGGAGGAGGAGGAGAAAAGGAGGAGAAGAAAAAAAAGGGGGAAGGAAAAGGAGGAGAGGAAAACCTACTTGGAGAAATAGAACATGGGGCGCCTGGGTGGCTCAGTCGTTAAGTGTCTACCTTCGGCTCAGGTCATGATCCCAGGGTCCTGGGATCAAGCCCCGCATCGGGTTCCCTGCTCAGCAAGAAGCCTGCTTCTCCCGTTACCATTCCCTCTGCTTGTGTTCCCTCTCTTGCTATGTTTCTCTCTGTCAAATAAATAAAAAAAAATCTTTAAATAAAAAAAAAATAGAACAAAAAAGTTTAAAATCATCTCTGTGCATTATATTTGTGCAGGCATATATAAAGCTGAGGAAGGCAATTAGCTTTCCAGAGTTTTTTCTTAAAACAGAAAAAACTGGGATGACTGGGTGGCTCAGTCAGCTCAGGTTGTGATCCTGAAGTCCTGGGATTGAGCCCAGCATCTGGATCCTTGCTCAGCAGGGAGCCTGCTTCTTGCTCTGTCTGCTGTTCCCCCGCTCACGCACTCTCTCTCAAATAAACAAATAAAATCTTAAAAAACAAAAAAGGAAAAACTACTCTTGGCTGTTTGATAAGGGTTCAGAATAGCTGAGGAAATGGCCTGTGCCTTAAAAACAAATAGTGAACAAAACACAAAGATTAAGTAATTGTTTCCCAAGTAGAGAAAAGAAAAGATCAGTCAAGAAGGATTATACTTAGAATATATATGGGTCTAGTGAAGTCCAAAGTCATCCAAACACACAGTTGAGATCAGGGATTTATTTATACGTAGCGTACAGCAAAAAGCACTAACTTCTTTCTAAATTGGCTCTTTAGTCATAAACAATTTAGAAGAAGCCATAAAGAGTTTAATCCTGAGGAATATATTGGGTTTCATGAATTAATGGACCTATATGAAGTAGCTTTCTAATACTGAGATAATAGGAGTCACACTAGATAAAATGATAGTTCTATCTTTGGAAGTTAAAGACAAAACCTTCAAAATTCTTATCCATTCCAATATCCTCTGAAGATATTTCATATTACTTTCCTTTTTCAGGGATTTCATTAAACCATACACTGAAACAACTATAAGCAAGCTGAGAAGCTTGGGAAGTGATAAGACATAAGCAATACAAACCTCCATAGCAAACTGGCATTGTAATAAGGACGGAGGATGCCACATATTACTGGGGAAAAAAGATAGTGAAGGGATTGTGGTTGTTTTAAGGGAGAAAATCACATTTTCGTCCATGGTCTATAAAGTATGATACCATCTGTTTTCCTTTTTTGGGACACAGACGTGTAACCCTGATTCAAGTACAGAAAAAAAAAATTCATGTCAACCATGAGTTGACAACATGCTGTTTCTATCAGTGTACATAGTAGTTTCGACATTGTATACATGTAAAAAGAAATCTTATTTCTTTAAAGAATGGAAATTGAAACTACACTTTTAAAATGGCATTTAAAATACTTCTCCTTCTGAAGACCATTGCCTTGGCAATAACCTCTCTCTGGATAGTGTTTTCATTCCTTAACTCCTTTCACTTTCTAATCTTTAGGAGACAAACTTACATCTCATAATTTATAAAGGATTAGAATTCATTATAGGAATTTATAAAGGATTATTATTCATTTGGGAAATTCATTATGGGAAGAGCTTTAGCATTCGACAGTAAAGAAAACATACAGGATAAGTATTTGGAGCATGTATTTCTTTGTTCTACGGTGACATAAAATATTTGATTAAAGTATGATAAGAGAAATAATAAGAGAAAACTTGGGCATATAAAATTATCACATATATCTGAAGTAACTTCTGTGTGAGTTAAAAATAACTCAAGGTGATTTTCCTCTTGCCAGACCTTGTGAGTCTTAGCACCAAATTAAACAATACCAAATTTTTATGATTTAAAGCAGTTTTCTTGGAAAAAACAAAACACATCAAAGAAGTCCTAAAATCAGAAGTACAGCAAAAGGTTCTTAGAAGGTCATCTTAGGGAAGATAACACAAAGCTAGTCATCGAAGCCATTACATTCTAAGGCACAAGTAAAAGAGTTAAAATTTTAAGCTAGATCTGGTCACGTGACTATTATGAAAAAGTCTCTTGATTCTTTCATTTCTCCTTGAAAAAATTTTAAACTGTACAAACCACCCTGTAAGCATGTTACCTATTAGTAGTTTTAAAACTTCCATACTCTTATCCAGAGTCTACTTTAAAACTGCAGTAAATTAGACAGGAGGAGTTTTTAAGTTGTCTCTAAATGGCTATAATTAAACCCTCACTTAGAGCTTTGCCATCCATACCAAGGGCGAATTCAATGTGATAAGGGGTGCATAAGAGCTGAATTATTAAAAGGAAGAAAGAAAGAAAACCTGTGACTTGGCATCGATGCCTGTGTAAAGAGTGCAGGTTAGGCGCTCCAATAATTTCTTCTAAAAAGAAGTTATTATATGAGGATCAGAAAGGGTAGGTGAATAGAGGAAAAATATTACAACCTTTCCTTTAAAGCTATGCTTAAAAATGAACTTTCACCCAGGAAATCTATTAGTTGTTAAACTTTTCATCTTATAAATACACTGTGGAAACAAATGTACTTCTTGAAAATGACCCTAATTCAAATCCAAAGGATACTGATAGGTCAAATTCTTTGAAATGAATCTAATTAGCAAGAACAGGCCACCTAGCCTACGGGCAAGGGAAGCTATCTGATGAGACCCAGAAAAGGGGTTGAGATCAGTGTCAAGACTGACAGAGCAGGCAGCTACAGACACAATACAGTTACTAAGTTGAGTGAAAAAAGAAAAAAAAAAAACCCAGAAAACTCTATGCTTTGCTCTTTCCCTAGCTCCTAAAACATTTAAAATACAAGCAAATACATATGTTGTTTCTGCTGTTTCAATTATTACAGTGTTATAATAATTTTTTTTTTTAATTTACTCACTTGGTCATTTAATCAACTGCTTTCTGTTTGTTTGTTTGTTTGTTTGTTTGTTTGTTTGTTTGTTTTAGGAACAAAACTGTCAGGAGAAGAACTGCACACTTATGAGAAGCTGCTGTCCAAGGATGGGATTTCTGATTTTTGTATCACTAAGAGACAGTCTTTAACTACAATATAAGGGTAATAAAATATATTTAATTATTTCCTATACGAAGGAAAATGTACCTTATCTTTATAAAGCATAATATAGTTCACACTCAACATTATTAGGCATTAATTTCTGCTGATCAACGAGACTATCACAAAAGAAGCAAGATTACAGCATGAGCCTTTATCTGATAAGGCAAACCAGACACAAAGAACACAGAAAAGGGGCCTGCTTCTGTATGAGCACTTCATCACAATATAAAGAGGAGGATCTTTTGACTCTTAGTTCATTGCATTTCATACACCCATAACGTTGGTTTAAAAGCACTGTATCCCACTGCCTTTCTTCTAAAGAAATGTGAGTTCTTGGTGTTCATGTTTCATCTGCAATGCTCAGAAATACTGTTACCTCCTCGGGGGAAATGCGATGCCACTTTCAAGGATGGTGCACATCAAAGTCAATTTGCTAATTGGTTTTAGTTGTTCTCCAAGAACTAAGGATGCTACCTAGTTAGTCCAGCAGCAATTCTGAGAGAAGCGAGACTGATCATTTGATATCCAGATTTCAGCAAAAATAACAAAAATACTGTGTCATCATGATTTTCAATATAAAGAAGCTAATATATATATCTTGCTTGTGCCAATGTTCCATTTATGATATAATATCAGTCGTTTCACTTTCTGGGAATTTTTAACAACTGCTCTGATTTTCCCAATTCTCATTTTCCCCATATGCAACACTATATGAAGATCAATACAAACACTGTAAAAGGTTTCTAACTTAAAATAATTGAAACAAAATTTCCTTAGCCAGATGATCTTCTAACAAAGGAGCAATAACAGTTCAAAAATATAATATTTCTACTGAACTGTGTTGTTTATTTATATTAATTATTTACAGGTGATTACTGACCATTACTAAATATACCTGTTTTTTTTTCTTTAACTATCCTTGTGTTTCTCAGGACTTAGCTTTCAAACAGAGAATCTAAACTAAATCACTATTTTCCAGGAAAGAAACCTCTGATCAGAGTATACAAGGTAATTTTGACAACGTGAAACTTATAGGAACAATTAATATATAAATGAACACTTTTCTATGTGTGCATTCCAGCTATAGGTATTATGAATAGTCAATATTTGGTTTTAACATATTTATATCCTTACTTTGATTACTAGTTAAGCATCCTGTCTTAAAGTTTGTAAGATCTAATATTATCTGTGTATATCTGTTGATAGTGCAAAGAAAGACAGTTGAGTCATTTTTAGGTAAGAAAACGTGAAGAATATTTACATCAGTTTTCAGGAAAGGTAAAAAGTAAATAAAATAGGGGCTCCTGGGTGACTCAGTCGGTTAAGTGTCTGCCCTTGGCTCAGGTCATGATTCCAGGGTCTTAGGAGAGAGCCCCACATCGGAATCCCTGCTTAGTGGGGAATCTGCTTCTCCCTCTGCGCCTCTCTCTGCTCATGCTCTCTCTCCCACTCTCTCTCTCTCTCTCAAATAAATAAGATCTTAAAAAAAAAAGTAAATAAAATATAAATGTAATCCACTGTAATTTTTCTCATGCCTATCTCCACCCTGACTCATCACCTCCCCTCCAACTCCCACCATGAGAGTGCTTGAAAACTACTAATTCAACTATTGACTTGGCATAGGAATGCTCCTTTTTTTCCCATTCCAGTCCCACAAAGTAACTAGAAGGGTCTCAAGGTATTTTTTTTTTAAGATTTTATTTATTTATTTGACAGAGAGGAGAGAGATCACAAGTAGGCAGAGAGAGAGGGGGAAGCAGGCTCCCTGCTGAGCAGAGAGCCTGATGCAGGGCTTGATCCCAGGAGCCTGAGATGGTGACCTGAGCCAAAGGCAGAGGCTTTAACCCACTGAGCCACCCAGGCGCCCCGAGTCTAAAGGTATCTAAATGAGGTGTTGATGAAGTCATGAAAGTGATTAATCAGACTTAACATGGTACAATCAACAGCTTCTCAGAGCTTTTGTCTTCTTCATTATCTTCACTTATAATTTAAATGTAAAGCTTATAATAAAAGTGTTAGGGATTTTTGGAGGATTCTAAGAGTAATATGATAAGAGGGCAGTCAGATATCATGGTAATAAGAGTTAAGTGGGTTCAGTTACATTTTAATTTCAATAATGGTTTCAGGTATTACCTGTCTGATAGAGTTTAATAGAAAAAACAAATCCAGTTCAGAACTTTGGGGAATAATACGTCAATCTTGAGAGAAAGTATAAGATTTGAGTCTTTGGTGGACAGGCACTTAAATGTGTTTAATGTAGCAAATGAAAGACTGTTACAACTGTACTTTCTATTTTGTTGTAAGAAACATGTCTGACAAAGAAAGGGAAGAAAAGGTATCTTTAACTATAGTCAAAAATGTTGGTAATAAATCAGTTTAATGGCCCATAAGATTCTTCTCTTTAACATATACAGATTATATATATTTTGTAACAATGTTGTACATTATTCATTACTCCAAAACAGCACTGTGTCTATACTGTTCAAGGAATAATACTATACCATTAGACATTTTTCTCTTAACATTATAACTTACTACAGTTTTATGAAACTGACATTCAATCTTCCGTCTCAATAGAAAAACTTGTGAAATGTATTCCCCTCTCCATTATGAAAGGCTGGTTTTTTGTTGTTTTTTTTTTGGAAGTCAAATATCGTATCTTTAACTTCTTTGTATTCCCACTCCACTCCACCCCATGAAGTCCCTGACGAATATATAATGAATGTGCCTTAGTGTTTTGGGGTGAAGTGATGTATTTATAGTTGGATAAATGTTTCATACCATCAAAAAATAAAGGAAGGGCGTACCAAATGTAACTTGAAAACATGATGATTTATTTCATTGTGCTTACCCAGCAAGCCCTACTTCTGGTAGTAAAATTATTTGTGATTATTTATCAGTCAGATTAGTCTGTTGTAAATTAATTAGACTATAGCCTCTACTTTGCAAATGGGTTCCAGAAATTATGGTATCATAGAAATATGCTAGTGGTGATTGGCAGAAGTGGAGAGCTACTTAATTCTGAATTAATGACAAAATTGAGTAGTCTTCTAACATTAGCATGCACATCTTATGTGGCAACATTATCTATTCATATTAACATTAATTTATTGGAAACAAAACACCAGGCAGAGATATGTCAAGTAGGCCAAGTCACTAAGCTCTATCACTGAACATCAGCTTTGCTACACGATGTCACAGTTTCTCTGTTCTTTAACTCACATAGTAATGGCAAGGTAGTTGTATTTATAGTTTTAATAATTTTTGAATGATTTATGTTCTCCAAGAAAATCATAACTTGTCAATTTAATAGTCCCCTGAGACACAAAAATCAACTCTGTAATTAATATTGAAATTCAGTATTGAAATTACCATTTACCATTCTGCACTTTGAAGATAACACACTATCATGGAGAAATGGCCCTCATGGACATATTCTTTAAAAAAAAAAAAAAAAAAAACAGACAAATAAGCAAAAACTCCTCAGATACAAAGCATTATTTTACCTTTTTTTTTCCTCCTGGCTGTAAAAAAAAAACAGACAAATAAACAAGCAAAAACTCCTCAGATACAAAGCATTATTTTACCTTTTTTTTTTTCCTCTTGTTACCAATATCAAGACTTTCTTCTCCAGCCAACCAATTAAGCAATGAAAGTCCCCACCTTTCGATTGATTTCTACTCATCCTTCAAATGTATCTCAAAAGTTATTTCTAGTGTGAAATTTCCCATAACATTACAAAGAGCTTGCTGCCTCCTCCCCTGAGCTCTCTGGGTAGGTTTATTGACAAAACCTCCTTTTCTGCAATTACTACTCTGTGATTTTCACTAGAATTTTCTCAAATTCAGCCTTCTGCTTCATTTATGTCTGACTTCAGAGCCTACTATGTACATGGTGCATGGCTGTACCAATTATTTGATAAATAATAAATAACTGAATGAATTAAATAGATATAAATAGGGCTTTTTCCCTCAAGCTGATATTGGGCCATTTTTAAAAATCAGTCTGCTATTACCTGGATACCAATCAAATCCCATGGAATACATGTCTAAGGAGAGGATGGTGATTGTAAACATATTTTCAAAGAGACTTCAAAGAGAATATCATTAATTTATAGTTGTCTCAATTTTTATCCATGACCACTCAAAGTAAAGATATATTTCCTTTAAGTAATTGTGCTTGCCAACAGAATGGACTCTTCTAGACTAAAAGGAATGGTAGATATATCATTTATATTTATGAAACTATGAGATGTATGACTATATTTACACTCATAAGAATTATACTCCTTACTCACTGGAAATGGAATTAGTCTATACTGGATAATGATTTCACCTTCAGTGAACCGATTTTAGCTTTTTCATTAATGGATTAAAATAGATTTCACAGTGACTGTTACCAAAGTTTAGACAGTCAATGTGGTATTTATGATTTTATCAAGTTTATTTTTTTCCTTCTACTCCCCACTACAATCACTGTATAGGATTTTTCAGTAACATTTAATTGGTTATATGTGGTGGTTTTGAAGATTTGAAGGTTTTTATTTTTGACAGTGAGTAGTTTACATCGTTTACTGTTGGGAAATGTTTTTAAGAATTAAAAGAAAAATGCTCATGCCTTTTATCGAAGAGTTATAATTGAATATTTACAAAAATAAATTAAAAGTAATTTTAAATGTTCATTGTAAACTGTGAGCAGACAATTCTATTTTATATGAAACTGTTATTTATACTGGTGAATATCATGAATGCTAGTTTCAAAATATTTTCACAAACATGTGACCAAGTAAGTATCTTGGAAAAATGGCCAATCTTCATAAATATGTAGTGATGTATCTTCTCAGAGAGTAAAGCCTACATATATATTCAGATCACATTTCTAAGAAATGAAATTAGTAATAACTGATGTAATTATTCTGAATTAGACTTGTTTTATTATATTTTATATTTTTCTACAATAGATTACAATGCTCCATTTTCCTTTAAATTGCGTGTGAAATCTCATTTTGTCTGTCCATGTGTTCTCATCCTGTTTCTTCACACTCTTACAATATGTGTTTGTAAAATCTATATTACAGTAACAGAAAATCATGCAAGAAGGAAACTCTCATTTTATAAATAAAATCATTTGATTAAGAAGTTAGCCACTTCATAGGGCACCTGGGTGGCTCAGTGGGTTAAAGCCTCTGCTTTCAGCTCAGGTCATGATCTCAGGGTCCTGGGATTGAGCCCTGAATCAGGCTCTCTGCTCAGCAGGGAGCCTGTTTCCCCCTCTCTCTCTGCCTGCCTCTCGTCCTACCTGTGAGCTCTCTCTGTGTCAAATAAATAAATAAAATCTTAAAAAAAAAAAAAAGAAGTTAGCCACTTCAAATTTTAGCACCTAATATTTACCTATGTACTGTATTTTAAAGTACCGTCCCAGGGCCCATTTACCATCTACTATCCCCCAACATTCAGCTTCCTCCTATTTCTCAAACTCTGTTTCAAAAATAGTTGAATCCAATGCGAAAGATCATTAAAGAAATGTGACCTTTTTCTCTACATTGGATGCACACAGGAATTGGTTCATGACAAGTGATTTCTAAAAACACATGAACCAATATGTTCTGCCATTACCCATAAATCAAGTTCTGAGTAAAAGATTAAGGATGACCACTTGAAATTATAACAGTTCTCAAAAAATTGTTTAATTTTCTAGAGCCTTCAAAGACAGAATTTGTACCAAATGGCTTTGGAATTTAAACATAAATTCTAATGGTACATAAATTCATTTCAACAGCTTCTCCTCTGTCAGTGAAAACAGGTGCCATAGAGGCTTAAAGGCTTGATGTTTGTATGGGCTCTCAGGTAGCTCAAAGTTAGCTGGTGAAGAGATTTCAATTCCCTTGACTAGTTAGAGGGGACTAAATGTAATATCAGATAAGCAGAGCCATATTGATTTGTTTTTGCCTGTTAGAAGCTAATCTTCCAGTTTCATGCAGACTCAAAAATGTAGTCAATGACTTTAGTCCTGAAAGTTCTTTCCAGATACTGATCTTTACTTCAACTAAAAAAAGGTTGTTTTTTTTTTATAAGGTTTGCGTAGCATTTTATACAGACATACATGTCTATTTTAATGAAAATGCTATCACCTTAATGTTGTTTTTGCTGGAAGAAAATGCTGCCACACACACACACACACACACACACACACACACACACACACACATTGCCCCCATACATGCTGACACACACACACACAACACACACATGCTGCCACACACACACACACACACATACACTTTTCATAGTCACATATTTTTCATAATCAGAGAGAGAGACACAGAGAGAGATAAACAGGGAAAAAGAGATAGAAATATAACATCCAGGCTCTGAACCACATTTAAATAAGAGTTTTTAGATAATTTTCCATTGGAAAAAAAAAAGAAAAACTTGGTTGATAAACAATCTCTAAAATGCACTTATCTATGTTTCAAAATGCTCCTTCAAAAGAGAATACATTTCCCCAAATGATGTGAATTAATCCCCTCTGCTCTTAAACTGTGAATAAGTGCAAACATGATAAACTACATCTGTGTTCTCTCTGATATAAGAAATCAATTGGGGCCATTGATTTATCTTTTGACCCTGTATCTTTTTTTTCACTCTGACCCAAAAATAGAAGTCACTCTGTGACCTTATGATTAGATTACATCCTCAGGCAGATCTCCTGAGTGAATAATAATTCCTGGGGAGAGAACAGCCAGAAATAAAATGGGAGATCTGGTTGTTGTCTAAAAATCTGGGCAAGACCATCTCATGCACAACGTTGTTTCCTATACCGTGACTTCTATCTTCTAGCATCCCACTGTCACATGCTAGGAAATGGAATCTATATCATGAGCACGGAAACTGTTATCATGGAGAAGTAGGACTAGCTTTCAAGGTCATCGACCTTCCACACCTCCCTTTAGCTTATACCTGGAGCTGCTTTTTCTTGCTTTTCCTTTCAGAGCTGCTCATACTGTTACTTAAACTAGTGTTCATCTCAACTAAATGGACAGTAAAGAACACCAGGGTATTTTTCCTATCTCTATGCCCTCTATCCCAATCCAGCATATGCTATTATGAGGGAAAGATGAAGTGAGAAAACAACTACAGTTTTTGGTTCACGGTTCTTTGAGAAAATAATTCAAATGACATCTTTATGTTTCACTAACACAGTCATTGGGAAGCAGTGTGTAATATGTAAAATTGCCATCGTTACCAATCATCCCTTATTTTAACACTGACCCATAATTCATTAATTATTTTTTACCTTTATGAGTAGAATCTTGTAATATAAAATAAACTGTCATCAGTAAAATGTAAAAAAAAAACCCACATCCAAAACAATCGACAATTTTATAAGCGAGAATTGCTCTGCAGTCAGTGATCAGAATCTATTTAAGATTTTAGGTCCTGCATATGTGCATGTCTGTACAGCAGACATGCTGACAAGCTAAGCAATTATAAAGATATTCTTCATGTCAATGTCTTGAAACTTCCTAATGAAAGTTGTACAATGTAACTAGGAGGCTCCAAACACTGTTAAACTCTACAAATGCTCTGTCTGTTTTATCATTTTCTTCAGTGAACAGGTACATTTTTAAGGCACGGAAGTGTCAACAAGTGTATCTAATAGAGCCTTGAGCTTCAGTGATTTCATAAAAGAGGAGCTTGCCAACGAATTTAGGAAACTCACATTATATATTCAGGTTAGATTCACAAATTCAATGTTGCATGGCAAGAAGTCTATGCTCATTTCTTGGTATCATGAATTGCAATTTTTCCTCCAATTCAGAGAACCAAACCTAAACCTTCATAAATGAATGAACAACTCAAAGGTAGCTCATATTGTAAGAGTCTTAGAGAAGGAATTTATCATGTATTCAGTTTAAAGCGTTCAGTTATGACAGCCATGAAAACGATCTATGTCCAATCTATCCTGATACGGAATCCAGTTGCTCAGAATAAATCTGATGTACAATTTATAGTAAAAATATACCTCAAACTCTTTACATATACATACATACACACACATACACACACACACTTATACTCACACATATATACACATATGTAAAGATTTTTTTTTCCTTTTTAGTTTACATGGTAATTTCTGTTGGGGGAAAAATATATTAAGTGACATACTTGAAGCCTTTTCAAAACCTACTGCTCTATAAAGCTAGGAATTAGAGACAAATTTTGAATCACTGAGAACAGGGAATTTTGCCTTGCCAGTTTGCATAATCTCAGTACTACATGACATACGGTAGATATCAAATATAAATTTGTCAAGTAAAAAAACAAATTTGTCACATGGAAACATAAATAAATAAATAAATAAATAAATAAATAAATAAATAAATAAATTTGTTAAATGAAACTGAATTGGAAATATTAAGATTTGGAAGTCACTGGAGAAAACATATGTTTCTCCAAGGTTAACAAAATTATTTCAGTTAATAATTTGAGGAAGTAATTTACTAAGTCAATTAAGACATATATCTAAGAGTATTAAATATATATATTTTGATGATGGATGAAAAAGTTACAACACAAAAGTATTACAATTCTGGTATTTGCAAAAATTACTCAGGTATCTCATCCTTTTAAAAATATTTATTAAATTAATTTCAGAAATTTTTATATGGTCAGATATGTAATTCAGGTCAGATATTTTATAATAAATCCCAAATGCATTTTAGCACTCACTAAATTAAAAGTAATAATAATATCATGTATTGTTTTCTCTCACAACAAATTCTTTATTCCTTAAACTGTTCCTCTCAGTCTGTTTGCAGTGCAATTTTCTGTTATTCTTTACATTTA
Organism: Procyon lotor; assembly: GCA_028646535.1. Lineage (NCBI taxonomy): Eukaryota > Metazoa > Chordata > Mammalia > Carnivora > Procyonidae > Procyon > Procyon lotor. The sequence goes on from CM053605.1 coordinate 132,994,128, forward strand.
AAACAGAGCTGTTTGTCTTTGGAATTGAAAACTTTAAAGTCTGCAGAGCACAAAGTGAAGCAGAGATGGGTCAGTGGGTTAAATATATTTTCCTGGACAGTCTACACTTCTAGGTTTGAACTGCATACTTTCATATCTTATGGAGATAAAATTAGCCAACACCTACTCAGGTTAAGCTGTGTAAAATGCTCTGAAGGTCGCATCTCTGCTTCTGAACTGCCCCTCCATGAGGGAGCTCAGAGAAGCCTTCCTACCTCCTCAGACAACGTACTGCTCTTCTTTTCAAAGGAGCAGAGTAGGGGAAAAATATGGACATTGCTTCTTTCCTAAAGTTGGACTTTAAAAACCCACGGGATGAGGAGTAATTGATTCATTTCTTGTGTAAGCAACATTTATAACACTGGTAAGTTATTTAAATTTTGGATGTTCTTTCCATGCAAATTGAAACACTGCTCTGTCCTTTCCCTTTTATTGTTTCTGTATACCTCATCTGACTTGTTGCAGGACCTTGAGCTGAGCTGTGGGACAATTTGGGCTTGATTGTTCCAAGTGTAAATTTCCTTCTAGTCTTAAAATGATATAATCCTTATTTTTTGATATTTAAAATCCTAAATCTAAAATTTTCTCCTTCTAAAAAGTATCTGCACACTGACAATAGAAAAATTAAAATGCAGATGGCACTTCGTGTTTGCAAATAGTCACAAGTCCACTCAGACAAGTAACGATTTATGTTGTAAGAATAGGAAGGAAAAGATGACTTGTGAATACAACCATGGACACAGGACCATCGCTAACTCCATTTATGTAAAGAGCTGAGTTGGCACAGTGTCTTCGAAACTCTGCAGGGAGGGGAGCTGTCACAGCGGAAGACAGAGCTGGTGTCTGGCTGGGGAACAGAAACTCAGCAACATTGAAAATAGTGTCAAGTATGGACACACTGACAGGCATGAGAGATTCGTGCCGATCAAGAAGAATGGCAGGAATTCAAAGTGGCTTTTGGCAATGACCAGTCATTTACACATAACTAATGCTGAATAAATATTTATTAAATAAGTGAATAGCTTTAAAGGTATATCATGCGTAAGTCACACGAATAAATATGTAAAACAAGTATGCATAAATTATTCTAGAACTAGGAAACTGTGGGTAGGTGCTGTGGAGAAGGATCCAGGTTAACTGAAGGTAAGATGTGTTTCCAGAGGTGACTCTTGAGTTAATTTTTAAATGACGAGTACACTTGAAGGCAGGACTGAGGTTCATTTATCCCTGTGTCTACTGGGTAGTTAGGAAATATTAGCTGAATAAGAGAAAAGGAAGAGGGTGAGGCAAAAGAGAAATCTAGAGTTTGTTAGGGGATAACCGGTACAATGCTAAGACATTTGATATTGTACTGTGGCTGATAGAAATACAAGGGCATGAGCCTGAGGAATAAAACACTTTCACTTTTCATCTGGTAGAAAGGTAGAAGGTGACTCAGTGGGCTGGGACTCGGTGGAAGGGAGTCTAGTAAGGAAACTCTTGTGTTAATCCAGACAGGAGGATGAAGATCTTATAACCAACAGCAAACTCTCCTAGGTTTTCATGGGTCGTTACCCTAAATGATAAGCTATGAAGTTTACCTTCTATAACACTGCAGTGAAACAAATCTTTTTTGGTGATGTATATAGGAGTTACTTTACTTTAAGAAACATCAGCACCCAGATTTCCTTCCATTAGAATATACACCTCCTATTGCTTCCAGAAAGCAGTTAGTGTTTATTTGTATGGTGCTTATTTTAGGTCTACCTATTTGCTTGGGATGGGGAGGAGAAGAAAGCTTCACTTATCTTAAAGATTGGGACTAACAAATATTTCCATGTTTTGTGGTCTTTTCCTTAATTGTCCGCCATAATCAATTACATAAAAAACTATGACAATATAACCATCTGCCCATAGCAGAATTAAGTATGCTTATTTATTGGTGGCTTGGGCATATTTGCATTCACATCTTCTTTGCAAACTATGGAAAAAAGACTGAGAATTTTTTAAACTTCTATCTCATTTAAAATACATTAAAGGGCCATCATCTTTACAGTGTCAACTGCCCTCTTTCTAACTTGATGTTTGATCAAATACAAAATGTTCTAATTAATATACAAGTTTGAGAAATGGAGCAGAAAAAGGAATGGAACAGATGATGATGTTTCCTTAATGAACACATACTGCTTTTTAAATAAATAAAAAGGGCAATTGCATATGGGAGAGGTCATAGAGCAGTTACTTTTAAATAAATGTAGCTGTCTGAGAGCAAGAAGATAAAAGAAGCCTATTTTACACTGAATAAAATATACAGAATAAAGCTGAATTATTGTAATGTATGTCAATTATCAGATCATGGGCATATATTTTTAAGTAACTGCCAGTCTCCTGATAACAGAGGAAGTCCAAAAGTGGCAGGGTTCAGGGGAATATCCTTGCAAAACAATGTTGGTCATATACAACGTTCTTTCCATGCATTTGTTTGTTTGTACAGTTTTGCATCTTAAAAGAGCAAAACATGATATTAGTTCTCATATATGAGAAAAACTTCAAATCTAATGAAACGTTCAATAAAACTCTAAATTTAAGTGTTAGGGCTTAAAGGATGGGGAAAGGTAAAGGTTTCCATTCAGAACACAGTTGATGAATATTCTTGTGTGTTGTTTGTGGGAATTTTCAAGAATCTGACGTTCCCCTATAGGGTGACTCTACTAAAAAATAAATCTATAGAAAGTTAGAAATAAATAGGACTGAACTTATATAGTACCCAGAGAACATATTCACATAATGAGAAAACTATTCTATATTAGCAAAATAATGTCCTCCTTAAACCAAAAAGTCATTAGGCACTTGAAAATTATGGAGGAAAATATAAGGTAAAAATTTGTACACTAAAAGAAATACTCTTATGTTATCTTTTCCATGGTGTATTTATGTTAGCTCTAGACTCTCATTCACACTATCGGCTATTTATCTATCAAATATTTAAAAAATTTTCTACCAAGTGAAAAGAATTCTTCTAGTATAGTCTGACTCAAGTACACATTGTGAAATGAGGATAAAAATAAATATAATTTTTTTCTCAAAGAAGATTTAAATCTATTGAGGAAGCCATATATAAACAAAAGTATTTGAAGAAAGTATGGGTAGAGGACTGAATTTTTGTATTTTATGCACCTAACATGTTTAAGGGTGTAAAACTAGCATAATGGAGAGGAGGGGTTAAGGAAAGGAATACTAAGAATTAGAAGCACCCTGAGAACTTGAGCAAAGACACATACCAAGGACTTCCTGTCTCTCACGGAATATCACAATATCAGAGGAGCCATCCAGGGAGATGGGTGATAATTCTGATTGTCATAGAATTCCTCTCAAGTCCCTCTTCACAGATAACCATATTACTAAAATGTAAGTTCTTCAAAGACAAGAGCTTTGTCTTAATCGCATATTTATCACCAAAAGCCTAACACTTCCTTAAGGATAGGTGATGAACTGGCTTGACAGAATATGTGATGAACCCATGCTGAAGACCTGAGTTAAGGCTCTCTTGACGCAAAATTTAACTACCATTCACTGTGATTCTAACAATGATCCCAAATGCCACAAATACTCATCAGCACCAGTCATTACAATCTGTAACAGTGTCTGCTTCCTATCCATGATCCTAAATGGATGAATGAACCAATGAACAGAGAAACAAATAAAGATCTGTGGGTCTGGAGGCAGCTCTGCTTTAGTGGAAGGACACTAGATTTGAAGTGAAAGAATCTCAGTTTAACTTCTTGCCTTGCCACATACTAAATTCATAGAAGTGGATGGTGATCTTTTTATTCATAATAACTGGTATAAGTAATAAATAAAATCATGTGTTTGAAAATGTTCATCATGGGGGCACCTGGGTGGCTCAGTTAAGCATCAGCCTTCGGCTCAGTTTATGATCTCCAGATCCTGGGAATGGGCCTGCACTGGGCTCCCTACTCAGTAGGGAATCTGTTTTTCCCTCTCCCTCTGCCCGTCCTTCCTCCCGCACTTGTGCTCACTCTCCCCTTCTCTCTCTCTCTCAAATAAATAAACAAAATCTTAAAAAAAAAAAAGGAAAAAGAAAAAGAAAGAAAGGGGAAGGAAGGAAGAGAGGGGGGAAGGAAGGAAGGAAGGAAGGAAGGAAGGAAGGAAGGAAGGAAGGAAGGAAGGAAGGAAGGAAGGAGGGAAGGAGGGAGGGAGGGAGGGAGGAAGGGAAGGAAGGAAGGAAAGAAAGAAAGAAAGAAAGAAAGAAAGAAAGAAAGAAAGAAAGAAAGAAAGAAAGAAAGAAGAAAAGAAAAGAAAAGAAAAGAAAAGAAAAGAAAAGAAAAGAAAAGAAAAGAAAAGAAAAGAAAAGAAAAGAAAAGAAAAGAAAGAAAAGAAAAGAAAGAAAAGAAAAGAAAGAAAAAGAAAGAAAGAAAATGTTCACCATGGGGCCTGGCACATAATAGCTTTCAGTTGAGTAGATGATTATAGACTCTGAATTTGGAAGTCAACAAAGAAATGTACATGATACAGGCCCAAGCATGAGAAAAATAAATGAGGAAGATATATTAATACAATGGGATGAGAAAAAGATGAGTAAGCCTTGAAGAATGCATTTTAGTATCATTCTAGGGTAAGCATTACCATTTCTGCTTAAAAAGGTAAATGTTACTAATAGCAGGAAGCCATGTACAGGAGGATCTTCTATTTGCCTGATAAGAAAACCAAAATCATTTGGTGGATCAATGATTTCAGCATATTAGCAAAATGTATACTCATACCTCTTGAATCATAAACATACTTTGAACTTAGGAAAGGTCTTGACTCCAAGAAGGTAACAGAGGTTGATATCATGTAATCACTGATTGACGTATATTAAAGGAGTATCCAGTCCTGTTTCTAAACACAGTAATAGCAAAGCATTAACAGATTGTTACTAATTTTTTAAAAATATCTTTGTGAAACTCTGCTCTATATGCATCCTTGTTATCCCTGACTGGTTGAACAGTTCCATACTAATTGACTAATTATTACTGTCAATACTAATTATTGAACTAATTTTCCTTTTCTAAGCATCTTTTTTTATTCTCTATGTAAAAGGAAGATAGTGACACTAAGCTTCTCAATATGAATGTCTTGTCAAAAAATTTACTGGTGTGAAATAACTGCTACGGTGTACCACAGGCTTTGTATAGTTAAATAATAAATTTGTGGAATAATCAATTTTTTAGAAAATAAAAATGAGATAAAATCAAGGTACAGAATTAGTAATAGTAATGTGTATTTAATATCATACAATCCTAGTTATTCAAAAGTTTAAAATGTTCTGAGCTTCATTTTATAAAATAGAACACTGAGATTCCAAAAAGTTTTATGATTTTCCCAACATTATAAAATACAATATAATAGGCAAAATTAGGATTGGAAGAAATGAGGCCACCACACATCACATCCCATGCTTTAAATAAAAATCTGGAGTGAGGAGCATAGCAGTAAGAAAGTAACTCTGTAAATCAGATGAAATGTATAAATTAAGGATAAATTTTCCTTAGAAAGTACAGAATGTTTTTGGTCGATATTTCTTGAATTATTTTAAGTGCACTCAATAAATGTACTTGCAAATTCTACTGTGGAATGATTATGACTTTGTTTTATAAGTAAAAGATCCTTGGGTTTAGGTTTATACAAGTGAAGAGCACAAAAGACCTTGGACACTTAAAGATATTCTGATTTACTTAGGACTTGGTTTTTCCATCTATATCTGCATTAGATTTTCCTTTGTCTTTTGTCGATTTTCACAAATATGTAAAATTGAGGTATCCTCATTGAATGTAAAAGAAGAAAACAGGAAAGTTTACAGATCACATTTAAGTGAGTTTTAAACTGAATTCTGTTTACATAAAATTTTAAATATATAAGAAAATAACATTTTAGCACCTACTAAGAAAGTTTAAAAACTAAGACCAATGCATTATCTATGTCAATCACCAAACCATAGGTAACTTTGAGAGTAATTTTTATAGCAAATGAGAGTGTGATTTTCATCCACTAAACACAACAAACTTACAAAAAAAAAAAAAGAAAAGAAAAGAAATAATGAAAGTGGCATGTAGTTTGCATATACCATCCACCTGGACAAAATAATTTTTAATTGCATGCTGTGAGATTTGTTGATTATGCTGCCAAGGGATAAGGCAGTACTCATCTCACCACTCATTAAGACAGTAGCTTTTTACTGAGCTATGCAGTGGGAGAAACTTGGAATTAGGCACACCTGTAATTGAATCCTGGTACTACCACATGCAAATAAGGGACCCTGGACAAGTTATTAGTCTATTCAGAGATTCACTTTTTTTTAATTTATTTTTTTATTATTATTATTTTTAAAGATTTTATTTATTTATTTGACAGAGAGAGACACAGCGAGAGAGGGAACACAAGCAGGAGGAGTGGGAGAGAGAGAAGCAGGCTTCCCTCTGAGCAAGGAGCCTGATGCGGGGCTCCATCCCAGGACCCTGAGATAATGACCTGAGCCGATGGCAGAGGCTTAACCACTGAGCCACCCAGGCGCCCCTTTTTTTCATTTGTAAATAGTGAGAATTATAATCCCTGTCCTGTAGAGCTAGAGTGGAATATAAATGAACTTGAAGGCTTCTAGAATAGAGCCTGACATCATTTTTCTCTCCTGAGTAATTGGCCTGGGTTTCTGCCTATGGTCTTCCACTGATCTGACCTGGGCATATCCATAAACTCACCCAACGTGAGACTATGCCATTTTCTAGAATGTGCTAGAAACAAACTTCTGAAAGGTGTGTATGACAGGGGTAGGCCTGCATCTTCTCTTTTGTCAGCAGCTTATTTTTGAGGTTCAAGTGGTTTAGACGGGAGTAAAGATTTCTCCCCTTTTCTTTTGGTAATGCTTAAAATAGGAAGCTGGGAACAGAGATCTGGTGATGTTACTGATATTTCGAGTAGGATGGGAGGGTCAGAGTAAGTAAATAGGAAAACACATTTGATTATCGTATACACAAATTAATTTGTTTAAAAGGAAAAAAGTGAGCATTAGACCTTTGGTTATAATTTGTCTTTTTTTTTTTCCCTAAGTTTTCTGACTTTCCAGTCAATTTTAGAGAAAAAAGCTGGGGTTCATTAAGCAAAGTTATTCCTAGTGCAGTCCAACATCATGGTTAATCCTCTAATAGCTCAAGGGCTTCAGTACTCGCACCCTGAAATCACTTCAGGTCAAGGCAGCCTGTTCCTATCCTATCACTGGAAGAAGTCAGTACACAATGTCATAGGTCATCTAAACAAAAACTGGATTTAGAGAACATATTATCCTATCTTCATGTTTTGGCATGAAGTCTATCCATTTTATTTCTAATAATCTGCTAAAAATACATGTCTCTCAAGGTATAGTTTTGCTTACCAATGCCAGGATGAAACCTCTTGATATATACAATGAGCATCAGTCCTAGGCAAGGAGGCATTATTTATTAGTCAAACAGTATTAAAAGATATTTTTTAAATCTTTTCAAGTAAATTGGGATGTCTGAGGGGCTCAGTTGAGTGTCTCCCTTTGGCTCAGATCATGACCCCAGAGTCTGCTCAGTGGGGAGCCTGTTTCTCTCTCTTCTTGCCACTCCCCTGCTTGTGCTCTCTCTCTTTCTCTCTGAGAAATAAATAAAATCCTTTTTAAAAAAAATCTTTACAAGTAAATCTTAATCCAAGGCAATGTGTAAATAACAGATCACTTCAATACAATAAATTCCTAAGGGCAAAAAACATATGACCATCATTTATTCATAGTAGTTGCTCTCTAGTTATGGTTGTCCTTATTGAAAAGAGTCATACTATATATCCAGACAAATTATAAATTTGTATTTGCAGTAATGACTAGCAAGATTGACAGAAACAGCCCAGTCACAATTACTGGGTTTCCACCTGCCCTGGAAGCAAACTCCTGGAATATTCATTCTCCAGGCAAACCCATAATCAAATGGGACTATAAGGTTGCTGAAGGACTTGGCGGAACAATTGACTGAATCTCAAGTAAATTTGTGTGGAAAAAGCACAGTCTTAACAATCGTTATAAAGCAAATACCATAAAAAGTAGGTGTATGATTTCAGCTGCTCAACTTGAAAGTATAGTATTAGAGGAAAAACAAAAAAAGCCAAGGCAATGGGTCCCAAGCCTCTTTGCTCAGTGATTTCAATTCTTCTGTGTGTTAGCAGTTAAGAAAACCTCACAAGGGACTGTTAATGTAATCTAACAGACTGTAATAAGGAATTCCAGTGGATGACTGAATGCAATAGGGAATTCTTTGGAGGACTAACAGAAAAAAAAAAAAAAAAAAAGACATGGCTTCCTTACATTACTTCAAATACGTAGGGAAATCATGGGTGTGTGTGAAAGTACTTCAGTGATCTAGTGCAATGCTATTACTACATGGATACACAACCTACTGGTTTAACCCTAGCACTGCTTGTGTCTTGAAACATAACCATGAAAGGGTGAGGAGACATGTACGCTAATGCCTTCTAACAAATATAATTTGTAGAATGAAAAATCCCTCTTCCATATCGAGATCACTTCAGATTTTTCATACCACTTAAAGCCTTGGATAAGATCATCCCATTTGCATTTCCACATGACTTTATCTTGCTAACTCTTACTGTGCCTTCCAGATTTGGATCATATAATCCACACTTCCAGTGTGCCTCCCCCCAGCGACCGAAATAGGGCTTCCTGACCCTCTGGGTTTCTGAGCATCCTGTGCATATCCTGGTTTTATCACATATCAGTTGTGGCAAAAGCTGTTAGTTTCCTATTCTAAGGGAATGACCCCCTCCACTCCTAAGAGAACTAGCATATTTCTCAGAATGTCAATACGCCCAGCCTAGAAAGTGACTGAGAGGCATAAACCAATTATTCAAATGTTAGTTTCCACCTGAGACTCACTTTCCAACCTTTGTTTGCCCTAGGGGATGGCTGCATGACACTATCCTGGTCAGGAAAACATTAAGAGAGGTCTCTTGGAAGGTTTCTGAGAAAACTTATCCTTCTTGTTTTAAAAATTAATTAATCAATAAGTCAAATCTTTAGCATAGACTGATTTCTGCCTTAGAAGACAGAGTTAATATGTGAAATTTGAATATAGTACAACCATAAGGAAACCAACAAAAGGAAAAAACAAAAGGTGACACAGTAGAAAAATATATAACACTCAGCCCTTGATGACATCATTAAACTGCCATTAAGCCAACTCAGACACTGAGTATAAACAGAGGTCTTATTAAGTAAACAAGACCTGTCTTTGTGGTTCAGAAAAATCTAATTTACTTTTTTTTGCATATATTTCTTAAATAAGAGAAACACTGAATTTAAAAACTTACATAAAAACTTGTTCATTAACATACCCAATATCTATGTTATTATTATTATTATATTATTACTGGTTACATAAAGTAAATGCCAATATAGCTTGGACTAAAGATTTATATCCATCCTCCTAATTTAAGACTTTGAAGCCATAATGATCACTATCTCATTGTTGATTGACCTGGATATTTGATTTATTAAATCATCTTAATGGATGCAGCAGAGATGTCACTATTAATTTTGTTATAAATTCAAATTCTTATTAATGCTGACGTGCCACTTAAATGCGTAATACGTTAAATTTACTGCTCCTGAAAACCTCTGTTTCTCAGCATTTTAAACTGAAATAATGCTGACTCTTAGTCACACAAAATGTACTCAACATAATGGTAAACAATGAAAAATAAAAGTTATTAGTCACATGGATACGATAAGGTCAGAGATAATAAGGAAAAGTTAATCTACATTATGCCCTTATGTGTCTTAAATCATCTTTCTAAATGCCAGTTATTTATTTTTATCAAAAGGTGATGACAGCTGACTAAAATCATACAACTACTAATACCACTTCATGAAATAAATATGAATGTCTCTTTCTCTAAATATCATTTAACAAATAAAGCACACTGTCCTCAGGCTAAAAGACTTTTAGAGATCTGGCAAGTGTATTAAAGAACAAGGAAAAATGCTGGAGAAAAACTGGTAACTCTTAAGAGAAACTACCATAGAAAAGGCTGGTAAAACCATTTCAACTTAAGGTGTACAATTTCACCAAGTATGAGAAGTAAGCAAAACATACTTGCAACTTTGCACAAATAATGTATATCTTTACAGTTACATCATGGTTTGGTAAATCACTCCCCCTGACTAGACTGACTGGTTCTTAAATCATTTGGTCTCAGGGGCTCCATATGCTCTTAAATGGTACTGAGGACCCTAACGAGCTTCTGTTTACAAGAGGCATAACTATCAATATTTACCATTAGAAATCAGAAACATTCAAAACAGGAATACCAAGCACACACCCCATTAGTGATCAGAGCAATAAAGTCATCAGACGTGATATACAGTCTTTGGCGACCTCCTCTCCATGTGAGAGAATGATGGTGGAAAAGGCAGACTGTCTAAGTATTACTGACAGAACAGTCCTGATCTTTCAGAAACCCTGGAGTCCCCAGCCTTTACTCTGATAACCGCTGGCCTACAGTAACGGGAGGAAAAGTTTGAGCAAAATGAATAGACCAAAGTTGCTGGGAGGTACACTGTTCTTCAGGCAAGTATTCAAAAAGAACAATTGATTGAAGGAAGAAAAATAAATGCAGATAGTTTACTGAAAATCCTGCAACACGGAAAATGCTTTTTCTAATTCAGTTTGTAGCTGGCAGTGTTTATGGGTACATTAACTATCATGAAAACTGCTAGACGGCTCCACTATCTAAAAGTAGAATATCTGATAAAATTTAAGACTTGCCTTGAAGTCAATTTTATCTCATAGAAAGTAGAAATAAATAGAAGCACCACTTCCTCCTGGCTTAATTCGGATAAATAAGGAAAAACTGGTGCTTGTTTATGTGTAAGTGGTAGGAATCCTCAGAAGACATGAACTGCTCATATTTTAAATAATAAAGAAAAGAAACTATAGTCAGGCAGGAGTTTTAGATGAGCAGAGTCCAATACTACAAAAAGACACTTAGGATTTTATTGCCAGAACTTCTGAAAAGTAGGACTAACAAGAAGGTGGGGGGGAGGGGGAGGAAGCCTAAAAATGGAAATACAGTAGTATAACTACATAGAAAGCTAATAAGAAGTAGGAGTAAAAGTCTTCTAAGGAAATCAGGTTGAGAAAGAAATTATCTCAGAACTGTTGGGGCGCCTGGGTGGCTCAGTCGTTAAGCGTCTGCCTTCGGCCCAGGTCAGATCTCGGGGGCCTGGGATCGAGCCCCGCATCGGGCTCTCTGCTCTGCAGGAGGCCTGCTTCTCCCGCTACCATTCCCTCTGCTTGTGTTTCTCTCTGTCAAATAAATAAAATCTTTAAAAAAAAAAAAAGAAAGAAATTATCTCAGAACTGTAAATAAATAAAATGAAATAACGAATGAAGCAAGCAAAAAAAAATAAGTAATAGAGGGAAGGAAAAGAGAGTAAATGGAATTATGGGTCAGGGCAAGAATCATTCAACTTAAATACATTATTGAAATTCACAAGGTAATTGTAAGCTTTATAATTGGCCTATGCTATTTTAATAAGGAGTTTCTTTTGTGGGAGGACTTAAAGAATTTTTAAATATTTTTACTTGCATGTAAATGACCTTCCCCTGCCTTTCTACTTAGAGTTAAGTTGCTATCAGGTTAAGATGTATTTTCTATCAATTATGACTTTTATGTGAATTTTAAGGTAAATTATTGAAATACTCCCACTTATAACTACCATGCTATAAAACCGGATTTACAGTCCACTCTCTTTCCTTTTGTTTATAGCTTGCTTGTTATTTAAATACTATATCTGTAACAAAAATACTATTTTAAAAGACCTCACCTATCACCGGTATCACAGATACCTTGTAAAGATGGACAACCAATTTCAGCAAATTCACTGATTCTAAACAGATCCTAAAACTCAGTAAAATCTGAGGGAAATCATAATAACTATATTATATTTCCTTTCTATTTGCTCTGTTTTCTTTCCTTTCTCTCTCCCCTACCCCTGGGTTCAGTCACCGACTGAACACTCCATTTATCTCTTTACTTCTCTTCATTATTCTTTATAAAAGATTTAACCTACCAGTTAATTTCTAAGATGTCAGTTACAATAAGAAACTGCCTCAAATAACTTGTGGCCACTGTGGTAGCCAAATCTACATTACAGTTCACAAATACTTCTTCCTTTGCAGGGATACTTAGCTATGATTCAACAAACCATTTACACAGCACATTTCCTCCCAAATACATGGGGTATGGAGTTGGGCACTGACCAAAGGACTTGAGGGGGGGAAAAATGAAGTGTTTTTATCCAAAGATCCCCTGAGCAGAAATAGGTAATTTAAATGTTATAAGAAGGTGCCAGTTACTCCTCTCCCTCTGGTCTGAAGCAAGAAAGGTGGAAATCGCTATCACACAGGTTGGCAGGGGGCTGAGTACCGGCTGAGCTGCGGTCATAGTGGAGGGACGTTACTTTGGCCTTGAGGGGGAAATGTTTACGTGTCTGCTTATCGGGGCAAAGAATATTTCTCCCTTTTATGCTCAGCATTTTCCCAATCTAACAGAAAATCTAAACCTTGGCCTCTTGTGAACAGAAGAACCATACATCTTAGCGTCTCCAGGATGGGGCCGGTGTACAACTCTCAGCCCAGAATAATTACCACTGGTGCGCCTATAGAGTCTCCACAATGTCCCCGGTGGGTAGATAAACTACATGGAGACCTTACGTATTAGGGCACAGATCTGGAATGGAATAAGTCAGGAAAGGGGTGATTCTAGAAAGAGATTATTTTAATGGTGGATGGCCAAAATCTGCTCCAAGGTTCCATAGCCAGAGTGCTGTTTTTCTGAGGAGCTTTGCTGCAACTGCTTCGCTGCTTTCAAAAGACAGGCTTGGGGACAAGGAAAGGTATAATTCATTTCTCTCCCAAACAGGAAAAAAGGGAAGGATGGCTGCTCCAACCAGTGCAAACCTCGGATTAAGAATCAGATGAATGCGGATGTGAGGGCGATCTGGCTGCGACATCTGTCACCCCATTGATCGCCAGGGTTGATTCGGCTCATCTGGCTGGCTAGGCGGGTGTACCCTTCCTCCCTCCATGTGTGTCCCTCCCGAAGCTGGGCGCTCAGTCGAAGAGGACGACCTTCCCTGATAGAGGAGAGGACCGTTCTTCGGTCAAGGGTATATGAGTAGCTACGCTCCCCTGCTAGAACCTCCAAACAAGCTCTCAAGAATCAGATGAATGCAGTAGAAAACACGTGGGCTTTCGCATCAGATGAACGTGGTTCATGTCTTTGTTCAGAGCGGCAGCTATGAGACTTGAGTGACTTTTCCTCAGACTCTTGCCTCACGCCCCAGGCTCTTCAGCTATAAAACAGACTAACTGCATAGCCCTCGAGGGTTGGCTGCAAAGTTTGCCGACAATATCTGTGACCGACACAATGTACAAAAACTGCTATTATTATTAGAATCTTAGCACACATCAAACACTGCTGGTACCAATATTTATTAGTCACTTCTGAAAGCTAAGTCGTGTCTTAGGCTCTTTGCTTTTATTATGTAACATAAACCCTGAAAAAGTAATTATGGTTTACCCATGGGCACATTGAGACAAAGATAATTTCCAACACATTTCCATCTTCACAGGACTAATAATTGGCAAAGTTAGGATCACAGTTTAAGTCTGTTAAAAATCCAAAGTTATATCCTTCATCTTTGAATTACTTAGAATTTACATCCTTTCAGGAGGACTATATGGTTTTATTCACCACTGTGTATCATCAGTGTCTGGCATAGTGCAAAAACAAAGCTGAAACAGAACCAACAAATAAAAACCTACGACACTAGCATTAATGACAGCCAAATACATGGATATAATATCTACAAATGCCACAGAGTTGTAGATTTTCCCATTTTTCATCTAACATTACCAACTTTTAGTTTAAAATATATACAAAATTTTTAGCTGCAGAGAAATGTCTATTTTCCATGATTCAGCAAAACCATAGACAGTGGTTTAGAAAGAAGCACCCAAGGGGCGACTAAAGAAAAAGCCATGCCTTACCAAAGCAGAGTTTATATGCTCCTCTCAGAAACAAGGCACGGATCTCACTTAGAGCCCAAAAGACCCACTTGAAAAGCATTAGAGGGTAAACTTTTCCACTGGAGTAATGTCTTCCCATTAAACGACTTCCATCGTCTCTCCTCAGAGATGAGGAACTTCTCAAAGTTTAAAGTGCTAATAATACTAACAAAGCAAGGGAAAAAGCAACAATAAATATACTTGAGCGTAAATATATCTGAGAGAGTAAAACAACGCAAGAAGCATCTTGGGAATTCTGCCCGACAAAATCTCTTTCTTCTATTCTATGTTCTCTCTCGCATGCTAAACACTGTGTTCAATAAAGGACGTGGGTTTGGACTCACTAATAGGGAGATGTGCTTTATCACTCCAAATGTATTTATTCTAGGACATTGTACAGAGAGGGGAGCTTGATCGTGTGGCCTGCCCTTGGGCAGCATTTATCTAACTTGGAACCATGGGGGGATTTTTTTTTTTTTTAATGCTGCTGCTTTAAGTGGGCTTTCTGTGTAGTAAAACATAATTTAGAACATTTCAACAAATCACATCTTAAATATTTCACTGTAGCATTTACAGCATTCAGGGGAAAACTGTTTTCATTTGATCTCACTCCAAAGTATTAGAAATACAACCTATGGTCAACACTAATTTTTAACATCAAAGCTTACTATGTTGTAAACATTTAATATAAAAAGCTGCAATCCGTCAGTTTGGTATTCTGGAAATTCTTGACAGTTTAAAATAAAACACCATCCATTCGTAGCCACTGAAACAAAAGTCCCTTAGATGGCCCCTTTAATGTTCTTAAATTTGATATACCTATTTAGTGAAATTTTATCTCAGTCATCTATCCTATTTCAGTATTTTAAATATTGTTAAATAAAATAAAGTCAGATTCACTATACCGCAATTGATTATATAACTGAGGAAGACAATTCAGACTTTAAACAAAGTTCAAGTTAAAATATCCAGAACTGAAATGAATCCTTTATTGGCAAGGGTCACTTTTGAAGGTCAGAGAATCAGCAAGAACCAGGGTATGGCTAATTATGAATTGTCTGCATTTGCCATTTTCTTGACAGGGACTACAGAATTTAAACTGTTGGTAAATATAACAAAAAGAATTATTTTCTTCTGGGTATACATGAGCATACATGGGAGAAGTAAGAGAATAACAGGAAAACCCATGGATACAGTTTTGGCTTATGTTCTTTAAAACTCTGGAAAGGGAAAAGCATAATTGTGACTCCTGGTTTTAATTTCTTTTACTTTAGGTAAATAGTAGAACCTACTTAAAACATTTGGATATGTCCTTGTGAATGTCTACTTGCTCTGAGTCTTTAATAGCCACATACAAATGCATACCTTTTTCCTCTTATTTCCCTCCTTCCTCCCAACCCCATTCTTTTTTCCTCTTCCTTTTCTTCTTCCTTTTCTCTGTTCTCAAATAACAATCATAGAGGTCATGCACACTAAATCATTGAATAGGTACAGGTTAAATGGCATTAAGTAGCAAACTTTTTCCTGCTTCAACATGACTATTTCTGTTTCAGTTGATAAATTTTAGCCTTTGAGGTTTCCTGGGGGGGCGGGGGGGAGGGATATGCACTGACATGTAAGGAAGAAAATCTTCCTACTTCGAAATTTATAGAAACATATTTAAGAGATTCTGTGAAGTAAAGCAGACAGTATAGAAATTCTTTATATGTAAGGATTAGGTAATATAATGGAAGAAAGACAGGTAGGAATAGGATGGGAGGCGAGGGAGAGAAGGGAAGAGATTAAAATGAGGATGAGCACATGTGGGACCAGAGAGATTTAATGCTTGAATACCATACAGACTTTGATAAATGAAGAAAAGAAGCCAGGAAGCCAAGAAAATACCATAAATATGAGAAAATATATACAGGGTTTATAATAATTTTTATATATTTCAACAGAAAACATCTTTAACATTATGTTGCCTTCCTATGAATTCTATGGTCTTTAAAAATATGATTCAGTACTTGCTGCATTTCAAAATCTAGCTTCATAGATCAGATTTAAGTTCTTACTTATTGCATTAATTATTTTCACCATTTTTTTTCTATTAAGGCATATTCTGCAATGGCAAACGCTACAATGCCAGGAATTCTATTCCACAGTTGGGCATACCCTGAACAGTAAAGTTTCCAGCATGTTCTACATTTGAACATCACGACAAATCTTTGGCTCCAGAATTTCTGTTTTTTCATAGATGGTTCCTTTAATTTGTAGCCAGCACCCAAGCTAGTTTTCTTTAATATAGCCATCCTGAAAATTGCCATCCACTAGATTAAGCAATCCAGGTATTGTAATAACACTGAAGTCTAGACCTAAGTTCCCAGATGATCCATATATTCAGGATCATCCCATTTTTACTGCTGAATCATGAATGTGAGATGGGAAGCAGGACATGGTTGTGCCATCTGTGCTTCCATCTATGGCATCCAGCAACGTCAGTATCTAGTAAGTGAGTTAGTCCCACTGGTCTAAGTACAACCTACCCTGCCCCAAATCCCTGGTAGACACATATGCCTACTCCGTATTCTGAAAAGTTAAACCTGGCAATCCTATTTTAAGGTTCCCAGTAGTCATCTAACAGCAGTGAGAAGCAGCAGCAGGAAAGAATGAGCTTTGTCTGCCTTTCCTCTCTCCTAAGCAGATGGTTGGCTAAAACTCACTTCACATGGGAAATCAATTTTAGATTTTTTAACTTGGATATCAAGTAATAAACTACAACTGCCAAATGTGATAAAAGTAGCCTCTGCGTTTATTTTTTATCTGTAATGATAATAATGAAAATATGAAAAATAAAATTATATTTCTGAAATCATTAATTCTTTTAAAAAAAGGAAAATACTCAATGGCATTAAAGGAATGACATTTTAAGGAAAGCTACAATGTCGAAATGTGTTCTCCACAGGAGGTTTAACATAGTTTTACAATGCTCAAACCATAGCGTGTTCATACCTTTGGGAACAGTGTAGAATAGGAAATTAGATATAATCCCATAAGTAATGCTAAATATTCCTTAGTGGTCACTGGAAACTGTAATTTGTGCCAATGTCACTTTCTAATTATTCTGCTTAGTTATTATGGCCACTTCCGAGGCCAGATGTTACTGTTCACAATGAATGACTTCTGGTGCTCCAGAAAAGTGGACGAACCAGAAATTTGGAAACTTGCCAGCCACTGCAGTCATACTTACACCTCTTGGTAAGAAATATAGTTCCTTAGGACAGAAATGTTACTGAGCATGGGGAGGTAAGGAGAGAAGGGAGAAGCTCAGTATCACTCCTTGCATGGTGCCTTCTGAATAAATTATGACCTACAATTCTTTGTGGCCCACAGGCTCAGTATCAATGGCCTTAATGGAGGACAAAATGCTAATATTTTTATTTTCCCTAAACAAGATGAAAGATTTTAGTAATTTAATTTTTTCCTGCTTCTGTTGCCAAACATCTGTAAAAACTTTGACCAAGTAATGGGCTATATGAATACTAAGATGGTCTAAAACCCACAAGTTTGCCCTCAAAACAATGAAATACCTAACTTGTGACAGAGTTCTTCAAGCAAATTTAATACTTGCTCTGTTAGTCCTTTAAGTAAAACTTAAAAGAAATACTATTCATCAGTCGTTTTTTTTTTTCCTTTTGATTTTGCTTTTTTTTTTTTTTTTTGATTTTGCTTTTTAAATGTCCCAAACTTGTATTATTACTTATATGATTGGTATTCTTTGGTCATGTCACTGGGAAGAAATATTTTGACCTTCTTAATGAAAAGAAAGTTCTTCTACACAAAGGCTGACATCCAGTCTTTTCTTAAACTGGAAGAATTGGATAATCACTTCTTGGTACAGCGATTTAAAGAAATATCATTTATCTTTGCCTAAAATGTTACAGAAAAATTCCTGAAATGCTGTTACAATTTTGAAAATCTGCTAGCTACATGCTTGACTCTGATCAGTGAAGACGGACAGAAAGGTAGATGAGTAGGTAGGTACATAGATAGTAGAGAGATAGATACACAGATAGATAGATATCCTAAAATAAATACCTTGGAGGCAGGGAGGAAGAGAAATTTACATTGTGTATATACAAGAAATGGTTCTTCTTCTGAAATGTGTACATTTTTTACTCATGTAAGGTCAACCTTTTCCAAATGGTTCTATTTCACTATCGATCTAGACACATACTTATCCAATGTGGCAATGGACACTGAAATCCAGTATCATTGGCTAGCACGGAGGGCTGCTCCCAGAGAAATAAAAGTATCGTCCTGCAGATATTTTCAAATAGTACTCCTCATTTAGAAACAATAAACAAATTCCATAATCTACATAGGGAACACAAGAACATATATTATATAATTCTCTGCTGTTGAACTTTTCCTGGGGGAACTTACAATACTTGAGAACTCTCAAGACCAGTTTGATAGCAGATATGAATGCTTGAGACCCTCTCCAAGTTACATCCGAAACTCAGAGTTGCAGTCTAATCAGAAGGGTACCACTAACAGGCCCTTTGCTTCTTAGTATCAAAGTAGCCCAGGCAAAGGCAGAAAGATTTTTCTTTAATGCACCATTCTTTGGAAAGAAGATTTCATTTATTTTGTTACTACATTCATTATACAACTACTATAGCTATTCTTTATTTATGTATAAATTAAATCTTTTCTTCTGCAATTTTAAGCATTATTTTTTCCCTTCAGTAGAGATAGATAATTTGGTATCCTCAATATAAGATACAGTCAGATGACTGAACAATGCTATTAAGTTACCTTTTCCCCGCCTCAGGCTAACAACCTTTCCATACCAGTCCTGCTGTCCAAACTTGTACTTGCTCTTTGTATTTTAGTTGCTTCCCTTTGGCCTCTGCCCAATTTTTGTCCTTCTGTTAACTGAGTAAAAATAATCTAGCAAGGTGTTGAGGAAACTGGAGGCCGGATGTGGTAAACTGCCCTAGATGTCTGTTTTACAGGGAAAGCTGAAGGCACTGGTTGAGCTAAACAAACACACACAGGGAATATGTTCATTATTTGTTACACCTATGCACGAAAGGATATTTTCAGTGGAGTCTGCAGAGATTTAGATTAACAAACCTTGTTACTGTTAACAAGCATCATGCGCCTAATTCCAAGCACATTGTTCTGCAAGCTGGCACCTACATGTTCGAGTAGAACTGTCACAAGACAAGAAATCTTACAAGGAAAAAAATGCAAGTGCTCATAATTCATTCCCCATCTCTTCATATCTTACCATCTTTCTGTATGCCCATTTACTTACGGGCTCAAGGATATAGCTCTTGACTTTTAAATATTTAAATTGTACTTAACACTCTGAAATCATTGCAACTTTAATAGGCTCATAATTATCTAGTGATATGTCCTAGGAACACCCACATACCTATATGCCACAAATTTAATATAGAAGAAACTGAAAAGATATAGACATTCCTTTGAAATTAAATGATCTTTTCCAAGAATTCTTAGACTTTTGACTTTTTTTTATTTAAAAGAATCTTTGTTCAGATTGAGCTGTAATAAATTGAGGAGGAAAAAGCCCTGTAATTTGTATATGCAAACTGTTTATTGACTTGGGATACGGGGCAAACTAGCAAAAGACAAATGTCCCTCAAGACATCATCAAAATATCTCCTAATGTAGTTTCATATACTGAAGGTTTTGAACTTACCCCATGGGTATCTAACGTCAAAATGTGTTTTTTTTTTCTTTTCCATATAAAATTCTCATTTAGATTAATAGATAGAGAAGGGTCCTTTCTTCAAGCACTTAAAAATTGAAAGAAAAAATTACATTTTTTAACTTAAAAGATTAAAAAGAAGACTACATTAAAAATCAAAGACTAAACATGTATTTTATGCAGTTCATTTATTTTCATCTCTTTCCTAACACTTTAAATTTCACTCCGCAATTTGGAACAGATTTGATCAACTTGCTTTCATGTGTCAGTGTTTTTCAACTGCAATGAAAATAAACAAATGGGCTTGGTTTGCTACAAACTTGCGGAGATGCTGACTTAGCTACAACAGTTATGACTTTGGCATATGTTACATTGTATGGCTCTTACAAAATAAAGGAGGGCCATGGTTATGCAAAGTTTACATGAACACTGAGGCTGGCCTCAGGTTCCTTACATTAATAAAAGCCCCTTTTGGACAGAAAGGAGAGTAGTTCTCCACAACTATTCCCTTCCTGGATAGAGAACATCTGGCACAATAAAAATTTGCAGGGGATATGGATTCCATCATGATCCTGAGGAAGATCTTTTTGTTTTAACTTTATAGGAGCATAAATACATTTGCTTGGTGTACTTGAGCTCTCAACGGTCCATGACAGGGGTTAATAAAGGCCAGGAGTTAAAGAAGTTTTGAAGCCTGGAGTTTTTGCTGGATGCCATTAAGTGCTGCTAAAAATGTGGAACATATATTATTTCTGAGAGATCAGACTTATCCATGTGATCGAATTACTAGTACAATTCCTCTCATTATAATTTGTTGTCAGCTTTGGAAGCGTATGATTTCAACATGAAAACCATCGTGTCATGCTTTTTTAGTTTGCCCCCTAGAGAATAAGTGGATTTGAATTTCAAAATGGTAAAAATGTTATGGATGCACAAACAAAACCAAATGCATATCATATCTGCTTTCCTTTGTGAGAAGATAGATTTGTGAAAATGGGCCAAATATGACTTCTGAAGGCATAAAAATACTACACTGCTAAAAGAACTAGCGTTGCTCAGAGGAAGATGCTCAGAACTTCTCAGCCATCCCTATGGTATTAATAGATGAAAATTTTGATGCTAAAAATGTGAATGAGAGAAATCGATGAGATTGGGTAGAGCCAAATGTAGTATCTGGGATTAAGTTTCTAAAATAAATAGGCTGAATAAATTCCGTAGGTTACTTTTATAAAAAGATGTGATTAAAGGCATTCTTAATATCAAGCAAAACTTAGCTCCCCCTCCAACATTACCTTCCACCTCTCACCTCTTATCCCATTACTATGCCTTTCTGATTTAAATGAAAATAGCTGTGCTCTGAAGCAAAAGTTCAGGAGAGTGTTTATAATGGAAACAGTATGTGCTGCAATGCCTCCCCCAAATCCATCTGCCACAGAAAACAGTTCAGACTCATTGACCACCTACTCTACATTGCCACACTTCCAATTCTGTCCACATTATGATAAATGTCATGTCTTCAGGGGTAGAATCCACGGTGTATCATTTTCCACCATCCACAAATAAGTTCTACTATAAGTGGCTACGTAGCAGCCAATGTGTAACAACTGTCAGATTGTTTTGCTACAGAATGCTCTACCATTTGCTGAATGCAGCTATCTTGCATTCCCTTATCCTGCTCTGTCTCCAGAAACCACTTCCCAGTTCCCTTCTACCCTCTTTCAACGTCAAAGAATGAAAGACATTATCATCTCAAAAAGAGATAGATAAGAATGCTAAGAAAAAAAAAAATAGACACATGAAAAATAAAAGAGATACAAGATAATAGGAAAAACTAAAGGAAGTGACAGAAGCATCGGTCTTATACCTTACCTTTTGATACCAAAAAACAAATAATGTAAAAGTAGTATAAATACGACTGTTGTCTGGATATACAAGGAGGCTGTAAGTTAATTCATATGAGATCACGTAGTACTTCACTTTACAAAAAATAAATATTACGAGAATGGACTTCTAATGCATAATTGTTTCAGAATATTTCCTGATTACTGTCAGGAATTTTTATTAGTTTCCCTTCGAAATTTAGTCTACAGCAAAAATGTTAACAGATGTGAAGCCAGAAGAATGCCTCATTACTAAATTCTAAGTGTTGTTGCTTCAGTGAATTCCAAGCTGTTTTAATAGATACTGCTATTTTGTTGGGATAGAGGGAAGGAATTTTTTTTTTCATGAATGACAATGGCATATGGAATACAACCTTTTGACTATTTTTGTTTATCTGCTTTTCTGGGCACTCCGAAAGCAGTAGGACCTGAGAATTCTGAAACCATCTTCTTTTTCAATGATGTGAATCAAAGTTGGAAAGGAGATAACATGTTGGTACTGTTGGTGGTTTATGTGTCCCTGGCCAACATGCATATTACCAGCCCAACAAAATTTTAAAAAGAGGGGGAAAAAAAAAGAAAAAAAAAAAAAAACTAAAAAAGAAATCACAAGATTTTCTAAAAACTCTCTTTCAGATCATATCCAAGACTCCAACAGTCTACCAATTGGGCAATCAATTCTCAAGCTGTGATTTTATCCCTACCTTCTTCCAAAGATCTAATTTAATGTTTTCCTAAAATTAGAATAACCAAAGCCCTAAGATAGGATGCCATTTTCAGAAATTAGAGTTACAATGCCCACTACCCTACATCTGTATTAGTTCACCAAATTTGGCAAGCAGAACTTTGCAGCAGGGAGTTATCGTGAGTGTGTACTTAGTAATGGCCCAGGCATGCAGGAAGGCCAAAGGGAATGTGGTGTGGATGGCAGACATAACGTGCATTAACAAAGCTGTAAGGCTTCACCCTTAGAATTTTATCTATAGCAATGAAGCTGATAGTCTGGCTTCTTCTCTGTGTTGGTCAAGGACACTAGGATTACTGTGTTCTGCTCTGAAGGAGAAGGGAAAAACAGAGAAGGTGTCAGGAGATATATTCTGGGAAAACAATCTGAATGGTGTAGGGACTTAGACCAACATCAAAGATGTGCATCTTAAGAAAGGAAATGTCATCAAATATTTCAAGTATTATAATGTGGATAAAATATTTGCCTCTTAAAAAATATTAGCCTCTTGATGATCATGAGTAGGATAAATATGTGATGATGATAAGATGAATTTTTGTTTCATTTTTGGAAAAAACAAAACTTTCATCTAATTAAGCCTAAGAAAATTGAATTTCTTTAGAGGAAGGATGAGTTCCTTTCCCTGGAGATAGACAAACATTGTGTGGAAAACCACTGGGAAGTAGTACAGAAAGAATCTAACTTTCAGGCAACCTGTGCAGATGGTTTCTTCCAATCCTGAGGTTGTCATTTATAAAGGCCAGAGACCAGAAAACTCAAACCTGACATGAATTAAGTACCACTGGATGGCAATGCTGTTTATTCACCAATTTGCATAGAAGTGTTCACAATCATTCTGAAGGAGTCCTATTACACATACTTTATACACTGCCGATAAGTTTATACTAGCAAAACAAATACATATCTATATTTTTAAAAGTAAGAAGGAAAAAAAAGGGAAGGAAAAAGATCATCAGATTATTAGATTCATCAATTTATTTAATTCTTCTTTGAGTAAAGTTGGAATTTGCAGGTTAAGAGGCACAGGACTAAATCACGTGTAATCTTCCCCAAGATTTTAGCAATACCTGAAATTATACTAGTTACTCTTTAATTACTCTTAATTACTATATTGAAAAGTAAAGAAATAGCTACCTGGAAACTTCATCAATGATACCTGCAATTATATCTGAAAGCAATACATACAGTCACAGTCCATTTGCTAAAGAAATAATACCATGATGGTCGAACTCTAACAAATGGAATGCTAATATTTTAGTGCACAACAACTGTTTTTGCAAAATTCAAATGAAAAATCCAAAATCTTAAGTTCTATTACAGTCATCACTTTATGGTATTTGCTGTTAGACACAAAAGAATAATAGCTATTGCACTACGTATCGTGTTTGAATATATTCCACCATCAAACCAGTAACACTTTATCTCTCTCCCTGCCTAAAAAGCTTTCTGAAAGACATTACAGATAAAGACCATTAAAGTTTGACAATTTTGGTCACAGTGAACTTTTTATTTCCAAAGCTTTCTGAAGTTATAAAATTTAATGGTGCAGTAGACATACAATTTAAACAATCTCAGTGACTTCCTATCATACTAAGTGTACAACTCAGTTTCCCATGGTTTATCAATAATAAAAGTAAGAATCCAAGGAAAACACAGATAATAAATTACAGGTTTACTTTTTAATTTTCCCGTCTCATTAAAGACCTTTTGGTCTATTTATTTGGGAAGACAATGCATCCCAACGGCTACGAAGTTCATCCTGTTTTCAGAAAACAGGAGAAAAGAAAAGAAAAAAAAAAAGATTTGTCTGTGAATGTGCCTTTGTTTTATAAGAGTGCTCTTAAAAAATTCCTCAAAGGTATAAACTATGTCTTAGGAATGGAGGAAGGAATTGGCTATGCACGTTCAGATCACCAGGATTATCTAGGATAGTATTTCACTTGTGTATGTACAGGCCAAACTTGTGGGGCAATAGTTTTATATAAAATCCTTCTGGTAAGAATAACTAGTGTTTATCACGAATTAGAGGCATTTGGGCATCCATGGATGGTATGCCAGAGGAAAAAAGGTATCCTAATAAAAGTTTGGTAAACATGCTTTTGGTTGAGCAGACAAGGGTGACTTCTGAAGTTTATTAAGAATTCTAATCCCCATTTAATCTCAGCAGCAGCAAGAAATGAAGACATCCCTCCAAAATATAATTAATGAAAGCTAAGTTATAGTCTAATTAATTATAAACATGTCCATCATAATGTAATGTTGCAATGACAAAAGCTGATCAGGACTGATAGCCATGACAGAAAACGGAGAGGTAGGAATAAAACAGTTTTCTGGTTTGTATTAAATACTGATTATAGAAGAAAGTGATCAAATTGGCCACATGGACACTTTAGTCTATCTGGTAAGTAGTAGGACAATGATTATTTCTATTCAATTCATTGTAGTAATGAAAGTGAAAAAATATGCCCTGCCAGAACCAGAAATTGGGATTCTGCATGTTAATGAAGTCTAATGAGAGCAGTAGACACCATAGTCCTATTTCTCTTTTCTCGACCAAAGAATATTCAGTAGAATATATGAACCATTAGTATATTCTCTGAATTTAAAGCACAGATCTAGAGAAAAAAACCTCATTGAATTGGTTAATATTTTAAATAGCTCTTCAGTTTACTGGAGCATCTATTTCATTACCTTATATTTTCCAGACTACTGCCAGATCTTTGAACAGTACACATTTAGGTTTCTTCTGATACTACTTGTAAACATGGGGACAAGTTTACCACGTAATGTTAAAAGCTCATTCACAGAAATCACTGTTTATTAGCATTATTATTAAGAGTAAATATGTGGAAACTAAACATAACTGAGTTTCTAGTTCTCTGGAAATTCATGATACAGACTGAAAAAAAAGACCTTTAATTTGTTGAACTGAAATTATCTAGTAGTTATTAAAGGCCAGTGTCTTACTGAGTAACTTTCTACCTTTTTTTTTTCTACCATCATCTTAGTAAAAGTCTACCATATTTAGGGTGCCTGGGTGGCTCAGTCAGTCAAGCATCTGCCTTCAGTTCAGGTCATAATACTGGGTCCTGGGATATTGTCCTGCATCATCGGCTCCCTGCAGAGCTTCTCCCACTCTCCTTGCTCCTGCCCCCTGCTAATGCTCTCTCTGTCAAATAACTAAATAAAATCGTAAAAGAAAAAAAAAATGTTTACCACGTTTAAGGAAACCGTGCATATTTTACTCTTAATCACCCCTTTAAAAATTACTAGAATGGATGTCCTTCTTTCGCATAATAAACATGCTAGCGGAATTCCACATTAAAAACATTTCTGAACATGACTTATAATTAGAGCATTTTGTCATAGAATCTTACACAGAATAATTATTGTCTAACTTACCTATTTTATAAATTCTGGTTTTATATGTTGAATTTTAAATTAGTGAGCTATGTGCTGTCATTTTTATGGCATACAAACATCGGGGAAAAACAAAAAAGGAAATCGGTTTTAGTGACAGTGCCACCAGGAAGTTTGACACTGCTGCTTTGAAAAGATTAGCAAAATGCTTTTTATGTGAATAAAATAAAACTGAAAACTGAAAATCTCTAAAGGTACCAATTTTCTAAATTACTAATGTATGTCATGAACCTGTGAAAAACAGTTGTTTAATATATATGGTAAATACAAAGTTCTATTACTACCATACAGTTAAGTCCTAATTATATGAGCCTTGATGAGCTATAGTACAACTTGTCTGCACATTCATTGGCAATATGAAGCCTGTTTAGCTACTTGACTTATTTGATATGCTATCTCTCCATTTTTCCCCACTGTTTGCATTTATTCTTCTATGAATGAATGTCTTTTTAAATCCATTTAATCTCATGTGTGGGAAACAAGCAACTTGCTGGTTTACTTGGATTCATGTTTTGCATTAATTCCAGATATGAAAGTTTGCTCTTGTCATAGTTGCAAACTGGCAGGCAGGAGCCCAGGAATAAGATCTGGGCAACTGCCCCATTTCCATTGGAATTGCAACATCACAGAATGACTTCCTTTATCTACTAAAAGTTTTCAGGCCATAGAATATAACTTTTCGGGGCGCCTGGGTGGCTTAGTCGTTAGGCGTCTGCCTTCGGCTCGGGTCATGATCCCAGGGTCCTGGGATCGAGCCCCACATCGGGCTCTCTGCTCCGCAGGGAGCCTGCTTCTCCCGCTACCATTCCCTCTGCTTGTGTTCCCTCTCTAGCTGTGTTTCTCTCTGTCAAATAAATAAAATCTTTAAAAAAAAAAAAAAAAAAAGAATATAACTTTTCTAGCCACTAGTATTATGAAGAAGCCCATCAACCAAGTTTTGGAGTCTTTAGTATTAAGTATTTTACCTCACATAAGTTTATCATAGTAAGCTCAGTCATTACCAAGGGTGATTACTTTCAGTAAATGTTTCATATTGATAAGGATGAAAGAAAAGTAACCAAGCTCAATAAAAATGTCAATAGATATAAAAAATACAACTGGAGAACTAACATTATATATTTTGAGGTAATTAAATAGTATTAAGTCAGCCTGAAAGCTAAAGCTTTGATATTTTTTTCTCTTCTTTATTATAAAAACATTTTATTAAAAAATATTTGGCTATAAGTAGTAGCATTTTGCCTATCTTGTTTTTGCTGATATTTTGCAATTTCTCTACAATCTTTTTTAAATATCTGATTTCATTTGGTATAACCCAATGCATAAAGGACAGGGGGAAAAATCACAGTTCATGAATCCATAAATGTCAGAAAAATTTATCTTTGATTAATAAAGACTATATTGGCTATATTAACAAAGGGCTAAAGAAACAATATGTGTTCTTGCACAACCTTTATGCAAAGGATGCTAAATTTTTCACTGTAAGCTGTCCTGGCAAGGAATAGTACAGAATGCATGTAAGACTGTAGTACTCTGAACTCCCTCAGGACGGTCTTTGGAACTGTGTTATCTTTTTATTGACAAACATTAGTCTACAAATAGTGAAATGTAAAAGACAGTAGAGTGCTAATACACACTTCAGGCAAGTTAATCTTTTCATCCACAGCTGCCTTATCAGCAAAGCAGAGAAAAACATATCTATTATTATAGAGCTATTATAAAGGTTGAATTTTATATTTATATATCTCAACTGGATAGACGCTGAGTGACTGAAAGAATATATGAGATATCTAGGGTTAATGAGCTTGTATCTTTCCCAGATATCCATCCTTCCTTTTTGAAAATTGGATTATTAAATTCAGATCTTGGTTTGCCAATCATTTCAATCAATAAAAATGGAGTATTAGCTCAGACCTTACAGTAATTAACATACCAATGTTTTTAAGATATGCCTCAACATTTAAAAAAGATAAGTTTGCTAAAAAATAATATAGATCTATACATAATCAAATAAACATTTGGGGGACTAACAGTCATATTTTCATGGTATACAATAGGATCTTAGTCTAAAATAAAGAGTTGAAGAGAAGGAAAAGAACTTTATTTTTATTGTAGCATGCATATGATTAAATTAGTTCTACCACATACAGTTTTACAATAGTGACCTGAAATAAGAGAGAATGCACACTGTGTCCTATTTGCTTTGTGACAAAATATGTTTATACGGTAAAATTTACTCTGATATGACTGCAATTTAGCAAAATATAAGATTACTCTTAGACTATAGATAAACAAAGCATTTAAAGGATGACATGTCTGAGAAAGCAAAAGGGATTAATAAGAATGTACACAGAAGAATTCAGTGCATAAGAGGAACAAGCCAATGTCATTTCCTAAAGAAGAAGCAATATAAATAGGAGTGGGGATGGGAGAAATTATGTAATATGCATTGATAACTATGTGAAACACACAAATCTCCTGGTGTGACTTGATTTTTTTTCTTTTTTCATTTCTTTTTTACATGTTTTTTGTTTTGCACCCACAGTGGGTAAGAAAAATATACCAAAAATGTTTCTTAATACAGAACATTTTTGCCAGAATAAATATGGTACAAAGGAGGTTTGGAGGATACAAAACACTGGGCCTGAAGAGTGCAAACTGAAGAGCTCCCTCAGAGGGATCTGAACTTGGTCTATAAATATCTTCAAGGTAACCGTGTGACTAAGGGAAGGACATCATTCATATGTCAAAAGATAGAAGGACACAGAACAATGGCCTATAGCTAAAGAGAAGGAAAAAAAAAAAACTTTTGCTGGTTATTTTAAAAGTTCTTAAGACTTAGGTCAACTGGTTTGAATCACTAGCAGACAAGCACACAGTAATGATTGCTGTTGATAGTCAAGGACGTTTTGTCAAAGGTATTTATTAGTACCAATGGTAAAGCTAGCATGTTAGAATCTCTATCATCCTTAGCATTACAGGGCTCATTAAAGGGAATGCAAATGCTAGAGAGACAAAGAAAATACACCTTTATCAACTCACCCCCTTCTCCTTGAGGTAAATGTCTAAGAGGGTGAATAAAGTTCCTAGAAACCATACTTTAAGTAGCCAAAGGGCCCTCTTGTATGTAGATGGGCACAAATCCAAACCCTTTGGCCATTTTACATTCTTGTCCTAGTCCAAGTTACTCCTCTGTTTTAAAAATAGTTTATTTTTTCCTATTTATAAAAGTAATATGCTTATTTACAAACATTTAGATAACTAGAGATTACTCTTAATTCAACCACACAATGACAGCCACTGTAAATATTTACTTATACTAACGAGAGACAGACACACGTTTTTTAAAAATGAGATCATGCTACACATCTCATTTTAAACTAATTCTTTAACTTAATATATCAAGGGTATATTTCTATATCAATAAATAAGACAAATGTGGGTCAGAATAAGAATAGGTTAGGCTGAAAGTAGAGGAAGAATGAGAGAAACTAGTCCTCTATTTTCCTCACAGCTGCAAATCTTGGCTCCACACAGTCTGTTCTTCAAGACAGAGTGGAGGATGCATTTTAAAGATGTTGAATCCTTTCAGTGAGGGAATAACATAGTATATTTATTTATTCACTCAGCAAACATGAACTGAGTGGCAACCAAACATTGGCCATGAGTTAGTAGCTAGGCAACACCAACATGGTGCCATCAAGGGTTTCTTCCTGATTCCTCACCCTGCTATTGCCTCTGGGAGAGCAGCAAACATCTTTGATTTATTTTATCAGTAACATATAGCAGAGTGCTGGAATGTTGCTAAATGAACTGAAGGGAGCTACACATGTAAAGAGTCATTTATTTTTTTTTCTTAAAGATTTTAATTATTTATTTGAGAGAGAGACAGAACCCAGAGGGAGAATGAGAGGGAAAAGAGGACTCCCCGCTGAACAGAGAGCCCCATGTGGGACTCAATCCCAGGACCCCACGACCATGACCTGAGCCGTAGGCAGAAGCCCAACCAATTGAGCCACACAGGCACCCTGTAAACAGTCATTTAAAATGTGGAGTGGTAAGTACTGCAGTGGGGGCCAACTCAAAGTATAGCATAAGCACAAAATTTCTGGCAGTGAGCATAAAAGAAACTTCTCTCAAAGTTGGAGATATATTTGAATTGTTAATTCCCAAATCACAAGATGACTGGATGCAGCGATTAATAAATTCATAAAAAAGTTTGCAAATCTATAGTTTAGCTATAAGGTGTACCTTGGATAACAGCTTGAACACCATGTTTAAATAAAACTGCAATACCTGTGCATCTTACCAATGACTTCTCCTCAAGATATTTGGCGATAGTGTGTGTATATTTGTGTGTAGGTCTGAGGAAATGGAAAGAATAATTTTCCCTTTAGCTCAAGTCTGTGTCTATAATAGTTCAAGTCCTACTACTACACATTGTTATTCAAAGGAGCAAAATTTGAGTTTATTTTTGATTCAAATTAACAAGAAAAGTTGAAATGTATTTAGTATCTTCTATGTGTAAGGAACAATATATAATACTCTCTCTGTAGTAAC
Organism: Procyon lotor; assembly: GCA_028646535.1. Classification (NCBI taxonomy): domain Eukaryota; kingdom Metazoa; phylum Chordata; class Mammalia; order Carnivora; family Procyonidae; genus Procyon; species Procyon lotor. The sequence goes on from CM053605.1 coordinate 133,024,629, forward strand.
TTAATTAGTACGTGAATGCTATAAGTATTAACATCTAAATTTTATAAAATAGGAAACTAATACACAAACAGGCTAAGCAGATTGATCAAGTCACGAAGCTAGCAAATGGTAGAGGTGAGACCTAAACCCAAAGCATCTGTTTTTATTCCACTATGCTGCACAGTCCTATTCAAACTGTCCAGTGTGTATATTGATTTATCAGCAATATAGTTTGTTAAAACTGTTAAGTCCATAAAGGATGTGCGTCATATTAAATATTAACAGATCTTCTTAAGAATCTTATTATATTGCTGAGACGCCTGGGTGGCTCAGTGGGTTAAAGCCTCTGCCTTCAGCTCAGGTCATGATCTCGGGGTCCTGGGATTGAGCCCCACATCGGGCTCTCTGCTCAGCAGGAAGCCTGCTTTCCCTTCTCTCTCTGCCTGCCTCTTTACCTACTTGTGATCTCTCTCTCTCTGTTAAATAAATAAATAAATAAAATCTTTAAAAAAAAAAAGAATCTTACTATATTGCTAATCACAGATTAGTTTTCTCCTGTATAACATGGACATACAAGGGTTTAACAATATAAGCAGGCTCAATCTTTATCAAAATCAAAGTAGAACTAAAATATTTCATTTCAAGGTCTTATATTTTGAAACCAAGATACCCCAAAACACATTGATTATTTAAAAAGCACTGGCGATATGGAAAGAGGTATTAAAAAGAAAAGCCTTGCAAAAACATGGACGATTGCATTTTAATGACTTCTGAGATTTATTAGGGTTTGTGTCTCAACATCCTCTTCGGTATTGTTTCATAGACTATGGAAACAAGACAAGTGAATAATAAGCCAATTCAGTCAATGGGCAGATTTCTAACATTGTTGGTTTTGATTATTAATAATACTACTTGTTTTATTCAGTTAGTATTTCCAAATAGTTTCCAGGAATATGTTTCAAATGGCAAGATTTTTTTTCTATTGGTTGTGTTTTTAATGATATTGATGGTATAAATTTTTCTTCTGTGTAAAATTTCTCTTATATATAAGTAAAAATGATTAATTTAAGCAAGTTATTTTTACTTGCTTGTTATAGTATAAGAAAACATTAGGAAATAAAGTAGATAATATTTATTATCCAAATGTTTATATTTAGGTAAGCCTTAGCTACAGAGAGGTCTCCAATCAAATGGAATATTATGGTTTTGCCTGGTCTAAAATGCCCGATGTGTGTAACAAGCTAATAGACCCAATAGAATATGGGACAAGAAGGCTGCTTCAAGTTTCCTCTGGGAATTTAGGACAACATCATACCTGAGGCTGGAGATAACTGACCTGAGGCAGGTAGAGCATGGGAATTTTCAAAGTAAGAGTCGTCAATTCTCCACAATTTTTTACTATAAGTATAATAACCCTCTTGATACCATTAAATAATATTCCCTTTTTGTGAAAGCTATTATTTAGAGATTTTTTTAAAGATTTTTAAAAATTTATTTGTCAGAGAGAGAGAGAGAGCATGAGCGGGAGGAGCAGCAGGCAAAGGGAGAGGGAGAAGCGGGCTCCCTGCTCAGGATGGGGGATGCGGGATGCAGGATGTGGGATGCATTCTTGCTCAGGATGCGGGGCTCCATCCCAGGACCCTGGGATCATGACCTGAGCCAAAGGCAGATGCTTAACCGACGGACCCACCCAGATGTCCCTATTGTTTAGAATTTTAAAATACGAAATATTTAGTGAAATTAGAAGACTTGATGTCTTGTCATGGAAAGTAAGTTGGACAGAGACCTCTTTAAGCATCAGGGTGCAGCAGGAAGAAAAACACAGACCACAGAGATGGGGGGGAAACACTAATGAATTGGTAGAAAAACTAATTTTTCATCAGCCCTCACAGAAAACCAGAGAAAAGAGAAAGATGCTGGACAGAGGAAGGTCAAGTTGGAGGAGGTGAAAAGACAGAGTGGAAATTACTCAACTGCATCCTGGACCCACCCTCATTAGTAGCACTTTCTGGCCCACTGTGTGTTCCTACCACAGGTGACCGCGAGACTGAAGCCCTGAAAGAAAGCAAGGAGGCAGAATTGCAGACAGCAATTAGAAAAGAAAATGATTGGTTTAAAATGAGGGCGAAATGGTGAATACCATCTAGTCTAGGTAGTTATTTACTAAATAGCACCCCATTGGCCTGCACGAGTTCACACAGCTCCCAGAGCGCTTCAATTATTCCCGGGGCATAGATTGTGCACACCAGGAAAATATGGCTCAATGCCCTTAAGAAGACGCCTAATTTACTACAAGGTAGTAAATTCTGTCCTGGGAAAACCCTATGTAGCACAAATCATATAAATAACAGTCCTGGGGCAAGAGGAATATTAAAATTCTATTGTTCTTATTAATCTGTGAAATAAAAGGGATACTGAAGCAGGTAATTGTCATTTGGAATAGAAGACAAAACAACATATATTTTAATCAACACACTTATTAAATGTCAATTATAATTTTCATCAACTAAATTATATCACACTAACTTGCAATAGCAAGTTTGCCAAATGTTAATTAAAAGAATAAACATTAACTATTAGTTTAATTTTAGTGCCTTTGGAGTTTTCACATTTTTATATTTATGATTACTAAGCAATTAATCTTCTCTCACTTTTGTCAGTTTTTTTAAACCTAACTTAACCTACAAAAATGCTCTCCTAAAAATTATCTTAATTAACATGTAATTGAAAATTAATGAGAAACTTATTTTTCAAGCTATTTATGTATTTCATAAATAAATCTAGATATCAGAGAATGCACGCATGCTAATATGAACAATTCATATGCTACATAAATGACTTCTTTTCTTGACATCCATTTAAACACATGTATGTATTTATATTAAAGTGTCTCTCTTAATAGGTTTATAAGAGTTGAGAACCTGAGCTGCAGGTAATGTTTTATTGTAATACTTATTACCTCATACAAAGTATCATACTTTATGTATCAATAGGCCAGGTATTAAAATACCATTTAAACATTGGTTCCATTCAAGTTTGTGTATATTTAAGTAAGGTAAAATGTTGTTTTCATATACTCTGAAATCAGAAGTCTGGTTTTTGGTAAATGTAATACTAAACTACAGAGCTAATCAAATAAGCATAATAAACATTTTTTCCAGGTAAAAATTGAAGAAGGGGTGTTAATTAGATTTGCACAATTGAATATTTATTTCTATGATGTTAACTGGCTTTTTGTTTGGATAATCTTGCTTGAAACCAGCATCGTGATTATATAGATATTATCCATGGTCAAGGGGCAATAATTAATTTTTTAGACCTAAGATCCTAAGTTGGATCCAGCATCACTTTAAAGGATATATGAAAAATAGAAATATATAAAATGCAAAATTATCAAGATAGCCTGTGAAAATGGTTGGAAATTTCAAGAATTGTATCAAAATCTTTAATGAAGCCATTTTGATCTTACATGATACCAATTCATTTTTATGACATGGTCTTCACGTGAATCCCTCCAATTCTCTTTAAACTGACAAACAAGTACCTGGGGCATTTAAACATCTATAAGCATTCCTGATTTTACATAGAAAACACAACGTATCAGACCATTCTTGTTCTTATTCTCAGTTGAATTTCAGTATTTAGAAGGTAAGTTCAAATGAATTGTCTTTTAAACTTAATCAAAGGAGTTATGCATTTCTTGGGTTGATAATATATGTCACATATTCATTTGTTTGTATTCTGCTTTCCCTGACTCTAAAGTAAGGTACATTAAAGTGGAAAATTTCTCTTTTGTTCACTGTTGCATCATTAGTAGAATTCAGTGTGTAGCACATAATGGGTGATCAATGCTTGTCAACGAGATAAAAGGATAAATAAGGCCAAGAAAGTTGAAATACAGTAGTAAAAATTGTCATCTTTTTTTTAAAAAGTCCCATGAATTTAGAATATATGTAGGTTTTAAAATAGCATGGATAAAAACTGAAAATAATATTCAAACATTTTAACTTCATTTGTAAGCTATCTTCTAAAGCTAACCTATAATTCATTCATTCATTCATCCATCCATTCATAAAAACATTTGTGAACGCTTCTATGATATACTGGCTATGATACTAGGAGTTTATGAATCATATTCTGAATCTATTAAAAGGAGAACAGTGTATAAAAATAATTCAATAATAATGTAAAACATGCTACAACAGAGTATGAAAAAAAAATGTGTTAGGAGAGCCCAAAAAAGGAAATGTCTGATTGGCCAAGAAATCAGTATAGGCTGTATTGAAAGTGAGGATTGATGTAAGACTGAAAGGAGAAATCAGAGTGTGGACATCACAAGTCAAGAAGGTCATTCTGGGAATATGACAAAAGTGCAAAGGAATTCATTATATGGGCTGGGAAAACTGCTCATTTTTTTTTTTCAGTAAGTTGTATTGCAAGATATGTTGGGAGAAGAATGACAGCAAATATGTTTAGAAACATAGCTGGTAAAATTAATCATTATTTGTGACTGAAGAATTAAGTAACATGGTAAATTACTGTGCCTTTGACAAGTAACTCTGTCTATATCCAGTTCCTTTTAAGTGGAAATACATTTGGAAAAAGAAAAACAGGATATATGATTCCCTAAATTTCATGTCCGTCGTGGGTATTAGTACATTATCTAGAGCATATAAATCAATTATCAAATGGAAACTACCAGGGTTTTTATCAAAGCTGGTAATTCAATATAAAACTCTTATCATAATATTTGTATTGGTAGTATGCTAATTGCTTTCTTATCACATGAGCCAATTTGGGGTATGGAAATCACTAATATGTTAAAGCAGTGATAATACTTTAAGATGTATTAATAACTTTACTAAGATTAACCCATTTCATGTTCACTCACACGCTAAGGCTTTAATATTATATATAGCAAAGTACTTTCACATAATGTTCATTAAAACTGAATTCATTAAGACAAAGCAGAGACTAGAGATGTTATATATTGCCTGAGAATAATGGATGAACTACAAGATGTTTCTGTTTTAATCATCCACAGATACTCACAAAAAGCTGAAGGGCTAAGAAGAGAAATCCTGTATTAGGAGTCCATGGTTGAAGGCGCAGGCAGGCTGGAAGATTCTAATGGAACTCAAGTCCCAGGAGAGGAAGTGGTTTTCTTTGGTGCTCTAACTTTTTAGTATTTTTATAAGACCCTAAGTGTCATCGAGTCACTCCTCATTCTAATGGTTCACACACCTGGCAATATTAGGATTGTCAGAAAACCAAGGGCATTATTTTTCAAAATCATTTGGTACACAAAAAAATCACTGCCTAGTAATCACAATAATAAGCCCTTTTTTGCTAAATTTTCTTATATTTGTTCTATGGCTTAGTATTATTTTAATTAAAATTAAATATGGGGAGAGTCACCACAACCTCTGTAGTGCTGGAAACCGCATCCATCTTTGGTTCCAAAAATAATTTTAGATCTCCCAGCATTTTTCCTGAATTGTTCAATTCTACATCTACATCCTGAACTCTCTTTTTAAACACACCATGGTATACTGATTTTACCTCTGAGGTCATGCTTTCATATTGAATTGAATATGGAAACCTAAACTGTGCCTTAATTTCAATTAAATTATCATAATTGGTTGTTTTTGTTTTTGTTTTTTTTTAAAGATTTTATTTATTTGACAGCGAGAAACACAGTGAGAGAGGGGACACAAGCAGAGGGAATGGTAGCGGGAGAAGCAGGCTTCCTGCAGAGCAGAGAGCCCGATGCGGGGCTCGATCCCAGACCCCTGGGATCTGACCTGGGCCGAAGGCAGCCGCTTAACGACTGAACCACCCAGGGGCCCTCATAATTGTTTTTTTAAAAAGATTTATTTATTTATTTGTTTGTTTATTTATTTATTTATTTATGAGAGTGCGTGAGCAGGTTGGGGGGACAGAGAGAGAGGAAGAGGGGAAGCAGACACCCGCTGAGCACAGAGCCCCGTGCAGGGATCTGTCTCAGGACCCTGACATCATGACCTGAGCTGAAACCAAGAGTCTGGCACTTAACTGACTGAGTCACCCAGGCGCCCCTAAATTGTTAAAATTCTTGACATAAAGATAATACAGGCCTAAGCTCCATACCTTTAAATGGCTTAAATTCGTATGTAAAGCATATGATTATAATATTTTTTGGAGTCAAAGAAAAATTATAAGAGAGAAAGCTTATGAGCAATTTCCATTCAAGAGTGTGCTAGATTTTTCTTACTGATTTCTTCAAAATGAACCATTGTTTTCAGAAACTAAAAATTTTATGAATATGGCAAAACAGTCATAATAAGGCATTTTCCTGCCAGGTTCCACCTATTGAATAGACAATAGGTGACACTCTTTGGTGTACAGTAAGGGAATTATGCTCAAATGTACCATGTCCCCGTTCTCACTTTACTCCATGGTGAGAAAACTGCAATCTAAGATGCAGATCCCACCCTATGGATAATTCCTGCAGGCTTATCTTGTTGAAAACAAGGGGAAAAAACCAAAGGCAATTTCTAAATTTTCAAGTCAAAATTTGAAATGAAACAGAAAAAAAAAAATAACATGTAAGAGTGAGATTCTCATCACACAAATCAGAAAATCTGAGACTGAAAAGATGCTTAATAACATTAGCCATCCAGGACATAAGAATAAAATGGCAATAAAATAGTTCCAATAGAATGGCTAAAATGAAGGAGACATAAAATAACCAACTAGGAGAGAATGCAGTACACCCAGAAGTCTCATGTACTGTGGGTGGGAATGTAAATTGGCATAACAACTTTGGAATACAGCTTGGCTTGGCAGTATGTGCTAACACTGAAAAAAATACATGTCTTATGCCCCATAATTCCATTCCTGTGTCTATACCTAAAATAATCCCACACATATGTTCGCCATGACATGTACTGAAGGAATTGGAAAGGACCCCTAAAAGGAATTCTGGATTTAGATTATAGTTTCTTGATTGGGGCACTACTTACCTGTAGTAGATACCTTGTTTTCAGCTTGTGTAAATACACTTACGGTATATGTACTTTTATTTAACTATATTATACTTTAACAAAAAAGCTTATTAAAAAAAAGTATCTTCGTCACTTTTTGACATCAGAAGCAAATTATTTTATTTGAACAAATAGGGCATTCCCACCATGCATCCTATACATTTAGGCACTACTAACAGAAGGCATGTCAAATAATTGCTGATACCTTATTTCGATCAGTAAGCAGTTCTAGGGCGAAATGGCAGGCTGGTTAATTATTTACAAAACTATTCATCTTTTTCTCTTGGGCATTCATCAAGGAAATATCTCCCATTCTTTCCTGTTGGTGGATAACAGATATGTGACTGATAAGACCAACACAATGTGTGCATGAGTGTTATTCATCACCTGCAGGCCCAACCCATAAAACCCCACACAATCCTCCCCCACAATCACTCTACTTGCCTAAAAGAGTCAAAAAATTGAGAGAGGAGTCTAAGACCTAGCCAATCATGTAACAACAAAAATCTCATCTCAGACCTAGTCTGGAAAGTGATATAAGAATAAACAAATGGTATTGCATTTAGTCTTTAAGATTTGGGGTTATTAAAACAGTAAGCAAAGGTAACTAGGAATAGTCAAGGAGACTGAGAAAGGATAGGATACTGAGACATTTGGTCCAAAATACCCCATCATGCTTGTAATCTGGACGGTCTGATCCTAGACAAAAGTAAGTGGGTCTAGATAAAGTGCAAGATCAAGGAGAACCACTTATACAGAAAATTCTGAACAAACACTGTGAATCAGCATAGGCTGAAATACCCATTCCTTTTTAGATTTTGAGTATGTAGCTGCTTTTCCCTAAGAATATCCCTATTGTTCACTTCCGGCCTAATCTTGTACCTTTAAAATAGGACTTGTTTTAAATCATTTCCCAAAGTTCACCTGAGTTTTATATAAAATAATCACTTCTTACCTGCAAAGACTTGGATTAAATTGAATCTGATTTGAAATTGAAATTGAATTGACTAATACAGATATCACTTATCTCATCTTGAAATGTGAATAATAAGATAATAATCTTTGTTTAGTTCATTAGATAATAGATACATGCAATACATGCCCCTTCATGAAGGGGACAGTCAATAAATTATGGCTGCCATAGCCATTACTGCTCCTTGTTTGTTTTTAACTGAGAAATCCTAGTTAGGGTTTATCCTTCAAAATAGAGCTTGCTGGAGTGCCTGAGTGGATCAGTTAGTTAAGCGTCCAACTCTTGGTTGTGGCACAGGTCATGATCTCATGGATTATGAGATCAGGCCTGGTGCTGAGCTCTGCATCTGTCTCCATGCTCAGCAGGGAGTCTACTTGAAGATTTTCTCCCTCTGCCCCTCCTCCCACTCACATGCTTGCTTTCTCTCTCTTTCTAAAATAAATAATTCTTTAAAAAAAATAGAGCTTGTTGCTCATGCTATTGATTCACACAATTTATTCACAGAGGTAGGCCTCAGGGCATTTTATAAGTTATACAAAATTTTGTATATACATCCCTTTTTAGTTTCCCACTATATTCTCTGAAGTTGTTCATGGTTTTTAGGAGGTTTAAGTAGGTTTTGTGCCCCAAAATAGATGCCACAGCCAACTAATCAAGGATTAGAAGAATTTATTTTTGAATTCAACTCTACAACCCATTTTAGTCTGTAAGTTTATACTTTATCCTTTTTTAATTTCTTTTTTTATTTTTATACACTTTATTTAATTTCTCAAGTATACATTTGTTGAGTAAATCAGTTTATCTTGTGCTAAACAAGCATCACACAAGGTAATATACCTCATCATATTGAGAAAAAAAAAAAACCCAAAACCAGTAAGATCCTTAAGCACATGGCATAAATGATGAGTAGTTCTTTACATTGAAGGAATTCCTCTCCTCATAATGTGAATTATTCCATCAAACAATTGGTATATGTGTATACACTTCCATGTGCTGTAAGCAGGCCAACTTGAGCCAATGCAGTGATGACTGTATTGGCAAATTTTGCAGTTTGATCATAAAAAAAGTCTCAGAATTATTTTTTGATCCAGGAGGCATGTATGCCAATATGGATGTCACTTGCCACTTTGATTTACAGGAGAAACCACCTACATCATTGCTGAAAGAAATTAGGCCATTGCTTAATTTATCATCAACTTGTGTTTGATGTCTAGAAACAACTGTTAGATTCTGGTGGAGATTCAAGAGTTAAATCAGTTTCTATAATGAATATTACATTTTAAATACTATAGGAATAAGGATATTTTAAAGATGTTAATTTTATAATGTATGTAATGTTTTTGTATCTTTGCAATATGAAATATAGAACTGATAGCATCAGCTTCAATTTATTTATTTATTTATTATTTATTTAAAGATTTTATTTATTTATTTGACAGATAGAGAGCAGAGAGAGAGCACAAGTAAGCAGAGCAGCAGGCAGAGGGAGAGAGGGAAGCAGGCTATCTGCTGAGCAGGGAGCCTTATGTGGGGCTCCATCCCAGGACCCTGAGATCATGACCTGAGCTGAAGGCAGACACCTAACCAACTGAGCCACTCAGGGACCCCTAGCTTCAATTTGTTGATGAAAAAGTAGATTTAGAAAGGTCGAAGTCAAGTCTAAAGTTACATAGGTAACAAATGGAAGACACAGGAAGGGGCTGAGACAAGGTCTTCTAGATCCTAGGTAGTAAGCTCTGCTGTACTTCCTCTTTCATTAAAGCAAATGTGTGACAAATGTATCTAACAGAACATTATTTTCAAACCTTGTTTTTTGTAAAGAAACTTTCATATTCTTCTTCTTCTTTTCTGTGACTCTTTATTTTCCTCCTTGCCAGCATGTTCCTCCAAGTGTCCAACATGGAGATATGATATGATTTCATGGAAACATACAGATTTTACATCACATACATCAGCCACACAGCCACAAGATCAACTGCAAGCATAATTAACTTTAAAATGACTCAACTTCCTTCAGCCATGATCTTTCTGTCTTTATTGAATTTTAATGTCTTTTTTTTTAATCAAACAATATCCCTTCACAGGATATACACTAAGAAATGAGTTTTCCTAAATGAAATTGCTTTTTTATTGCCATTGTACCATATACTCCATTTATATCTCTAGAACATTAAAACCACTCTTTGGATGTGACTTCACCAGCAAGTGAAGTGTGTTATTTCTACGAGCTCTGATGGATGGGGAGCGCTTCCTGAACGGGTGTGGGCAGACAAGCTACATTAACAAGTCTGAATACTGCCAATGTTTTCACAAGTATCCACCAAAGCTAGAGATAAATTTTGTATTCTCAAAGCAATGAAAATGTAAGAGATTGGGGTGGGTATTTTGTTTTTAATTTTTTTGTGTTGTGAAGAAGGGGAGGTAAATTATTAGGACAACCACCTAAAAATACATTGAAGCAAAAATTGTTTTTAATTTTAGGATGTAAGGGTGCCTGGGTGACTCGGTGTGTTAAACCCTCTGCCTTCAGCTCAGGTCATGAGCTCTCAGGGCCTGGGATCGAGCCCCACAGCGGGCTTTCTGCTCAGAGGGAAGCCTATTTCCCTCCCTCTCTCTGCCTGCCTCTCTGCCTACTTGTGATCTCTCTCTGTCTGTCAAATAAATAATAATAAAATCTTAAAAAAATAAATGAAAAATAATTTTGGATTGTTTTGCAATCTTTGCAAACCAAGATAAGTATTAAATAAATTCTTCCACTCTAACAGAATTGGTTTCTCTGAAATAATTGTTAAAAAATAATCCAAAAAAATATAAGCATAGAGTGTTTTAACCTCAGGGGTTTGCTTTGAAATTACTAAATGCAAGGACAGAATTTCCAAAGCTAATAAACTAGTTTTACAATAATGATCTTCAGAACAAAAACCACCATTAGGCTACGCTTTTTCTATTTTATTACTTTATGTTTTTATTAAACCCATTAGGTCTTTTTTTTAAAAGATTTTATTTATTTATTTGACAGAGAGAGAGATCACAAATAGGCAGAGAGGCAGGCAGAGAGAGATGGGGAAGCAGGCTCTCTGCTGAGCAGAGAGCCCGATGTGGGGCTCAATCCCAGGACCCTGAGATCATGACCTGAGCTGAAGGCAGTGGCTTTAACCCACTGAGCCTCCCAGGTGCCTCAATTCATTAAGTCTTTTATTTTAATGAATTAAAAAAAGAAAAGAGCAGTAGTGAATAATGAAAAACACTAAAAGTATCTAAAAAAACCAAGATAGAGGCAGTGTATGTTTTATGACTTCTCAGCACTACATTTTTTTTATACTGTAGAGTTTCTAGATTGCTACATTATAAATCTTAAAGCCATTTCTTTATATAACCTTAGATTATACATAGCTGCTAGGTTATGTATGCAAATAGCAAATTTGAAAACGTTACTCCAAAAGTATAATCTAGTTAGGTTCTTAACCCAAACTGAAAGTTAGACAAATGTATCGATTGTATCTACAGCATAAATTTACAGTTATGTTTTCCAACCACACAAAGTTGTGGGGAAGGATTCTACCTTCTACTTCTACAAGCTTTCTTGTCTAGTGACAAAGCAAGACTGTATCAGAACTGACTATTACATACAGCAATTGACGTTGATTCTTCTGTAAGTTCCTTGCAATGGCTGCCTGAAAAGATATGTACATAAAACATGAGAGATCACCACAAAGGTCCCTGGAGAACATCCAGAGTATTTAAAAGCACTCTTAAGAAAATGAGAGAAAAGTAGGGATAAAAGAGCATAATCTAGTCTTTCAAAGAAAGGATACAAATTCTTCCTCACATAAAACCACAGAGGTTTTGAGACAAAGATTACTGTTAAGTCAAGTCTTTAATTAATTAGTTGGAGAAAAGTCTGAAAAGATTTTTCCACCTTGTTCATTAGGTCATGGACCAGCACTCTTTTCATTGAAAAAGCATACCAGGAAATAAATCTATGGTGACAAACCAAGGGATGAGCTCCTCTGAAGGATGAGATAAATTATTGAATATATAAAATACTTAAGTTATTCAAATAAGTAAGTTCTAGATTTCAGACTAATTGCCTAAAAGAATAAATTCACCTTTAGTTTGTTGTTTTTTAGTCTTATCTGATCTAACTTATTTTTCATGAACATTAGAGGTATTATTAGTATAAAATATTAGTTTAGCAATAAATGATTAACTCAGTTTTGAAATTGTTTGGACTCCCATATCATACAGTGGCATCTTTGCTCTACCATATCATTTCCTTTCAGGTTTTTGAGATTTAACGACTAAAAAAAAAAATACATATTAAATATACATAATTTACCTTCATGATTAACTTTATTAAGTCAGCAAAATGTGTAAATGGTAGCTCCTAATTCCAGGCACATCTACATGGTATTTCCTTTTTCAGTTTACACAGCTGCAGAAATTAACACATTTCATCAGGGCACGCCAAAAATACATGGCACAAGCGCCAGTTCAGCCCTCTGACTCCTTCCGAATGCCAAAACAAGAGCAAAGCAAGGCCCTAACCATACACACCAGAAAACTAAATCAGACAAGAAATATATAAAGTAGCATGCAAGGTCAGAGTAGCCAAGAAATAATTCAGAAAATACTGGTTTGCTTTTATCTTTCCTTACACAAAACAAATGGATTTAAGACAAAGCCACATATTTAAATAATGAGCACTTCAAAACAAACTCATTCATTCTTTGGCTAACAGGCTGAAATATTTTTTAGCTGTCATTGATAATGGACTTTAATTGTTCGAAAAATGTATAGCTTTCTAATTCTGACATAATCTTGAAAACTGTGAGATTTTTCAAGGCTATATATTTCCATTGGTCTGAATGAATTAGTTTCCATGTTGCTATCAATCTTTAGTTTTTATACACCCATTAGAATACCCACAAACCAGAAAGAGTTTTTAAATGCTCATGATTAACGGTGACAAAATACTAATATAACTAGTAGTAGTGATTTTCATGTAATTTCTTTTTTTAGTCTTGGAATATAAACTGAAAGTTTGGGAAACACTTGTGGTTTTGTCACAACTTTACATAACATGAGTTTTCATGATGATTCTTTTAATGAAGGGCTTGTTTTCAGTTCTTGGCAGTATTTATTATGTCAAGTTTGATTTCACAATTTTCAAATTTTATTTCATTTTGGGTTTGCATTTTTAATGAGTTAAGAGTATTTCCTTAACATGAGATCTACTCTTTTATCCACTTTTTATGTGCACAGTATAGTATGGTAAATATCTAGATAAAGATATGTAAAGAAAGTTCCTAAGCAACACTGTGTCTCTCATCACATTTAGTCATCATCCTCCACATCATCTCATACCAATACTTATGCAAAGAAGAAGAACAATTGTCCAGTGTTATCCGATTTCTTGGAAATTGCCATAAATATTATTTAACAAACTTCTGACTTCTTGCTCATTCTGTTTTTCTTGCTTAAGTTCCAATTTGACAAGGCAATGACTTGGTTAAGTCAGCTTTAGAAATTATTTTCCTTCTCTACAAATTCACCTGTTTATCTCTAATCCCTGGGTAGTGCAAGGCTGATCCTATAATCTGTTAATATCTGATTTACCAAGAGCCAGTTGTGCCCATAGAGACTAAGCCATTCTTGCTCTCCAGCACATTAAGAATTAATATTTACCCTTACTGGACCTTTCAGCCTCCACAAGAAACTTTAACAAAAGCTGTGCAAATCCCTATCCAACATATACTGGGAGGATTAATAATAATTCCTTTTGATCAGAATTACTTGGTTTGGCCAGCAATGGTTTCCATGGTAATCAGGTGGTAGACAGGGCTGAAACTGATTTCATCAGTTGTAAGACATCATTAGAATTATCCTACATGTCTAATTATAACTTACCAGGAGTGACTTCTACATAGTGTAGCTTAAAGGCAGAGGAAATGAAGTTATGAGTTTTAACTATTAGGAAACTTCCACAAGGAAAGATATTATTTTACTTTCTCCTAATAAGACTTTTTTTTCTCCAGCCAGGAATATTATGCATTAGAAAGAAGATATTTGGAAAAGAATTTTTATAAGAAATGGAGCCAAGAGTAGAATACCTATAATGAGAATTTCACTGCAAGTTTGTTGAACTAATAGAAAAATAATTTGTAATCTTAGAGAGCTTATATTTTAGAAGATGTTAGCACATTAGAAATAATTATGATGCCCCAAACTAATAGATATTTTAAAAGCTCAGAGTTTGTGTGTATGTGTGTGTGTGTGTGTGTGTGTGTGTGTGTGTGTGTGTATTATGTATGTTTCTTTGTGTTTGTTGCAGGTTAAAAGTTTGAAATGGGAAGTCCATTAGCAAGGTTTTATTCCAATATAATATAGGGTCCAGCTGGTAACCCTCGTGGAAAGAGTAGCAAACATTTGATAAGCTTGCTAGCTCAGCACTTAATTCTTATATCTAAGGCAAAATCAAGAGGATAGTTTAAAACGGCAATATAGGAAGACCCTGAACTCATCTCTTCTATAGGTATACCAAATCTAAAACTACATATAAAACTATTCTTTCTGAAAAAGACCTGAAAGCCTAGCAGAACAGCTCCTCCACAACAAAGGATAAAAAGGTCATATCAAGATGTACCGGAGAGGCAAAGATGGAGTCTAGTCAAAACCTACTTCACCCATGCATTGACCATCAAGCAGGAAGGATTTCACAATGAAGGAGCATATACCTGTGGAGCAAGGGGTTTGAACCCATACCAGGCACCTGAGCCCTTGGGATCTGCACTGGAGAAATTAGCACCCAAACCATCGGTTTTGAAAATCAAAGGGGTTTTTGTCCAGGAGAACAAAAGAGCAGTAGGAAACTGAGACTCTGTTCTTAAAGGGCTTACACAGAGACTCACTCTCTTAGGGATGTAGCACAAAAGGAGCAGGTTGAAGAGTGCCTAGACCCTATGTGAAGGAGATTCACTGGGTAACCTTAGAGCTTCTGCTTGCGGGGCAAGGGTCTGTTAGAATTCTCTCTGGTGACAGAGGTGATGGTAGATACTATTTTTGCATTCTCATCCTACCTGGAGAGCACTGCTTGCCCTGCCTCTGTGCTCTCCTGCAGCCTTTCCCCACTAATCCTGGCAGGTGAACTTGCCTGGACTGGCACTACCCCTCAGCCTCATTATGCTAAAAGCAGCACTCCCCTGTGGCCCTGCCCCACTACCTGCCTCACTGGCAGGTAGACTTAGCCCAGCCTGTTCCTTCCCCATAGTCCCACCAAAGAAAGTGAGTGCACACATTCCTCACAGAAGACACTACTTAACTGCCTGGCTCTAGTGGCCAGGGGGCCTTATGTTTCCGGGTCCTAGAAAATTGAAAAACTCAAAGAGACAATTTCTGGCAGGCTACTACCTCCCTGGCACTTCACAGACGGCAGACCAAAACACACCCCCAGTCTTCCTGTGAAGATTGGGAGAGATAGTCATGTCACCTAATTCAGAGAAAATAACACAGAGAGTCTAGAAAATGAGGAAACAGAGGAATATGTACCAAATGAAATAATAACATAAAACACCAGGAAAAAAAGTGGTAATGAAACAGAGATAAATAATTGAACTGAGGAAGAGTTCAAAGTAATGGTCATAAAGATATTCACCAATCTCAGGAGAAGAATGGATAAACACAGAAAGAACTTCAATAGAGAGACAGAAAAATATAAGCAAGTACTGAACAGAAGTCACAGAACTGAAGAATATAAGAACTGAACTGAAAAATACACTACAGGTGTTCAACGGCAAACTAGAGGAAGCAGAAGAAAGGATCAGTGACCTGGAAGACAAGGCAGTGGAACTCACCAAACAGAGCAGCAAGAAGAAAAAAATAATAATAAGTAAAAAAATTGTTTTAAAAATGAAGACAGCTTAAGGGACTTATGAGAAAACATCAAGCAGAACAATGTTCACATAATAGGAGTCCCAGAAGGAGAAGAGAGAGAAAGGAAAAGAAAGCTTATTTGAAGAAGCAATGGCTGAAAATTTTCCTAACCTAGAAAAGGAAACAGACATCCAGATCCAGGAAGCCCAAAAAATTCCAAAAAAGATAAACCCAATGAAATCCACACCAAGACACGTTATAATTAAATGTCAAGAGTTAAAGACAGATTCTTAAAAGCAGCAAGAGAAAAACAAGTTGTTATGCACAAGGGAACTCCCATAAGATTATGAGCAGATTTTTCATCAGAAACTTTGGAGGCCAGGAAAGAGTGGCATGACATAATCAAAGTGCTGACAGCAAAAAAATTTCAACTAAGAATGCTCTATCTACCAAGGTTATCATTCAGAATTGATAGAGAGATAGAATTTTCCAAATAAGCAAAGATCAAAAAAGTTCACCACTATTAAACTGGCATTATAGAAAATGCCAAAGGAACTTCTTTAAGTTCTTTAAGAACTGAATTTATTGAGAGTATCATATGGTTCTTGTTCTTTCTTGTATTAATGTATTGAATCACATTGATTGATTTGCGGATGTTGAACCAACCTTGCATCCCAGGAATAAATCCCACTTGATCGTGATGGATGATCCTTTTAATGTA
>CM053605.1:133041698-133063074 GCA_028646535.1 Procyon lotor
ACATTTGTACAATCTACCCATCTTATCCAAATTTCACCAGCTTTACTGATACTCATTTGTGTGTGTGTGCGTGTGTGTGTGTGTGTGTGTGTGCTGTAATTACTTATATACAGTTTTATCTCCTAGGTAGGTTCATATATCCACCATAACAGTCAAAACACTGAAGAGTTCGCACACTACAAATATCTCTCCTATTGCTCTTTTATAACCATACCTACCTCCTTCCCACCACCCTATGCTCCCCTAATGCATTCCTAACCACTGGTAACCACTAATCTGTCCTCCCTCCTCTCTCTCTCCTTTCCTTTCCTCTCCTTCCTTCTTTCCTGCCTGCCTTCCTTCCTTCCTTCCTTCTTTCTTTCTTTTTTAGATTTCTTTTATTTATTTGAGAGAGAGGGAGAGAGAGAGAGGATGAGCCAGGGGTGCGATAAGTAGGAGAGGGAGAAACAGACTTCCTCTAAGCAGGGAACTGGACTCCGGGCTGCATAGCAGAACCCAGAGACCACAACCAGAACAGAAGGCAGACGCTTAACAGACTAAGCCACCCAGGTGCCCCTGTCCTCCGTTTCTTAAGTTTTGTCACTTCACAATTGTTATATTAGTGAAATCATATAGTATGTCACCTTTTGGTATCAGCAGGTTTTTTTCAACATAATTTCCTGGAGATGGTTCCATGTATCATTAATTACATTTTTTTTTTTTTTTTTTTTGCTTAGTAGTATTCCATGATAAAATCTGTGTGGTGGATCATTCATTAATTGAAGGATATCTGGAATATCCAGTTTTGTATAGGGCTCCAGATTTGCCTACTAAGAATATAGCTGCAACTGAAGGTACGTGTACAGGTTTTTTGTAAACACAAATTTTTATTTCTATTGTGATAAGTGATAAGTGATCAAAAAGCATGTCGTATGGTAATTGCAGATTTGATTTCCTAAGACTTGATGAGTCTTAGTTTCCAGAAAGGCCGTACCATTTTACATTCTTACAACAATGCATCCGGTTGTGAATCCAATGTGATCCACTGTCTCTGCACCCTCACTGACGTTTGGTGTTGTCTTCAATTAAGTTTTGATCACTATGTCTTTTGCCAAATAACTTTTAAAATTCTCTCGATGTTCTTCATAAATACAAGCATTCCCCAACCAATAAACATACAAAAAGCCTATAGATGTTAATTTGACTGCGCAAATTTTTAAGTGTGGAGTGGAATTGGGGTAACCTTAAAAATAATGTATTGATAGGGGCACCTGGCTGGCTCAGTCAGTTGAGTGTGTGACTTGATCTGGAGGTGTGAGTTCCAGCCCTATGTTGGGTGTAGAGATTACTTAAAAATAAAATATTTTAGGGGCACCTGGGTGGCTCAGTCGTTAAGTGTCTGCCTTCGGGTCAGGTCATGATCCCAGGATCCTGGGATCGAGCCCCGCATCAGGCTCCCTGCTTGGCAGGAGGCCTGCTTCTCCAGCTACCGTTCCCTCTGCTTGTGTTCCCTCTCTCGCTGTGTTTCTCTCTGTCAAATGAATGGAATCTTTAAAAAAAAAAAAATAAAATAAAATATTTTAGGGGCACCTGGGTGGCTCAGTCATTAAGCGTCTGCCTTCAGCTCAGGTCATGATGTACAAATATCCCAGGCCTTAATCAGACTGTGTCTTAGTCTGCTTGGGCTGCCATCACAAATTAACACAGACTGGGTAGCTTAAGCAACAGAAATTCATTTTCTCATAGCTCTGGAAACTGAGAGATCCAAGATCAGGTTGCCAGCCAATTCAGTTCCTGGTGAGAACTCTCTTCCTATCTTGCGGATGGCCACTTTCTCAATGTGTTCACATATGGTGGAAGAGACACAAAGCTCCTGTGTCTTTGCTTCTTCTTATGAGGGCACCAGCCCTTTCATTTTAGCCCCACCTTTATGAGCACATCTAATCTTTATCACTGCCTCCTAGGCCTTATCTCTAAATACTGTCACACTGGCAGTTAGAGCTTCCTTAGATGAATTTTTGGGGAGAACAGAAACACATTCAACCCATAGCACACAGAATAACACGCAGTAGGCTTGTTTATTAAGCAATCCTTTAGGCTTTGGCTGCAAAACAACAGAAAAACATATTTTCAACTAAAATGTAGCTCTAAATTAGGTTAGCATGGATGTGTCATGTGTGCTTTATATAATAAGAATTAAGATTTCACAGCAGAAACTCTAAAAACACTACAATTTTTCTGAGTTTATAAGGATAGTTTCTCACTGCTTAAATAATTTGATAGTGAAAAGTCACTGACTGTAACGTCAATTATATTTGCTTTTGTATTCCAAAATGGTATTTCTGACAGTTTTAAAGAAAACTTTCTGTTGAGCTGTATTGGTGGTAAGTTGTGTTTCACAGGGGCTCCTGGGTAGCTCAGTGGGTTAAGCCTCTGCCTTCGGTTCAGGTCCTGATCTCAGGGTCCTGGGATGGAGCCCCGCTTCGGACTCTCTGCTCAGTAGGGAGCCTGCTTCCCCCTCTCTCTCTGCTTACTTGTGATCTCTCTTTCTCTGTCAAATAAATAAAATCTTTAAAAAAAAAAAAGTTGTGTCTCACTTTTACACATCAGTAAAAGATGATGAGTTACATCAGCTAAATATACACTAAATATTGCTCCAAACAAGTCCTCTTGACCTGTTATGCAAAAGAAAGAAGTGCAAGGGCTTAAGAGGTTTATGCATTTCTTTGTTAGGATCATGTATTTGCATTGTAATATCATTTGTTGTGGTCAAGACTATTGATATATTAGCTGAAGGATGGATTTATTCAGTGTAGTAAAAATGAAAGAAATCAAAATAGTAATTGAAGGCCAGTCAGTGATTGGCATTTTGGTGTAATAATGGAAAAGGAAGAAGAAGACAAGTGTCAAGGGAAAGGGATTAAAAAACCAGTGTAACAACCCTTAAAACTACATAAGCCATGCTATGCATTTTTACTCAAATCTAGTCTGGTAATGTCATCTATGTAAACTTAGTTCACTTCCTCCATAATGAGGAAGTGAACTCCTTGAGAAAGAAGCAGAAATGTAGATTCTATCATATCCTGGGTATCACCAGCACAGTGCTCTTCCCAGAGAAACATTTAATGCACTTTCTGAATGGAATTGAGTTAAACTGAACAACACTGAATTGATCAGACTTTTCCCTTAGGACTGACTGAAGGTCCAGGAAACAATAAAATCCTAAAGGGTTTTTTTTTTTTTTTTTTTAACAAAAGGATGGGGACTTTCCCCCCACTTATTTTCTCCCAGTTATGTACCATTTTTATTTTACCTACATTTCTCACATAATCCCAGTGGATTTGCTGGGATCCCATCATCCCCTTCCACAGTTTACTAATTACAGTTTGCTTGTGTAACTCTGAGATGTCAAAATAGTCTCCATTAACATTTAAGACACTATGCTTTCCTCTTGGTGTCTAATTAAATGAATGCATCAAAAATTTGAGCATGATTTTGTATAAGATGCTAACAAAATTATTATGATTAGATATTAAAATTATGACCTGACTATTGAGACTAGCCATTAATTTGGTTTCTACGACATGAAAGACAACTCCACTTCAGAACAACTAATAACAGACCAAATCACTTTGATATGTCAACTATTATATCTCTGACAAGCAATCCTACTGTTAATAAAATACATGCATGTAACAGAAAGCACTTATGGTATAGTCATTCCACTTTCTTTGAGTTTTATGTTATATACTCTCTCACTTTTTCACTGACTAGTTGTTTGGTATGAAGAAAGGAATAAGCAATCTATTCAGACCTTGTTGCTTCTTTTTTATTAGATAAGGCAAATATATATAGAAAAGAGAAATCCTCTAAAGACACCCTGCTTCTTGATATGGAGGTAAAAATGGATCATTGTTAGCCCCGGTTACCCTGTAGAAATCCAAAGCTCTCTTTTATCTTATGAATATCTACACTGGGCTCGCATTCCTACGGCTGGTTTACCTCCAGAAGTTTTCTTCTTTATCTGCATTCTGCTGCCTCAAAGGTGAAATAATGGACTTTTTTTTCCTTAATATTCTAGGATGAGGGGAAAGCTGATGAGTTACATCAAAGGTCAAATAATTTCAAGTTTAACATAAAGCTTTTACATTTTTATATATCTTTTGAGGGAGGGGCTCTGCCACCTCGAATGTCTCCCAAGCCCAGCTCCACTCTGAAGCCAGATTCTCACTCTTGCCTTATCTCTTCTCCGAATCCCCTCCTTTTCTGCTGTTCTCACTCCTTCCTCCCTCCTGGAACAAAACAACTAACATAAAAACCAAGAATTTCTTTTTCCAAGCAAGCAGGAGAGGGATTCTCCATGTTTGCTTAGGCTCTTGCCGCCATGTTCTGAAGTCTTAGAGTCTCTAACAGTGTTCTAGAAGGAATGCATTTAAATCTACAGACCGTATGTGAATGTCTGTATATTTTCTTACTTTCATAAAATAACATTTTTTGCACAAAAAGAAATCGTATAATTGAGTATGAAAATGTTCAATGATAAAAAAGCCTGAGGATGAGGAGATCACTAACCACATCAGAGATAGAAAGCAGAGCATGAAATCTAAGATGGAGATTAATTTGAAGCTTTCTCTGTACTAGCATTAGGCCCTGTTCTGTCAAAATCTGCCACTCTCCCCAGTTGGTATGAGCCCAGAACTTAGAAAGTTCATTTCAGGAATTTGTTTCACTACACTTTCTAGGCTTTCCATATAGCTTTTCTTCGTCATATCCTGTGAATCTTGAGGGCATATCCGTTCATGAAAACAAAAAAACAATCTTTATCACAAAACTAGATAATTATTCTTTTGGACTTAAGTTGTTATCACTTTTATTTATTTGCATGCTGTTATGTTCTTGATATAAGAGTGAAAATTTTGTATATCAACATTAGGATCAATTTGAGGTTACAATTTCAAGACATAGCAATTTACCAACAAAAGTGATTTACATAGCATTTGAGCACCAAACATGAGTGAGTATATGGTATTCAAAATGTACATTTATTGATCTGAAACAGTTTTAAGAATATTTACACATTTTATGATATTGTATTGTACTTGTATAGCTTCCTAAGGGACAAATATTCTCCACATGATGTCTATCAGAGAGAAAAGAGGTTACATCTGTGTGGATGCATATAACCTTATGAACAACAACAAAAAATCCTGAGGGTATCAAAATTAAAACAAACAAACAAACAGACCCTACATTATGTGCATGATGTATCTGAGTGAGTTTAATTTTTATTCGCATTTCTGAGATGGATGAAGAAAAAATCACTTGTGAGAGAGAACTCCCTATTGACTGTACATCAGGAAAAAAGTAAAATGTGTTGGTATTTCAGCAACTAGATGGAATATTTTTGTGACTAATATACTAATTTCTGAGAGGAGAATTCAAAGATGGGGAGGTGTAAGGGGGTGAGGAGGCAAGGACACATAGTTCTCCCTATTTTAAAATGGTCTTGCATTTTCAGAAGATGTTGTCATTTTAGTGACATCTCATGTAGTGATCCACTTCTCCTTCATCAATCTTCTTTGCCGTATTTAAAAATCATTTTTAAAATCTTTGCCAAGCCATTGATAAGAGAATATCAAAACTTCTCATAAAAAATATTGAAACAGGGTGTCAGTGTTCCTTTGGGGTTTGGCAGCTTTTAAGATTACATCCTTCTGGTCTATTGTCAGCAGCAAAGCACTTTCATTCCTGTCCC
This sequence comes from Procyon lotor, assembly GCA_028646535.1. Lineage (NCBI taxonomy): Eukaryota > Metazoa > Chordata > Mammalia > Carnivora > Procyonidae > Procyon > Procyon lotor. The sequence continues at coordinate 133,047,433 of CM053605.1, forward strand.
ACAATTGTTTTCTTAAGCATGGACTGCATGGCAGACACATTTTAGCCCCTGGGAATATAATGGGCGATGACAGTTAATGGCTTTTTTTTTTTTTTTTAAGATTTCATTTATTTATTTGACACAGAGAGAGAGAGAGATCGCAAGTAGGCAGAGAGGCAGGCAGAGAGCGGGGGAAGCAGGCTCCCTGCAGAGCAGAGAGCCTGATGTGGGGCTCGATCCCAGAACCCTGAGATCATGACCTGAGCTGAAGGCAGAGGCTTTAACCCACTGAGCCACCCAGGCGCCCCCAGTCAATGGCTTTTATAAAGGGCTGTGGTGAGGGAGGGTAAAATGAATAAATTTGAAAAAAAAAAAAGTATAATATTTTGATTGCAAAAAGTGCTTTGATGAAAATAAAAGTGGATAATGTGATTCAAAAAGGGAGGGTGGGTGGGCAGTTACGCTTGCTAATCCAGCATGGCTAGGTAAGGACTCACCATCTAAGTCATAACATTTAAAGCCAAACTTGAAAACAGAATGATGTCAAGGGTGGGACCATGGTTTTGGCAAAGAGGGCCGTGTAAAGGTCTTGAGGATTTAATGGGCTTTTCTCTTGAAAAACAGGAGAAAGACCACTGAAGGTGGAGCCTCGTAAGTAGTGGTGAGTGATGAGAGCAGCGGGCAGCAGTCAGATCACACAACACCTAATTCTGAAAATGAGTTCAGGTTTTATTTTAACCCCAAGGAGAAGACAATGTGATGTTTAAAGCAGGGGAATGAGGAGCTCTCATTTACAGTTTTGCTGACTTGCTCCGGCTTGGGTGTCCATGTGGATTTTCAGGCGCACCCTAGAGAGACACGGAGAATGGTCTGGAGTGTGCAGCAGGTGCCCAGGGAAGAGCTGATGGTTTTGGCTAAAGCCGTAGGAGTCAAGAGATAGACTCCAAGTCCGCGCCCAGGATCTCTTCTGAAAGCACAGCCCGTAGGACTTGCTAACCGATTGGATTCATCTGTGGAAAGGAGAAGGCAGGATGGCTGCTCCGTTTTCCACATCATGACTGGGTAGATAGTGATGCTGTTATGAGAACTGACATGCGGAAATGGGGCAGGAACAGGTTGACACAATGAGGGGACAGAGGAGGGAAGAATTGCTGGAATTCTGCTTAAATTTGTAAAGGACAGCAAAGTAGGCACATCAGCCTCTGATATCTAATTCCCCAAGCCCGAGCGATGTCCAGCCAAACCCATGAATGTTAAATAAACCCCACAAAAGTCAATGAATTCAACCAGGGAAGAAAGATGTTAGAGGACATGTTAAGCTGAATGCCCTTTAGAGTATTACTATACTCGATGTATATACAAAGAGACATGGAGGCAGCGTGTTTATACTCCAGATACATGGATCCACAGACCTATATACCCGCAGTTTTAATATAAACGAGGAGTGACCATGATCTGCTGGTGGTGCTTTATTCCACCTCATCTGGGTGGCTCTGGGCATTCTTGTGACTCAGTTTCACAACTCTCCATGGCCTTACTCAGGGGAGACGGTTTTGCTCCCATCACTCATGCACTTAGTGTATCTGCTTTACTGAGATCTATTTGTGTCCCAAACTAGGAGCTTTTTAAAGGTTTAATGATGTGTAAAGCACAGCAGCCTACATGCTGGGCACAGAAAAAAATATATCAGGGTGATGATGTCATCGGTGATAATAGATTTACACTTTGCTGTGTTTGAGTATTTCCATTTTTTTCCTTTTAAATAGATTTTTATGTCCAAGTTGTGCTTCATGTAGTTCAAGAAATTCTACACCTGCACAGTCTCCGGCTTCTGGGCTGGTATTGGATCACATTTCCATAGGTAGATGTAGAGGAGACCGGCAGTGGCAGGAGTGGTGGAGGCCGTGGGAGGATTCAGACCGAGTCCAAGTTAGCTAAGGTAGCTTTAAATCAAAAAGATATTTTAAGTTATGGCCCGGAGACAAAGATGTCTCCAGTTAAATCTTCCCTTTCAACTCTGCAATTCAAGAGTAGCTTGCAGCCAATTTTATTAATTGACCATTTATTTGAATTCTCATAATTACCTACTATGACTTGCAGAGCTGAGTGTTTTCACCATTCACTGGGAGGCCAGGCTGTGCCGTCAAGATTAAAAGGCAGATAAGTGCCACCCAGGGAAGAGACAAGATTATGATTCAGCGTTGCTAAGAACAGAAAACATACCCGCCAGGCTCAAGCGGTCAGACCTTTACTTGGAGCGAGAAAGGGGAGACTGCATGAGACCCAGGCCGTTGGGATTCTGTGGGTCCCTGGCGGCCAGCAGCTCCTCCCCCTGCAGCCTGGGCCCACAGTGGAGCTGCCATGGTGGAGGGACCCCACCCCCTCCCCATGCGGTCTGAATACAGAAGGCTGAGGGTGTGCCTGAGGACCATTGACTCATGTGTTTAAACAGAATAAAGCCTGGAACAGAAAAAGATACTCCCAAGAAAGATATTCCCAAGTGAGGCCAGCACAGACTGTGAGGGCTCCTTAGACTCCAGGCTTGTTCTTGTGTGATCCAGGGAGGGTTGAAAGACTATGCACGAGGCTACCTTTCCTGGCACTGAGAAACAATTATTTCGAGACTCAATAAACTCCATGTTTCTATTTTTGAATTTCTGTTGCTCTCTTATGTGTAAAAATATGATGCTTGTAGCCCTGCAAGTTAAAGCATCTGAAGATGCATCTTGGTGATGTGAGAAAGAGTGGGCTTTGCCTCAGGTTGACCTCCATTTGAATCCCCATCCACGCTTTCAGTTAGATACTTAACTTCTAGAAAGTCCACTTTCGTAATATTAGAGATACTGTCTGCCCCAAGAAATCTGTCAGGTTAAATGAAGCAACACATAATAAAATATTGTTCAGATAGCGAGCACACAGTGTCTTCTTAAAAAAAAAAAAATATCAGAAGGCAAACTTTCCTATTCGTGGAAACAGAAAACAAGGGGTTTAAGAAATATGTGTTCTTAGTAGCTGGAGTGTTTACACAAATCTGTTCAAGATCACCAAGATTACCAGGTACTAGGAGAGTGAACAATCAATAGTTTGAACAGGATGTACTTAGTCAGAGGGTTAGATGTTTTACTTTACTCTCCTGACAATTGCCTTCAGGTTGTGATCAGAGGTAAATCTCACTGACAGAAACAACAGGTTTCAGATTCACTGCACAGAAGAAAACTAAGTGCAAAGTTTCCACTCCTAGCCTTTTAATGATTCCTTCTGACCCCACTTCTCAAGTCTTCAAAACTCTGTGCTTGTCAGCTTTGTCATTGAAGCACAAATTAAGAACTTGCCACCACCACCAGGTAATTATGTCTCACTTCATTGACGAAGTCTTCCATTTGGCTTACAGAATTTCAGTTCCCTTAATTACAACTAAAACAATCCGAGGAACAACTTATAGAATAAGCCATTTGAACCTTTGCCCCAAGGAGTCTTGAGAAACGAATTTCAGCTTCTGGCTGACTGCGTCCAGAGTGGTCTGAAGGGAATCCAGCGTTTTCCAGACTAAGCCCATCCTTTGCATCACTGCGTTCTTTTACTGTTAGCGCCTGCCCTCTCTGCTTGAGGTGCTGACTCCAGCAATTGCTCCAGAGGAACTCACAGTGTACTAGGGCACTTTCTTAAAGTTTCAGAGAGGGAAGAAAGGTTGTTGTTGTGTGTTTTTTTTTTTTTTTCTGTCGGTGCCAAAGAGGGCTTTGGGGTATTTTCTTCCTCAGCAACTCTTTAACTCTCCCCTTGTGAAGCATCTTTCTGTGTACTTTGCAGAGAATGGAATCTCACCAGAGGCCCTCTGAAATGACTGCAGCAAAGCATAGCCAGGAGTCTAGTGCAATCATACACTCCCCTTGTTCCCCTGGACCCCCTCGCAGGGCAGCTGCAGGACAGGACTTTCCACCTCTCTTTTGACTACACTGAAATCGTCATGGCATAAAAGGCTTTTTTTTTTTCAAGTCCAAATTTGCGTGATGCTATGTAAAACGATTTCCAAAAGCAGAGTCTTTTTACTTAAAACAGACTTGCATGTGTGAACGGCGCTATTTAGTAATAAAAGAAATAATGGTATGGCTGGCTGATTATCGTTCGCTTCTGTTCTTTGTCAATAATTTGGTCATACTTCTGATACTGACCTTTGTATAAAAATCTACATATCTTAGCCCAGATGTATACTCGTCATCTCGTCATATATCTTTATATATATATATGTATACACACACACACACACATAAATATGATGCTTTCCTTTGAATATCTTCTCTATCACATACTGATAGTACTCTTAACTTAGAATGTAATAGGACTTTATAAACTTATGAACATATATCATCTTGTAACAGGCTAGATTTTTTTTTGCTTTAGCTTTTCCCTCTGTTTTTAAAAATGCTTATCAAATTTATCAGGGCATTCTATTATAATTAGTGCAGAGGGAAATGATGGTTCCTGTACAGTAAAGGGAAAGCAATATAAATCATTATATAATCGTGTACGTGGTGATAACTGTATTTATTAGCAGAGGAGAAGCATATGTTTCTCTGAAGTTGTCTACCTTTCTGTTAGACAACTTAATAATAATATTAATAATAAATAGTTCTAAATATATAATAAATAGTTCTAAAGTCTTAATAATAAAATAGTTCTAAATAGTTCTAAAATAGTTCTAAAATCTACGTTTGTAAAATAGACTGCACTCAGTATTACATATTCAAAGTCTCAAGGGATATATTGCTTTCTACTGATAATTTTGTAAATTCAAAGAATTTGCAGTCACGTTTTTGGATTAACCAAGGAGATTCTTCTAAGCTTCTAACCAAATCTTTATGATAAGTAATTATCAGCTTCTTTTACAATGTAATTATGTCCATAAGATTTTTGCATGGTTTACGCACAAACAGAAAACACATTCCTTTTCCATTACTGCTGGCAATTTTTTTCCCTTTATGTTTTTCTCTAATCCATTTGAACTTGAAAGGATGGACTACTTCCTCAGCAGTATTTGGGTGTCTCTCGTCCATAATCTTATTGATGGGCTCTTTTGTAATTTGTAAAGCAAAATTAAAATCGACCTGTAATCTGTTAAAACAGTGCTAAGCATTCACATCAACCATTAGCTCTGATAACTCCTTTATCTTTGTGAAGAAGGAAAGGCTCTTAAGTATTGATTTTAAATAACAAAACATAGCTGCTGATCTAGTTTTGCCTGTCACACACTTAGGTTCATGTGTTTTGTTCTTTCTTACTTAATGGTTGCCCTTTTGTTATAAAATAATATCCTCTTCTGTTTCGAAGGAGTGCTGTAGACTTGTTTCTTTCCTGACAGACAACTGTAGTTTGAGTGTTTGCCACAATAGAGACCTAAGTAAAACATTGTAAAATTATAATTGAGGATGTTTTCTTACAAAATAGTCATGTTAAATTATGTGCTTCAGACAAACATTATAATAATAATTTACTAGTACAATTTGGTCAGCATATGACAGTACCATTCACAATATACAGACTATTGATTTTTGCGATGGAAAGAGTCACCCTCTCCAAAAATACTCTGCTTCCCTGTACTTCCCAACTCGTTTGCAGCTAAACAGATTCATCTCCCTTGTGTTGGCTGATGGGATGAAGTATGTAATTTCCAGGCTAACGAAGAGCCTAGTTCTCGAGTGCCTCCTTTTCAGCTGAGATGACCTAGAAGGCTGCGTGTTGCTGATGAGAATGGAGTGTTGGTCTGGTCTCTGAGTGGCTCCGTAAAGAAACACCTGCAAAGGTGATGTAAAATAGGCAAGAAATAAATCTTTGTTTTATGATAGCAGATATTCACAGTTACTTTGATATTACATCATAATGTAGCCTATCCTGCATAATAGAATTATCATAAGCAGAAAGTATCATTCATCATCTACCATGATATGTCCCATGAAAATCTACTGCAAAGCTTTCAGAAAAATCTCATTATAATAGTATTCTCTATGTTAAATTGGGGAGTTTCTTATTATTCCATTCAGCTTCTTACATGTCAAGGATACGAGTGAGTGAAAAACCAGAAAAGAGTGAAGTTGTTCTTTAACAGAAAGAATTGTGCTTGCTATAATTCATCTTACCGGAGAAGATTCAAGGGCAGAATGTCTCTAGAGTTTTTGAAGACATTATAGACCAGTTCCTTGAAGAAGACAGTTTTTAACTTACTTAAAAATCCTACTAGATTATTTTTATGTTACTTTCTCAGGTTCAGTTGTCAAATATCAAAATGTGATTTGTTTTCAGTGAACTATATGTAATTTGCATCTAACTTTCTCAGGCTCAAATTTTATATTAAAAAGCACCTTGGAATCTACTGTTAATATTTTATTGCATTTTAATAGAAATTCATATATAATGTGATAAAGCTTTTGATCTTATCACATTGATTTATCTAAGAATCTAATTCTGCTTTTAAAGTTCTGAAATATTTAATTACCAGTGAAAAAAAAGATTGAGTTCCTTCTGTTTTTTGAATGCTATGACATATTCCGTATGTGGAAACAGAAATTACCTGTGTTTGTTTCTTTGAAGAAAATTCACTCAAAAGTAAATCACCTTTTTACATACAGGGGAATAGAGTTTATGCCTTAATGCTTGAACGACAAACTATTTATATTATAGTAGCCAGTTTTCCCAGTACCCACATCTTGTATTCAGGCTCTAGTAGAAACGAAACAAAACAAAACAATATATATATATATGCATATATATTTTATATTATGTATATAATTATATAACTTATGTATATAAATATATATGTTATATATAACATATATATAAGATTATATTATATACATATACAAAGTTGAAGTCTCCATTACCTACAAAATTTTTAAAAATTTAACAATGTATTTTAAGACTGTATCTCTTGTCAATTAAACGGCTACTATGGGACTCTGCACAATTTAGCATTGGTTTCATATTGCATTCGGAGCTTAGCATTGGTAGTCTTTGCTCAGAATAAGAGTCTGAAACTAATTTTATTCCACTCATATACTGTTTTAGATGATAGAGGCTGAAGAAATGAGTACGTCATGGACCTTTACCCTCTAGATTTACCAGTGTAATGGAGAACATCAATGTGTAAATGGAGAACTTCAAATACATGTTGATTATTATAACTGTTACAACAGTACTGCTAATTGAGTACTTTAATATGCAAAAAGAACTTCAGATAGTTTCAGGAGAGAAGATTAAAAGAACTAATGCAAATGTGAAATAAGCAGTAACAATGGTAAGAAAAAATGAAAAGTATGTTTTGCAGATAATTTTTTTTCCCTGAATTTGGCCAGCATTTGGATAAAAAGAACAAAGAAGTTTAAAATTGTTACCTCAGTTTCTAGTATAAATAACCCAATAATTCCATTACTTATATCAGAGAATCTATAAAAACCAAATAAAAACCATTTAAGAGCAGTACCTTTTAGTTTCTGTGAAATAACTCTTGTTATCTCCAGTGCAACCATGTGGCCCAGCACAGAGTTGGAATAAAAGGGGCACTTTTTATTTTATTTTATTTTATTTTATTTTATTTTATTTTATTTTATTTTTTTAAGATTTTATTTTTTTATTTGACACAGAGAGACCACAAGTAGGCAGAGAGGCAGGCAGAGAGAGAGGAGGAAGCAGGCTCCCCGCTGAGCAGAGAGCCCGATGCGATGCGGGGCTCCATCCCAGGACCCTGAATGACCTGAGCTGAAGGCAGAGGCTTTAATCCACTAAGCCACCCAGGCACCCCTTATTTTATTTTATTTTAAAGATTTCATTTATTTATTTGACAGAGAGAGATCATAAGTAGGCAGAGAGGCAGGCAGAGAGAGAGAGGAGGAAGCAGGCTCCCCGCTGAGCAGAGAGCCCCATGCGGGGCTCGATCCCAGGACCCTGAGATCATGACCTGAGCCGAAGGCAGAGGCTTAACCCACTAAGCCACCCAGGTACCCCCAAAGGGGCACTTTTTAAAATGGATACACATAACTACTTTATGTTGTATATTATTATATTCTTCAGTAGACATTCTTCTAGGCCATCATTAATTTTAACCATTAATTTGCTAGCGTGTTGTTTGTTTTTCTTCCAGAATTTCTTGTTAATCTTTAGTAACTGCTCTAGATTTTCCTAATTTTGCATTCACCTTTCTAATGATGATGTCTTGTGGCTATTCAATAAAATCTGACACCTAAGCAGTTTTTCTGCAAGCCAACAAAAAAATGTCGAACTGCATATTTATTTGTCAGGCTTCATCTTTTGGATATAAGTACATGGATTTTAGCAATTAGTTTATTTGAGTTCAGAAGAAATATTTCAGTGTTTGTTTATATATCTAGCTATCCATTTAATATTTATATGCCCTTATTCAGTAAAATTTTGAGGTTGATTTGAAACATTTTACTGCCTTACTCTTTCAAAAAATTTTAACTTTTACAACTACCTTCTTGGAAAAGATCTTATTTCACTTTCAGTTGCTGAAAATGGTCCTACTATAAAGTTGCGACAGAAAACATTATAAATATCAAAACTCAAGTTATAGCTACATATTTAATGTCTAGAAAATAAATGTGTGGCATTCTAAAAACTCACTTCTAGGGGTTAAAGAGTACTTTTTAGGTGGTTAGAAAAAAAGTAATTACTATTGATTAGCAATTGGCTCAGATTCTGTAGAAGGGTTATTAAGGTCTTAAAATACAGAACAGAGTGTTATAAACAATATTATGTTCTCCCCAGTCTGTCTTGGACTAACCATTTCTTTGTCTAAAATGTCCTTTTCACATAGCTTATGAATCTCAGGAGCTTTGATATAAGGAGCACTTTAGAACTAAATACTATTTCAGCATTTAAAAGGGAGCTTGCTCGGAAACCCCCATAGAAGCAGTATAAACTCTGAGTGAATGGAATGGAATAATTATAGCACCTATCAATAATCACTCACTGTATATGAACTTGCTTTGTGAAACTAAGATTAATTCTTCTGGATTTATATGATTATAATGAAAATAGAAATGGGTCCAAAATGTGTAAAAATGGGGATATTATCAAATGGCAGAGGAAATAAAACATCTCCATTGTGTATGTATTTTTTATATTCAGGAGAAACTTTATATTATTAGGAGATACCTCTTGAAATCTAAGCTAATTTTAAAATGATTGAACACAGAATTATTTGTGTACACGCTTCTCATTTGCCCAAGTGACATTTCTGTTGTGAGTTGGGTCTTTTTTCCCTTGCATACCTCCTCAACACAAGTAACCAACTTAACTCTTCAATATTCCACAGAAGTCTTCTCTCTTTTTTGGGGCAGTTTTTGTCCTGATTGAAGTAATGTATAAAGCCACACTGTAAATCAGCTTTATGTGTCACAATGTAGTACAAATGGCATGCATATTTGAGTTATACTTGACATCAGTGAGAATTTCACATTAATCTATTTAACTTATACAAGTTTAATTTGCAGTAAGAATAATCATTTATTCATCCCATCAGTAATCCATTCAACAACTGTTTACTGCATTTTTACAATATACTAGGATATTTAGGCATCGGGAATAGAAGGATACATACAAGGAACATTCTGCTATTGTGTTGGTCCTTTCTTTAATCTTCTTCCAAATTAGTGGAGTGATTTTGTTTTAGAACTAGACTTCCTTTTGACCAGTCTAGATGCCCATCTTTCTTTTTTTACCTATTTCATATTATTAAATCTCAGCCCATCATTAACATAGTGAACACATTATGTTGATTTTTATATGTATGATTTTCCAGAAGATACAATCAATATCTTATTAATTTTAATCCAATGCCTGGAACTCTGTAGGTTCTCAACATGGTTTGTAGCACTGAATTAACCATAAAACTGACTATCTCAATAACACAAAGGGAGTTGGGATAGGCATTAAGATCTGGCAATGGACTCAGTAATTATGTCAGAAATTACTGGGGATTAGGCCCAGCTGATACCTGAGAGGGAATAACACCGTTCAAATTTTAGTCTTAAACACATCTGTACTGAAAGTCAAGGTGGAATTTAATGATGCCCAAAGAGAGAGATGGCCTAGCATTAAAGAATGGAAAAAGGAAGTAAACATTCAGACAAGCAAATATTGAGCCCAGGGGACACAGGAAAATAGCTCAGAGAATATCAGCCCATGAAACTCTTGGCCGCAGAAGTATAGGCTGAGATGAGGGGAATAATCTAGAATCTAGAAATTAGTAGTATCAGGAAATTTCAACTAAAATCAGATGTTTGGAGTAATATGGATAATAATCTGCTTTGAACCAGCTTAGGGTGAAAAGTGGGCAGGGCTAACTTGCATAGTAAATGAGGCACCTGTGGGCTCATCTTTGGTGGACTGGAGAAAGAACTTTTTTGGGGACTGACAACTACAAGATTTTGGGGACTGACATCTACAAGATGCCTTAGTATTTTTTGTGTTTGGCATGTTTATAAATGGGTTCATTTTACATTTAAAATTTAGCAATAGGTAATAGAAAAATCAGACACTTCCCTCGTTATAATGGATAAAATCCCCACACAAAATGTACTTTTTTTCCGTAAAAGCTGAATAAAGCAAATATAGGTTCTTTGGCTCCTGAAATTGCATCCTATATTGTATGATACATGTTTCTGCTCTACTTTTTTGAGGTAGAGAATCATTCCACACTATTTTCAGCGCAAAAAATGAAAAAAGCACATCAATAGTTAATCATTGCCTTGGAGTTTAAATTAGCCAAACTTTGTTTCTACTCAACACCAAGCTTTACCAGAACTTCATTCTTCTATATCATTAGGGTGTCAATGTTTATATTATACCCTCAGGCAGGTACCAGAGAACGTGGAGAATTTTTAAAAATTGGTTAGCTGTCATGGTGAGTTTGCCTTAAATTTGACATGACTTCTAGAACTCTTTCATTTCCTGTTACCTCCTCCCTCCCAGTTTTCTTCTGTGTTGCCACCTTCTTTGTACTTTTTTTTTCTAATTTAATTCTTTCCAATAGAGAAAAAGCCAAGGAACAGCAGAAGGGCATGTGATTCCAGGTGCTTTTCCCAAAGTTGGTGAGCTATCAATGCTATGAATCATATGGCTGCGGTGATGCTATGAATCATATTCTCTATCTTTTCTGCAGTGAGATGCATTGTGCTTCAAGTCTGTCACTGTAAAAAATAACCAGTTAGTCTCCTTTTGGCAGAGAGGGCTTAAATTGAATATGGTCCTTTGGGATCTTGGTTCCAAGGTCATTTTAGGGAGTTTTCACATCAAATCAAGGAAAAGACACTGTTGGGCAACCTAAAGGGAAGGACTTGTGGCTAGAAAAGCTCTGCTTCTCTTGGAAAATGAAAAATTAAAAAAAAAAATTAACTGCCGAGTCACCCTGAGCTTGAAACCCCAGCTGACAAGCTTGTGAAAGTAGATTAGCCAAATTTCTGAAAATGTCATGAATTACTTTTCCTTTCCCTCAATTGAGAAGAGTATCGAGGGACTAATCAAACAAGTTGTAGTAGAGAAATCAGGGATATTAGTCTAGAGTATCATTTGTAATGTCGTAAACATGCAGTATGTAATGTCTCTCTTGTGTGTTCATGAATCACTTAAAAGGTAAAGAATGACTGTTCTTTGATAAAAATGCCAAGCTGTTTGGTTAGCATCATCCCTCTTTCTTCCAACAATTCTGTGTTAGTTAAGATCAAGTTTAGCTGCAAGTGACCCAAAACCCAAACTAGCACGTGACATTAACAAAATAGTAATTTGCTTTTTGCTTCTATCCGAGTTTCAGGCTGGTGTGGGGCTTTGAGCTCTCAAGGACAAAGCTTCTTTGTACTTTCTTTTACCATGTATTGCTTCTAACTTAAGACAGCAGCTCTAAAACCCAGGCAGGAGGATGGAAATGGTGGAGGGGATGAAGAAGAGGCAAAAAAGTATCCTCTAGGTACCTCTGTTTATGATTCATTGCCCAGGACTTAGTATGAAGGCAGGCTGGAAAATATATGGTGGTGGCCGTGTGCCCAAACAAAATGTACATTTCTGTGGAACAAGGGAGGAATAGATGTGAAGGAAAGCCAGACGTCTGTGCACCTCATTTGTTTCAGAGAAGGCTTATAAATTATTAATATTCATGTACCATAATTTTTTGAAGAAACACCAATTAGATTTTAGATCCACTGACTTAACAAAGAATTTTGTAAACTTTGCATGACATTCTCTTACTTGAATGTATCCATTAAACTTCAGTCATTCCACAATTATGAAATAACGAATACAAAACAACGGCAAGCAGATGAGAATATGGGATTGTATGTATCAATAACCCCAAATCGTCTCTTATACTTAAAAATGTTTTGTAACTATAGATTTTCTTTCTTTTTTTTTTTCATTTATGGTTGCTTTTTGCTAAATGTAGAAGGCAGATTTTTAAATGACGGTTTTTTTTCTTTCACTTAATGTTATTACAATTTGTTTTCTACTCAAGAATTTCAAGAAAAAAATAGTAGTATTATATCCATGACTCTGAAGTGGCATTTCTCATAGACTCCTCTATTATTTCCTTGAATTAGTACCATGTAACCAAGAAAATTGGCTTTACAATTACCCCAAGATATACTTAAAATTTAGAACATATCTTTGATTGTCAAACTTTTACAAAATTAATTTGACTTGTCAACCATCTTTGAAAACTTTCATGAGAAAGTATCTTTTAGACCAATGTTTCTGAGGTATTAGGTTCCTTATAAAAGTAGTTTAGTATATGCATTAGTACACTCACCCACACAGAGCTATCTTTATGTATGTGTTGATTGATTTTACTGGTTTATAACAGTGCGTTTAATTCTATAATCATATATTCGAGTAAGTTTGAAGATACTAGGTTTAACAAAATTCAGCAGAACATTTTGAAGATCTTCTAATATGGTCCTCTTCACTGAACCTCTTCCAGAGAAGAATGTGATATGTAAACATATTTAACCACATATCCTCTATTCTAAAATCAATCAATTATCCTCATAGAACTAGTGTTCTATGGAAAACATTTTAAGAAATGATGAAAATCATTGATGTACAAATGATTAGTTTGTATATTTATTAAAATCTATTTATAAATTTAGCATACAACCTGCTTTACCATAACCCTGGAGAAAGAGTCTTCATAGAAAGAAGGTAGGTACCCATGGTGGTCATTTCAGGAGCCCTGGGAATATCTTAAATGGAAAATTCATTTTTATAAAAATTCTCTAATTTTGCTGAGTTAACATTTTTTAAAATCCAACTGTATTATGAATACTAATTCTATAGAGTGTAATAATGTATTCATTGTTTTATTTCACTTACCTAGGCTATATCTGCAACAAGAAATTCTTTTGAATGACTTTGTTCACTGCTGTCCTTCATAGACCTCATTTATTTGCTGCCTTTATTCCATTTCACTAGTAATAGAGTAAAAAGAAAAATGAGAGAAAAATATTTATTATTGAAAACCTACCATGTAGCAGGAACACTTAGCACTGGAAATACAAAATTAAGATAAACGTGGACTATAATTTTAAATATGGAAGAGAGACAAAAAATGATGCCTATCCAGAATATTACTTAAAATCCCATAAAATGCTTTAGAATTGAATAGAACAATTGTCTAGGACAAAGAAAAATATCCATATCATTGAACTTCTAATCACCTTTAAGAAAACCAACAGCATGTTTATCAGTTGTCACAAAGACCAAAAAGATATTTGCATACAAACCAAGTAATTTTAAATTAATTAATCTTGAGTGACAATAAATATATATAAATTCCAGAAAGCAGGAATTGGGAGTTCTGGTTTTCTGACTACAGTACAGGATAATTAGATGTTAGTAACAAGATTAAATAACTCTTCCGTGGAAGATGCACTTAACACTAAAATGGTAAGCTGTTTTGAAAATTAGAAAAATTTAAACTAACATAACAAAACACACACACACATGTGTGTGTGTATGTGTGTGTGTATATATGCTATAAACATATTTAAAAGTCAATTCACAGGCCTCAATCCTTAAATTATTGAACTAATAAGTAAAAAAGAAAATAACTGCTTATTCAACAAGGAAGAGTAATCAAATCCAAATAATTGAAAATAAATTAATAATTAAAGGGGTTATGATATGGGAGACAGAAAAATGAGAAAATAGATAAATGTATATAAAAGCTGGAAAGTCTAATTAGTAAGAAAGGGTATAATAATAAAGGAGTGGGGGGCACCTGGGTGGCTCAGTGGGTTAAAGCCTCTGCCTTCGGCTCAGGTCATGATCTCAGGGTCCTGGGATCGAGCCCCGCATCGGGCTCCCTGCTCAGCCAGGGAGACTGCTTCCCCCATTCTCTCTGCCTACCTCTCTGCCTGCTTGTGATCTCTCTCTCTCTCTCTCTCTGTCAAATAAATAAATAAATAAAATATTAAAAAAAATAATAAAGAAGTGGGAATAAGAAATAGGATCTAAACAAAATAATGGAAAAAATTTTAAATTAATATAATTTAAAGATTTATTTTTTCACCTGTTAAGGTAATCTTTAAATGATCAAAAAACAACAAAAATAAAAACTAACATAAGAAGAGTGAAAGGTTGAAGTTATCGGAAAGGTTGTATATACTTGTGATCACAGCCTTGTGATCACAGCCTCTAGGATCAGAATATCTGATTCCAAAGCCTAGCTCTGCTAATTATCTGTTGTGTGAATTTGGACAAATATGGGAACTCCTCAGTGCTTTATTTCTCTCTTCTGTCCAATGGTGATAATAAAACCTACTAAATAATATTGTTTTAAGAATTAAATAACAGAACATATAAAGCACCTAGTATAATTTAAACACTATAACGATTGTTTGCCAAATCTAAAATTGCCCCTTTTCTATTTTCATCTCCATTATATAAATCACCCCTGCTTAAGACCGAAGGTGAACATACTGCCTTTTTTTCTACATAATATTTTGCATTCTGCTTGTCATTTAATTTTATCCTCATTATGAGACACAAACAATTGTCTAACATAATGAGAGGGCATGTATCAGTAACCAAAAACTTTTTAAAAGTGCATCTACAAATATAAAAAGCACTCTAAAATTGTTTTATTTTCGTGTAAGACCAAAACAAGCCTCATTTGTAAGTGGAAAAATATTCCCATGCAAATTCACACAATTCATTCTTCTCCATCTAGCTCTTTCATACACACACGTACACACACAAACACGCAAATTTCAAAAGCTATTTAAGAAGTATGTGATGGAAGCAAAAAATGTCTTGCAAATAGGATAGGACTACTCGCAGTGAGTTGAGGAAAATTTAACTCTTTTCTTGTTTGTAGTCATATATTTTTCTGTAAATTAACTATCTAAACCAAAGGACATTTTAAAATTTATTCCAGATTTTTATTAATTTTTAAAATTTTAATTCTAGCATAGTTAACATACAGTGTTATATTAGCTCCAGGTGTACAACATAGAAACTCAACAGTTTTGTGCATCACTCAGTGCTCATCATAAGAAGTGCACACCTTAATCCCCATCACCAGTTTACCCTTCCTCTACCAACCTTCCCTTTGATAACCATCAGTTCTTTACAGTTAAGACTTTTTGTTTGTCCCCCTCTTTTTTC